>CM074726.1:182466597-183007665 GCA_037306005.1 Rhinophrynus dorsalis
ATGTACACGCAATGAGCACCCGGACAGAAGAATGGCATAGTAAAGCTCAGTCGTTTCCTAGGGAACCCGTTTAATGATTGACATCTTACTCATCCAATCGTCGATGGTACAAGAGATGACTCTCGGTTTTGACGTAATGTGTGTTTCATGCGTTATTGTGTAAGGAAATTACGTCAGATGTTGCAATATTTTGTGTCTACGGAGCTTGCTGGTTGTGGGGAAACTATATGTGCTCAGATACAATGTCTTGGTGCACCGACGGGCTGACTATTTGTGGCTTCCAAGCTGTTGATGGACTGCAGTTTATCTCAGCCTGTTATGTACTTGTAACTGTAATGGGTTATTTAGCCCTCTCAGTTTTATTTAGTTGGTACTAAAGGGTTTTTGTTTTGTTTTTTAAAGAGGAATGGGTGAGTACATTACTCAGCGTGTCTCTGGTGCTTATCAGGAAAAATATGCATCCTGTAATTATTAACCTTTTAGATCAGGGATAGGCAAACTGTGGCCCATGTTAACTTTAAATGGTAGAGATCTCTCTATACATTGAAAAAAATTCTAGCATCTAAACAGGGCTGGATTTACATCTCAGGAGCCTGTAGGCACAGATATCTGAAGCGCCCCCGCCATCTCCACAATGCTCCAAATCTCCATATTGCCCTCCATCAGCTCCGCATTGACCCATCACCTCCACATTGAGCCTGTGTTGTCCCTGATGAAAGTCCAAGACAGGACTGAAACGTTGGACATTTCCCAACAGTATGCTTTTTAACTTCTTAATAAAGTAACAGTTTTAACAGGGTTTTTTTTTTTTTTTTTCCGTTATAGCGAATTACTTCCTGGACTTACCAGGTAAGTCGTCTGTCACTAAGGGGTTAGCTCAAGGGAGCTCGGCTTATTTGCTACATATGCCTTACATTAAAATGACGCATAGCAACTGTTTAGATTTTTAGGTTCTGTTCCTGATTTTGGATCCTGCTTAATTTCAGCTCCATATTTTGTGCGCCTCTTATTAACAGGTTAATCCTTCAAAAACCGTCGGGTTCTGCAACATATCATGAAGCAAAGTGTTGCATATCTTTCTGGATCTTAGAGAGTTAATAAGTTATGAGCTTCCCACTCATACTGGTTTTAAAAAATATCTGTCTCCTAGTGTTCAGAGAAGAATTGTCTGGCATTTTCTGGCTGAACTGTCATTATAGCAGGTCCTGTATGATATGCTTCAGAATATTTCTTCTCTGCGTATGGCACTTGTGAGCTAAAAGAGATTGAACGCTGGGTGTAGGACACAGTCCTAGCGAGCTCTTTGCATACCCTTGCAGGCTCATGAGCCTAGCTGAGCATCTCTGACTTTTTCTCTCTATATGCAAATTACTCTTAGGATTGGTCACCCTAAGGGTAATGGGCGAATCCAAACATCATACGTCCCAACATTTCAAATAACAAAAGAGGGACACTTCTGTTTTAGGTGGCATTTCTGGGGGCGTGGCTGGTAGGCGGGGCATTTCTAAGAATTTTTAGGTTATTTCTTGACCCATCTGCACCTCTTTGTGTAACTGATAAATGATTTAGAGCAAGACCAAAGTATTTTAATTACCTATATTAATGTATAAACACATATACTGACAATTAACAACACATTTATATATGTTTTATTGATGTGGAGCAATATAATACACATCACTCATTCTGATGTCCTAAAAAGAGGGACAAAAGGGTAGAAAAGAGGGACAGAGGGATTTGGGTCTCAAAGAGGGACTGTCCCTCCTAAAAAGGGACACTTGGGAGGTATGAAACATGGACCCCTTCCTCACAAGTGCCTAGAGGGATCAGCTGCATCTCACCGACGAGGCCCAACAAGGCCGAAATGTACGTCTGGGGTTAGCTGCTTCCCTTGTTCAGAGAGGAATTGTCTGGCATTTCGTGGGACTTATATGATATGCTTCAGAATATCATAGAGAGAAAGAGAAATACTGCTTCCGGGACCAGACGCTGGCTCTTCGGGAGCGCTGTCATCTAAATATCTAACTATAATTACTTCATCAGAATGGTCCACAACGTGTGCTTGCAAGCCAGGCACACGTTGTGGACCATACCGATGAAGTAATTATACTTAGATATCTAGATGACAGTGCTCCTGAAGAGCCGGTGTCTGGTCCCGGAAGCAGGATCTCATGACGTCCGCTGTACAGCAGACGCATGAGAAGGGGGAGGAAGAGGAGATCTTTATTTTCTTACATCTCTCAAACCGTAACGGTTTGAGAGAGAGGATGAAGCGCATTAAGTGTTGTTTTAGTGCAGCTACGATTTAGAACATCGTTTTTTTGGGACTTTACTATCCCTTTAATAAAGAGTGCTGCACTGTTCCACCAACACAGAAAGGTTCATTTTTTAAAAAGAAGTCATTTCCCATTTACTGTAGAACACATTAGTTGACAAGTCCACTTTAAATGGGTTATATTGCAACCTGAATGCAAGAGGCCTCCAACACATTTAGACATAGAGGCCTCCCTAGCATTCAAGGCCTTATAAGCAGGAATTGGGGGATTTTGTTTACTTTTCCTCTGTAGTTCAGTTAGTATGTTCCAGAATTGCACAATTGTGCTTTAGTATATCATTCTCACTGAGTACGACAGGAAAAAAAGATGGTACCGTGTTAGCTGGTAGAGTAGATAGGATTCAGTGTAGCAACACAAAGGGAAAGAAAACTGGGGATTTAAATTAATGGTTCTGTTTGACACATTAAAAACAGGCCTGAACCTGGGGATGGGCTTCATGTCTGTCAGGGTACCTGTGTGGCGGCTGCTCGAGCCAGCAGCATCTTTCCCCAGCGGCTCCAACCGCACTGTCTGCTGACACACAATGCCTTGCCTCTGTTGAGGCTGGATCGTGTTCCACGTTCTGGCGGCTCAGCCGTTTGCTGGTTCCTTGTGCAGCTCCAGCCGCTGCTGCTGCCGGCGTTCCGGCAGGTGGGTGATGTCATAGTTGGGTGCACGTTCAAAGGCATGGACGTACGCTCCATTTAAAGAGACAGCCACCTGTTGGCTGCTCCTCCTTTTCCTCTCACTTTACAATTTGAACTACCTGGACACAGGGCTCAGTCACCCTTTCATTGGTGTCCAGTGCAGTTCCATAGTTTTGGCTCTGTGTATGATCTGGCTTATCTGACTAACTGACTTGGTGCTGACCTGTGGCTCTGTCTGACTACCCACTCTGTGTATAACCCTTGGCTTTGTCGGACAACCATTCTGGTGCAGACCTGCGGCTCTGGCTGACTACCCGTTCTGTGTGTGACTTCTGGCTTGTCTGACTACCCATTCTGGTCTTGACCTGGGGCTCTGTCCACTGCGTATCCAGCATACCAACGCTTCAGTGGACATCCTATCTGGTGCAAACCTGTGGCTCTAGCTGACTACCCGCTCCGTGCATGACCCTTGGCTCGTCCGACTATCCTATATGGCGCTGACCTGTGGCTCTATCTAACTATCCTCTAGTGTGGCCTTCCGTTCTGTTAGATATCCAATCTGGTGGAGGCTTGTGGCTCTGGCAGACTTTCTCCTGGTTGCCTTTCCATTTGTCTGGCTTCTCCCAGGTGCGGACCTGCAGCATTGCAGACTACTACTTGTCCCATCACTGGGACCTGTATCAAGAGAATCATATGGAAGCAGTCTTCTATTTCTGGTAGTTGTTGCTTGCTCCATTGTGCGCTTCTCTTTATTAATATATATATATATATATATACCGTAAAATCTCGGGTATAATATGCACAATTTTACCCCACTTCACCTTATGTGAAGTGGAGGGTGCGTATTATACACAATCCCTTCCCTCCCTCCGCCGGCGCTATCCGCTTTCATAATAAAGCTATACAGCTTACTGTGGTCTGTAGGCAAACTTCTTGTGCATCTGGGTAAATCTCTGCGGGCGGCATGCTTGCATTTGCCGGCTGCCCGCCCGCTTCCTTCCATGGCTTTCAGGACCTTCTGCCTCCAGCCAATAGTAACGCCCTGTGTACCACTGGCTGGCGGCGGAAGGTCCTGAAAGCCATGGAAGGAAGCAGGCGGGCGGCCAGCAAATGCAAGCATGCCGCCCGCAGAGATTTACCCAGATGCACATGAAGTTTGCCTACAGACCTCAGTAAGATTGATAGCTTTATTATGAAAGCGGATAGCGTTGTGGGAGGGAAGGGATCGCCAGCATTACATTTATATTTGTAGCAATGGGGAAAACAAGGGTGTGTATTATACAGAGGCACTCTTGTTTTCCCCTAAATCTTGGGTATAATATACACCTGCGTATTATAAACAGGTGCGTATTATACCTGAGATTTTACGGTATATTTTGTGATCTTTCTGTTTTTTGTTGCTGCCTAAATAAAGTTGCTGTTACCTTTCAGTACTTGTCCTGTGTTTACTCGCTGAACCCTGACAATGTCTCATTATAACAGATAGAACATCTTGGTATAGAGATTGTATAGAGAGAGATCAACTCACTGACTAACAGGCTCGTCACACCTCTGTGTTAATGAACATTTCCTTGTTCCCAGGACTTTGATCTAACTCAATAAATATAATTTCATATCTATGTAGACTGTATGTTTACTAAGTAAATTGACCCCCACTGTGTACTCATATATTTTGTTTGAAATGTATGTAAATATAAATGCAGTGATATTCTAGCTTTATTTGTTAGCCCATGCCTGAAGGAGGGACCTTAGTGTCCTGACAGCTTGCACTTTCTATGTCCTCAGCCATTAAAGGGATAGTAATACTTTATTTTATCTTTATTTTATTTTGTAGGTATTAAAAAAACATGAAGAACGATATAAGTCTTATCGCTCAAACCTTTATGGTTTATGAGATATTCACAAGCAAAGTTTCCCCTCCCGCCCCTTTTACCTAGTGTAAGCCATCTCTTCTCAGATGTGGAATCCAGTCCATAGACCAGACAGATAACAGCAGGGGACAATCTTCTTCCTATGAGAACAATGAAAGCACTGCCCCCTTGACAAGTTTTTCAGGTTTTTCCCTTACCTTAATTGCAGATTGTCCCTCTCTGCAGTCTACCTGGGCACCTCCCTTCTGATCTGGCTGAGCAGTGTTACATCAGTAAAAGGGGTGGGAGGGTGATAATTTATCATTGAATTACTCTTGTACTACAACTCTGACAGAATTGATATAACACTCTCCAAGGTCCAAATACTATGATGATTAATTAGAGCTGCTTTTATTATGAAACATTACTATCCCTTTAAAAGGTATCCCCTTTAGATCACTCTCTAGTCAGTACTACAGTAATTATTAACCCCTTAAGGGCACATTCCTGTGGTCCTTAAATGGTTAATATATAATGCTCTTTAGTTGTACAAGATGAGGTTTTCAACCCTACCTCCCATTTGCCAAGTAAAGTTGAATGATGATGAAGACCTGGTGCAGGTAGTGTGGGGGTGAATGAGTGGAGGGATGAAAGGTTGGGGGGCAGGGGGTAAAGATGTGGGGAAAAGTGAAGGATGAGGTGAAGAGTTGGTGGAATAAGATATTTTATTGAAATGAATTCTGATCTCATCAGGTTGCACTTTGCCCCAGAGACAAAGTGTCTTATCTATCAACTCTGTCATAAAGCATTGTGAAATCCTTGAATGTCACCAATAGAAAGTGGTTATACGAGCCGATTTATATTATATTATACACACGGAAGAGGAAAATACAACTCCAAAGGTGCATAGTGAAAACCGCAATACCAGAGGGAAAAAAATGTATCTACAAGAATACATGGTGTAAGACCAAAGTCATGGAATGCCTCTATATAAGTGCATGGTTATAAATGTATCACCAAGGAATCACTGAGAAAAATGAAGTGCCAAAGGTCTTTTTAATCCCTCCTATTACTCCATAACCACTGCTCCAAAGATCTCCTTCCATTACTTCATACAGTATATCTCCTCCCTAGAACTCCTCCTATTGCTCCATATAACTCCTCCCTATAACTCCTCCTATTGCTTCATATAACACCTCCCTATAACTCCTCCTATTGCTCATATAACTCCTCCCTATAACTTATCCTATTGCTCCATATAACTCCTCCCTATAACTCCTCCTATTGTTCCATATAACTCCTCCCTATAACTCCTCCTATTGCTTCATATAACTCCTTCCTATAACTCCTCCTATTGATCCATATAACTCCTCCCTATGACTCCTCATATTGTTCCATATAACTCCTCCTATTGTTCCATATAACCCCTCCCTATAACTCCTCCTATTGTTCCATATAACCCCTCCCTATAACTCCTCCTATTGTTCCATATAACTCCTCCCTATAACTCCTCCTATTGTTCCATATAACCCCTCCCTATAACTCCTCCTATTGTTCCATATAACGCCTATTGTTCCATGTAACTCCTCCTATTGTTCCATATAACCCCTCCCTATAACTCCTCCTGTTGCTCTATATAACTCCTCCTCCCTATAACTCCTCCTATTGTTCCATATAACTCCTATTGTTCCATGTAACTCCTCCTATTGTTCCATATAACCCCTCCCTATAACTCCTCCTATTGTTCCATATAACGCCTATTGTTCCATGTAACTCCTCCTATTGTTCCATATAACCCCTCCCTATAACTCCTCCTGTTGCTCTATATAACTCCTCCCTATAACTCCTCCTATTGTTCCATATAACTCCTCCCTATAACTCCTCCTATTGTTCCATATAACTCCTATTGTTCCATGTAACTCCTCCCTATAACTCCTCCTATTGTTCCATATAACCCCTCCCTATAACTCCTCCTATTGTTCCATATAACGCCTATTGTTCCATGTAACTCCTCCTATTGTTCCATATAACCCCTCCCTATAACTCCTCCTGTTGCTCTATATAACTCCTCCTCCCTATAACTCCTCCTATTGTTCCATATAACTCCTATTGTTCCATGTAACTCCTCCCTATAACTCCTCCTATTGTTCCATATAACCCCTCCCTATAACTCCTCCTATTGTTCCATATAACGCCTATTGTTCCATGTAACTCCTCCTATTGTTCCATATAACCCCTCCCTATAACTCCTCCTGTTGCTCTATATAACTCCTCCCTATAACTCCTCCTATTGTTCCATATAACTCCTCCCTATAACTCCTCCTATTGTTCCATATAACTCCTCCCTATAACTCCTCCTATTGTTCCATATAACCCCTCCCTATAACTCCTCCTATTGTTCCATATAACTCCTCCCTATAACTCCTCCTATTGTTCCATATAACTCCTATTGTTCCATGTAACTCCTCCCTATAACTCCTCCTGTTGCTCCATATAACTCCTCCTCCCTATAACTCCTCCTATTGTTCCATATAACTCCTCCTTATAACTCCTCCTATTGATCCATATAACTCCTCCCTATAACTCCTCCTATTGTTCCATATAACCCCTCCCTATAACTCCTCCTATTGTTCCATATAACTCCTCCCTATAACTCCTCCTGTTGCTCCATATAACTCCTCCTCCCTATAACTCCTCCTATTGTTCCATATAACTCCTCCTTATAACTCCTCCTATTGATCCATATAACTCCTCCCTATAACTCCTCCTATTGTTCCATATAACCCCTCCCTATAACTCCTCCTACTGCTCCATATAACTCTTCCCTATAACTCCTCCCTATAACTCCTCCTATTGTTCCATATAACTCCTCCCTATAACTCCTCCTATTGTTCCATGTAACTCCTCCCTATAACTCCACCTATTGCTCCATATAACCCCTCCTTATAACTCCTCCTATTGTTCCATATAACTCCTCCTACTGTTCCATTTAACGCCTCCTATTGTTCCATGTAACTCCTCCCTATAACTCCTCATATTGTTCCATATAACTCCTCCTATTGTTCCATATAACTCATCCCTATAACTCCTCCTATTGTTCCATGTAACTCCTCCCTATAACTTCACCTATTGCTCCATATAACTCCTCCCTATAACTCCTCCTGTTGTTCCATATAACTCCTCCTATTGATCCATATAACTCTTCCCTATAACTTCTCCTATTACTGCATATAACCCCTCCCTAGAACTCTTCCTATTGCTCTTTATAACTCCTCCTATTGCTCCATATAACTCCTTTGTACAACTCCTCCTATTGCTCCATATAACTCCTCCCTGTAACCCCTCCTACTGCTCCATATAACTCCTCCCTATAACTCACCTATTGCTCCATATAACTCCTTCTATTGCTCATATAACTCATCCTATTGCTCCCTATAACTCCTCCTACTGCTCCATATAACTCCTTTGTATGACTCCTCCTACTGCTCCATGTAACTCCTTTGTACAGCTCCTCCTATTGCTCCACAGAACTCCTTTGTATAACTCCTCCTATTGCTCCATATAATCCCTCCCTATAACTCCTCCTACTGCTCCATATAACTCCTTTGTATAACTCCTCCTATTGCTCCACAGAACTCCTTCCTATAGCCCCTCCTACTTGTTGCTCTATCACAGTCCACACTTCCCCTGCTGTCATATCCTTATTGCAGTCCTTCTGCATTTCTCTGTTATCACTTTAGACGAGTCATTACTAGCAAGGCCACAAGGAAGTGTTAGCTGGCTGCCTCGCCGAGAAGGTTCAAAGGCTGAAAATGAAAATATAACCAGAAATGGGAAGGAGCAGCAGTGCTGTGCTGGAATGAGGCTGTGCATCGTCCTTGCCTTTCAGGTATGTTGGACCCTGTTAGGCACTTTGCCTGATCTCAGGTGCCCACAATTCCTTATAAGTCTGCACTTCTCCATGACACTGTATCATTACCAAAATTAAATTGATTCTTCTTACTGAACGTATTGCTTCCCCTGTGACTGGCTGAATGTCATCCACTATTTACAGTCGTACACTACGTTTTCCATGGGATGGTCTGAGATAACCACAGGTGGCAAAAAAATACTCCCGTGTGATAATGTCCTTTTACCTTGTAGATTGTAGTATCATATGATGAATGTTTACCTGCCTAACCCAAAAGAGAAAGCGGCCCCCAGCTTGCAAGGGTTAAATAAATTCCAGTTTAGAAACGCTAAGTTGAAATATTGCCACACAATACTCTGTGCGACATCTAGTGTCTTTCTTCATGCGTGCAAACCAGGAACTCCTTTCATGTCCCCTTATAATACAAACAAGATTGGTTGCATCAAGCATATATTATTAGCCACAGTGTATCTTGATAAAAACATTGATAGCTTTATTATATCTAACTAGTTTTAAAGCCCGTGTACACGGGCCAACACTGGCGGCGCTGCAGTCATGCGCAGTACTGGCTGCTGGAACGCGCCGCAGCTGATACGGAGCGGGGAGATCCGAATTCAGACTGTGGTCCTGCCTGCGCGCCTTCCTGGGACCACTTCGGAACATGGGCGGATTGTCCTAACGGGGGATTGGGCATCCCCCGGTAGGCCGCTAGATCATGGGCCAGTGGGGGAGATCAGAGGATCTCACCTCACCGTACCACGATATTTTGAAAGAGAGATCTGTGTTGCCACAGGCACTCTCTGTGACACCCTTCGCGTTCCTTGTTAACCCTTTGAATGCCAGAGGGGTACGCAACGCATTGCAAAGCGTGCAAAGCCTCTCGCACTTAAAGGGTTTATGCAGAGTGCCAGGATATTACATAATATCCTGGCGCCTGCTCTCCCTTGCCGCACAGGGACCACAAGGGGGCACTTCGGTGCAGCTAGTGGGCTGCTTAAAAAAAAAAAAAAAATGCCCGGGCTGGTATTCCCCTACAATCCGCCCCTCCTTGGGAACATAAACATGAGAAGTTCTCAGCTGCAGACCGGGAGACGTCTTCATGAGCTAAGTGTATACTGTCCGATCAACGCGTTTTGCATATAATAACGCTTAGTTGTGACCTGAAGATATAAATGTTTTATCAGGATACAACGTGTCTAATAATATATGCTTGATGCCACCAATTCTTTGCTTACCTGCCTTACCCAGCATGCCTATGTTCTTGTAGGAATATAACTACTGGCTTAGCAATGACACTTTCTCCTGAAATGTCTAATCCCAGACCTGGGGGAAGGTGTCTTCCAGAGGTCTGTGCAATGCCAATGCCCAGTGGCTCTGACCCCTTCACCAGGGAGTGTGGAGGATGCCCAGGGAAGAGGTAAGTACTAGCCGGTAGGTCAGAATCCTGGCTCTGCCAACTAGTACTGGCACAAAAACAGAAGGTGTTACTGTTACCCCAGCAGTGGTGAAAGTGGTGCAAGTTAACCCATTAAAGGGATAGTAATACTTCCAAAAAAATTATTTTATATTGTAGCCATTTAAAAAACATTAAAAATGATATAAGTTTTATCTCTCAAACCTTTACTTGTGAATATCTCTCAAACCATAACGTTTCCCCCTCAGTGACCAAAACGGTGAAGTCTGCCATCTAGTGGTCAGATTTGGAATCCGATCTGCAGAGCAGCAGGCAGCTGTTCAGCAGAGCCAAGATCGAGAGATATAAAGATAACTACTTCATTGCAACGATCTACAAATTGTGCTTGCAAACCAGGAACACTTTGTAGACCATTCCAATGAAGTAGTTATTTTTATCTATCTCGATCTCGGCACTGCTGAAGAGCCGCAGCCGGTCTGAGGACCGGATTCCAAATCTGACAGCTAAAAAAGTCACGTCACTCAGGGGGAAACTTTGCTTTTGAATATCTCTCAAACCATAAAGGTTTGAGAGATAAGACTTATATCGTTCTTCTTGGTTTTTAAATGGCTTCAATATAAAATATTTTTTTGAAGTATTAGTATCATTTTAAGCACTGATCAGAGCTCTACTGAAAATTCTTTGGTTAAAACTTAACCTTTACTTACATTTAGTAAAACAATTAAAAAATCTAGTAATTTGTATTTAAAATGCGATAACAACTGTATGAGAGCTGAATCCCAATCTCCCAGTTATGTTGCTAAACAGTCTAAAGGGCTGTCATAACTCTGATTGCTTCTTGCTAGTATGTTATGACAGGATAGATGGAATCCCTAGAGCTCATCTGTAAGAGACACAAGCACTATATACCTCCCAGATTGGTTCGAGCCTCACCGGTACAGTCCCTGCTCAGTGTCAAAGGAGAATAGAATAGAGAAGTGCGTAGAGCTCGTGTGTAAGAGACATGAGCACTAAGTACCTCCTGGACCGGTTCATGCCTCACAGTACAGTTCCTATCTCAGCTGGAACTCAAAGGAGGAAGCTAATGTAAGACCTAGTACTGTCTCTTTCCTTTACAGTTCTAATTTCCTTCTTCATAATAATGTCTCATGTCTTGCAGCAAGATAATGTCTCCCAGTGGCGACAAATTAACCCTTAGATTACCCTACGCGTTTCGCCGCTCACTAAGATGGCTTCGTCAGGCTGCAGACTGTTTAGCAACATAACTGGGAGAGCAGGATTCAGCTCTCATACAGTTGTTATTGCATCTTAAATACAAACTACTAGATTTTTTTAATTGTTTTTATAAATGTTAGTAAAGGTTAAGTTTTAACTGAAGAATTTTCCATAAAGGTCTAATCAGCGCTGAACAGGTTAACTTGCTATATCCCCAGGGTGGGTAATACAGTCTTTCACCACTGCTGGGGTGTCAGTAACACTTTCTGTTTTTGTTTCATTGAATTATTTACCTGCGGAGCTATTCACTGATTTACCATCATACCGATTATCTCTTAACTAGTACTGGCAGCCACAGACTACAGACACTACTCAAACCTCTGGTAGACACCTTCACCCAAGTCTGGGATCCAAAAAATGTAACCGGGGGAGCGCATCCAGCAGTTAAAGGGATAGTAAAGTTTCATAATAAAAGCAGCTCCAATTAATCATCATAGTATTTGGACCTTGGAGAGTGTTATTTCAATTCTGTCAGAGTTGTAGTTCAAGAGTAATTCAATGATAAAGTATCCCCCTCCCGTCCCTTTTACTGATGTAACACTGCTCAGCCAGATCAGAAGGGAGGTGCCCAGGTAGACTGCAGAGAGGGACAATCTTCAATTAAGATAAGGAAAAAACCTGAAAAGCTTGTCAAGGGGGGCAGGGCTTTCATTGTTCTCATAGGAAGAAGATTGTCCCCTTCTGTTATCTGTCTGGTCTATGGACTGCATTCCACATCTGAGAAGAGCTGGCTTACACTAGGTAAAAGGGACGGGAGGGGAAACTTTGCTTGTGAATATCTCTCAAACCATAAAGGTTTGAGAGATAAGACTTATATCGTTCTTCATGTTTTTTTAATGCCTACAAAATAAAATAAAGATAAAACGAAGTATTACTATCCCTTTAAGTGTTTTTTTATTGCAGACACCATTTACAGGATACTTTTTTGGGACTTTACTATCCCTTTAAATATGCTAATGGTGCCCTGAAAGCCCCAGACTGTGTGTCAGGGTTGTCTCGAACAAAAAAGCTTGAGAACCACTGTACTAAATTAACAGAAAAGTTAGCGAATGCTCCTAAATTAATGGAAAAGTTAAAAAAAGAAGAAGAAGAAAGCCTTTCAGCCAGGGCCGGATTTATATCTCAGGAGCCTGTAGGCACCGATATCTGAAGCGCCCCCCCCCCCCGCCATCTCTACAATGCTCCAAATCTCCACATTGACCCCATCACCATCAGCACCTATCACCATCAGCTCCACATTGACCCCATCAGCTCCACATTGCCCCCATATCACAATCATCCCCATATTGACCTCACATCAGGGCCGGACTGGGAATAAAAACCAGCCCTGGAAAAAATTGCTTACCAGCCCCATAGCACTGTGTCCTTATACCACAGATTTCATCTCCCAGCGCTCTGCATTACTAATAAGCCGGGAGAGCTCACAGCTTACAATGCGGCGGCGGGTGGCTCGGCGCGGCATGGCAAGCCGCTCCACGTCAAAAAAAAAAATATATAGATATATATATATATGTATCAATTGCAGTGGCAGGCGCCTCTCTGTAGGGTGCGCTTGTAGGCAGATGCCTACTCTGCCTTACGGAAAAAATACGGCCATGCTTTCAGCGCTAACTCACCTAAGGACCGTATGTTCATAGAAGTAGCAAAATAGCTTTTGTCGTTTGTAATGACTTTTCAAAGTGCAGTGTTGTTGGGATCATTAATATTTTCAGGGAGTGTCGGTAGTGATTGGAAATAAGTCGTTTGTCCTGACTGAAATTGTCATATGGAATGACAAAAAAAGTCTTAACTAAAGATAAAAATGTCTTAAAAATGTCTTAACAACAAAAATGTCTTAACTAACGACAAAAATGTTTTAACTAAAGACAAAAATTCTCACATTCAGAACACATTCCCTCCACTTTTTTCTTAACGTACAAATTTTGTATTTTGGAAGACTTTTTTTGTTGTTGGTTAAGACAATTTATCTTTTCCTCTATACGACACTGGAGAATAGTTTAGCCACGCCCTTGCCCCGCCCCTTTGTCTGTCAATTCTGGAGTTGTGTCGTACACAACGGACATTACTAGTTTTTTGTTGTATGCTCTATAGAAAATATGTAGTTCATACATACAATGACTTATTTTTGTCTTTCATACGACAATTTTTTGTCGTTGTCCCTTTGAACATACGGCCCTAAGCGTAAATATATATATATATATATATATATATATATATATATATATATATATATATATGTGTGTGTAATACCTTATAATTTTGTTATTTATATTGAAATGTCCATTAGAAAATTTTTTAGGGTAACTAATGTGTGCAGCAAGGAATGAAAGGGTTCTCCAGTCCCCCAAACAAGTGCAAACATAGAACATACCATAAACCTGCACTTCCCCAGTATACTAGTGACTAGTACGCCCTGTATTGGGCATATATAATAACACTGTGTATAAGTTTGAGGCATTCGTGCCAACCTTTTTGGCCAAAAAAGAGGAGGTAAGCTCGCCAACCACCCCAAGGTTCCTCAATTGTGGCAAGTACCTACTCTCAACACTTGAAATCCCTATCTAGAAAAAATGTTTTATTTTTTTCTAGATAGGGATTTCAAGTGTTGAGAGTAGGTACTTGCCACAACTGAGGAACCTTGGCGTGGTTGGCGAGCTTACCTCCTCTTTTTTGGCCAAAAATGTTGGCACCAATGCCTCAAACTTAGTCACAGCGTTATTATATATGCCCAATAGAGGGCGCACTAGACACTAGTATACTGGAGGCGCACAGGTTTATGGTATGTTCTAATGGAAAAGTTAGCCAGATGTATGAAAATGTGTGCCAATTGCTTTGCTGAATTAGGCACAATTGCTAATCCTCTCACAAAATGGCAGACATTTTAGCCACACCCACTTTTTGAAACACATTCGCTAAAAAAATAAGCAAACGTTCGCTAATTGAGAAAATAACGTGCAATTCAGTAACATTTGGTGCTATTCATTTTACCATCAAAAGTACACGGTAAACAGCAATTACACACGTTCCTCGCATTCTGCCCTTTATCTCTTCTGTTTAGACTGAGAGAACGAAAATGGGAAAACCTTGCTACAACGTAGCACTAAAAATGCACTAACATTTTCCGTTGCTACAAAAAAGCAAAGTACAGCCACCACTTTGTAACTAACAAGTGATGTTGAAAACAATATCCAAAATCCCCCATATTTATGTCAGTCATTTTTAATTTCAAACAATAGTTTCTGGGCTATTTAGACTTATTTATGTATCAGATTATACAATTTACCTAGTACTTCCTGGTAGGAAGTGGCAGTTGGGAATGAACAGCTATGTGGAATGTACATAAACTCCTCCCACTAAAAATATCTTCTCCTTCCAAAAAAAAAAACACTTCTGTGGAAGGAGGAGTTTGGGGTCTTGGTGTCTGGATAAAAAAAAAAAAAAAAATCAGTGCCCACTACCATGGGTACGCAATGCAATACGAAGAAACGTGTCGCACACTTGTCTGGCTCTTAAAGGGATAGTAATACTTCGTTTTAACTTTATTTTATTTTGTAGGCATTAAAAAAACATTAAGAATGATATAAGTTTTATCTCTCAAACCTTTATGGTTTAAGAGATATTCACAAGCAAAGTGTCCCCCTCCCGCCCCTTTTACTGATGTCACACTGTTCAGCCAAAGCAGAAGGGAGGTGCCCAGGTAGATTGCAGAGAGGGACAATCTTCAATTAAGATAAGGGAAAAACCTGAAAAGCTTGTCAAGGGGGGCAGGGCTTTCATTGTTCTCATAGGAAGAAGATTGTCCCCTTCTGTTATCTGTCTGGTCTATAGACTGCATTCCACATCTGAGAAGAGATGGCTTACACTAGGTAAAAGGGGCAGGAGGGGGAAACTTTGCTTCCGAATATCTCTCAAACCATAAAGGTTTGAGAGATAAGACTTATATCATTCTTCATGTTTCTTTAATGCCTACAAAATAAAATAAAGTTAAAACGAAGTATTACTATCCCTTTAAATGACATCTGGCACTATTTAATGATTGACTTTGAACAACTAACACTCACACATCTGATTCATAATGGTCATTAGGTTTATTTATTTATTTTTTTTTGCCCTGATTAACCCTTCAAGGGTACGCAATGCAATACGAAGAAACGTGTTGCACACTTGTCTGGCTCTTAAATTGTTAAACAAGAATTCACTTTTCATAATAATAAACATCCCGCCACTCGTCTTACTATGGCCAGAAAAATCCTTATGGCCCCAAAGAATTTTGCACAATCAGTCCTGAATGTCAGGTCCACGGAGGCGGACATGATAGTTGCTGGCAGTTTTTTTATTTTATTTTAAAAACTGAAGCGGTACATGCACCTACTTAACACTTTGTAGACCAGAAGGGTGTTTAATGCACTGCAAAGCGATGCACTTAACATCCCTCTTCTCCTTAACCCTTTGAGTTCCGGAGGGGTACGCAACACACCCTCTGGCACTCAAAGGGTTAAACTTAGTATGTGCAGTGGGCAGAGATTGTGCCCGCTGGTCCTGCCAGCAACTGTCATGTCTGCTTCCATGGACCTGATTGGAGATGTTTTCTCTTGCACAAAGGCACGAGGGCAAAAGTCAAATGGGCCATTAGGAGTTTTTGTCCAGAAGTGATGAATTATTATTTGGAGGTGTTACTTCTCCTTTAAGGTGAGGGGTGTGTTTATTATTATGTGTCATCGTTCATAGACATATTTGGAAGCAATTGTATTGTGTGTTATGTACCCACATGGATCTGTCCAGTATGGGAGTGACCTGTCTTCCTCTGCTTCCTCATTGGCTGCTAGTTGGCCATGTGGCGTGGCCTAATCACATTCTCTGTGCTTATTGGCTATCTTTCTGTAGAGGGTTGTGGCCCAGGTGGAGATGCAGATCAGCTGGGCTCTTTTCCTGCTCAGTGGCTCCCTGGCAGCCCAGGTGGCAGCATGTCCGCGTTCTCCTGCCTCTAGTGCCCAAAGAGGTCTGACCTGGTGACCAGCCGTTCTCAGATTCCAGGACCCCAGGCTTCATGCAATGGTGGGATTACAGTACTAACTAAAAAGGAGCTTTTTCTTTGAAATTGGTAAGAATTGCATTTTGCTTAACCCTTTCAGTGAGTTGCGTACCCCTCTGTCATTCAAAGGCTTTAACTGGCACAAGGATTAGTCTCCCAGTGTTTGCTTTCTTGTCTCTTTATCCTTCTATTTACGTCACAGTTTCTAATCATTCCGCAAAGTGCTGTGTACGCTAACTTTACTATTAAAATATGCACCATAGATTAGCAAACTGTGGCCCCCAGCCATTGATGGACTATGAATCCCATCACATTAAGCTGGATATTGGGATCTGTAGTCCAAGAACAACTGTGTGTGTGTGTGTGTGTGTGGGGGGGGGGTACAGGTTGCCTACCCTGGATATCTATGCATACATTTACCTCACTAAGTCAGACGTGTTATGGGAAAATGGTGACATTCTGTGGGAAACCAGCTGTTCCACAAGGAACACATTAACATGACCCAAAATTCCCATTTATTTAACCCTTTGAGTGCCAGAGGGATTGCGTACCCCTCTGACACTCAAAGGGTTAACAGAGTAGTGGGAAAAAAACCCAGGAGTCAGGGCTTCAGAAATTTCACCAAACGTCTAAATTTTGTTAACCCTTTGAGTGTCGGAGTGGTATGCAGTGCATTGCGTACCCTCTGGCACTCAAGGGGTTAAATGAGTTTTGAAACGCTTTGAGCGCTAGAGAGGTATCAACCTTTGGGTTCGTCTTTGGCACTCAAAGGGTTAATCTCTTGGATTTTAGGGAGGGCTCCAGTTAGTTGCTTCATGGCAAGTGCAAGACTTTTTCTAGCATTCAAAGGGTTAAATCAACGCTGTTGAGATCCAGAGGGGTATGGAAACCATTGCTTCACAGCGAGTTTGAGTTTTTTCCGGCATTCAAAGGGTTAAACTAACCCTTTGATTGCCACAGGTGTACGCTATGCATTGCGTACCCCTCTGGCAATCAAAGGGTAATGGGGATGTTTATTTATGCCATATGGTACATTTGGTTTATCCAGAATTGCACAGTTTCTTAGTGCATCTGCCTCGCTGTGCACCCCTTGGGTAGAACATCTTTATCTGATCAGACTGTCATCTCTTAGGACAAAGTCTCATTTTGTATGCAACGTTCCTTGCTTATCACTTGATTCAGTGTGCGCGCTCTGTTGGCCGTCTGTATAAGAATCTGTTTACTAATACACGTTCTCATAGCCAGAAGTAAAACGAACACAGACTGAATTCATTAGGAAGTTAATTATATCCCTGAACCCAATACTTGCTTTAATTATCTTTAATCTCCTCCGGTATTTCTGTGGGATACGAGAGAGAAAAAAACTGGCATCACATTAAATGAACTCATTCTAAGGAACGAAGAGGTTTAGATATAGTTCAGTGTGTAGATATTTCATATTCTACAGTTGCAATGTGATCATTATCCGTGTGTAGATACTCAGTATCATTATACAGAGCGGTGTGATCAGTATCAGTCTGTAGATACTCAGTACCATTATACAGAGCGGTGTGATCAGTATCAGTGTTTAGATATTCAGTACCATTATATAGAGCGGTGTAATCGGTATCAGTGTGTAGATACTCAGTACCATTATACAGAGCGGTGTGATCAGTATCAGTGTGTAGATACTCAGTACCATTATACAGAGCGGTGTGATCAGTATCAGTGTGTAGATACTCAGTACCATTATACAGAGCGGTGTGATCAGTATCAGTGTGTAGATACTCAGTACCATTATACATAGCGGTGTGATCAGTATCAGTGTGTAGATACTCAGTACCATTATTCATAGCGGTGTGATCAGTACCAGTGTGTAGATACTCAGTACCATTATACAGAGCGGTGTGATCAGTATCAGTGTGTAGATACTCAGTACCATTATACAGAGCGGTGTGATCAGTATCAGTGTGTAGATACTCAGTACCATTATACAGAGCGGTGTGATCAGTATCAGTGTGTAGATATCAGTACCATTAAACAGAGCGGTGTGATCAGTATCAGTGTGTAGATACTCAGTACCATTACACAGAGCGGTGTGATCAGTATCAGTGTATAGATATCAGTACCATTATACAGAGCGGTGTAATCAGTATCAGTGTATAGATATCAGTACCATTGTACAGTGCAGTGAGATCAGTATTGTGTGTAGATACTCAGTACCATTATATAGAGCAGTGTGATCAGTGTCAGTGTGTAGATATCAGTACCATTATACAGAGCAGTGTGATCAGTATCAGTGTGTATATACTCAGTACCATTATACAGAGTGGTGTGATCAGTATCAGTGTGTAGATACTCAGTACCATTATACAGAGCAGTGTGATCAGTGTCAGTGTGTAGATATCAGTACCATTATACAGAGCAGTGTGATCAGTATCAGTGTGTAGATACTCAGTACCATTATACAGAGCGGTGTGATCAGTATCAGTGTATAGATACTCAGTACCATTATACAGAGCGGTGTGATCAGTATCAGTGTGTAGATACTCAGTACCATTATACAGTGCAATGTGATCAGTATCAGTGTGTAGATATCAGTACCATTATACAGAGAGTTGTGATCAGTATCAGTGTGTAGATACTCAGTACCATTATACAGAGCAGTGTGATCTGTATCAGTGTGTAGATATCAGTACCATTATACAGAGCAGTGTGATCAGTATCAGTGTGTAGATATCAGTACCATTATACAGAGCGGTGTGATCAGTATCAGTGTGTAGATATCAGTACCATTATACAGAGCGGTGTGATCAGTGTCAGTGTGTAGATACTCAGTACCATTATACAGAGCAGTGTGATCAGTATCAGTGTATAGATACTCAGTACCATTATACAGAGTAGTGTGATCTTTATCAGTATTTAGATACTCAGTACCATTATACAGAGCGGTGTGATCAGTATCAGTGTGTAGATATCAGTACCATTATACAGAGCAGTGTGATCTTTATCAGTATTTAGATACTCAGTACCATTATACAGAGCGGTGTGATCAGTATCAGTGTGTAGATATCAGTAACATTATACAGAGCGGTGTGATCAGTATCAGTGTGTAGATACTCAGTACCATTATACAGAGCAGTGTGATCAGAATCAGTGTGTAGATACTCAGTACCATTATACAGTGCAGTGTGATCAGTATCATTGTGTAGATACTCAGTTTGCTCCATATAACTCCTCCTATTGCTCCAAATAACCTCTCCCTATAACTCCTATTGCTCCCTATAACTCCTCCTATTGCTCCATGTAACTCCTCCCTACTCCTTCACCTTCGGTGTGCGCTGTGATCAGGTAACTCATGACGTGTCAGGACCGTCACTGGCCCTTAAAGGACAGAATATTGTGACAGTACTGACACGTCATTGGTCCTTAACGTGTTAAAGTGATAGTAATGTCTAAAAAAAACTTTTTTGCATTTAGAAGAGCTTAAAAAGCTGATCTAAATGCAAAAAAATGTATCTCTCAAACCGCTATGGTTTAAGAGATACGGGCGTTTAAAGTTTGATTTCTCCTACTGACAGCTGTAAAGCTGTCAGCAGGAGATCCGTGTCGGTCGACACGCTGGCGCTTGAGAAGTGCCGAGATCTCGTTACTTACACGGAATCCCTTCATTGGAATGGTCTATGTGCTTGAACACAAGACACACGTTTTAGACCATTCCAATGAAGGGATTCCGTGTAAGTAACGAGATCGCGGCACTTCTCAAGCGCCAGCGTGTCGACCGACACGGATCTCCTGCTGACAGCTTTACAGCTGTCAGTAGGAGAAATCAAACTTTAAACCGCTATGGTTTAAGAGATACGGTTTTTTGCATTTAGATCAGCTTTTTAAGCTCTTCTAAATGCAAAAAAAGTTTTTTTTAGACATTACTAACACTTTAAATGGAAGATAATATAAATTAAGATATAGTGTTGGATCCTCTATAACGTGACCTGAATAATTACAACTTAGAACATGGCTCTATATTAAATACATACATAGTAACATAGTTGATGAGGCTTAAGAAAAGACATGAATCCTTCAAATCCAGACCGTGCCGAATCACCCCTATTGATCCAGAAGAAGACAAAAAAAAAAAAAACACTGAAGCCATTTCCAATTAAGCCCCAATTGGGTAAAAAAAAATCCTTCCTGGCAGTTGGATATTTCCCTGCATCAACATCCTATCTGCATTGAAGCCAACTGTCATAATTCTCAGTATAGTTCTGTGCTAGATAGGTATCCATTGCTTTTTTGAAAGCAGTTGCATTATCTGCAAGCACAACATCCCGAGGCAAATAATCCCATGTAACTGTAGATTCAGTGCTGGATTACCCTGCACCATGATATATGTTCACTGTTAGTGTCTCACACACTCCTACTGACCGTAGGGTGATCTGGAGATATACTTTAAAGAGAAAGTAATGTTTCATAATAAAAGCAGCTCTAATTAATCATCATATTATTTGGACTTTGGAGAGTGTTATTTCAGTTCTGTCAGAGTTGTAATTCAAGAGTAATTCAATGATAAAGTATCCCCCTCCCGCCCCTTTTACTGATGTAACACTGTTCAGCCAGATCAGAAAGGAGGTGCCCAGGTAGACTGCAGAGAGGGACAATCTTCAATTAAGATAAAGGAAAAACCTGAAAATCTTGTCAAGGGGGGCAGGGCTTTCATTGTTCTCATAGGAAGAAGATTGCCCCTTCTGTTATCTGTCTGGTCTATGGACTGGATTCCACATCTGAGAAGAGATGGCTTACACTAGGTAAAAGGGGCAGGAGGGGAAACTTTGCTTGTGAATATCTCTTAAACCATAAAGGTTTGAGAGATAAGACTTATATCATTCTTCATGTTTTTTTAATGCCTACAAAATAAAATAAAGTTAAAACTAAGTGTTACTATCCCTTTAAGTATTACTAATCCCTATAGCAAAGTACTACTTAAAAAAAACGTATTGCCCCCAGTGTCATCTCGCAAACCTTTATGGTTTGAGAGATGAACGCTTCTAAAGTTGCCCTCTCCCTCCCCCTTCCCAGTAGTCAGCATTCTAGCTGACTGAAAGGAAGAGAGTCGTACGACTTTCAGGTGGCTCTCCAGCACAGCTGGATCGCGTTACTAAAAAAGAAAACTTTCACTGAAATGGTCTTCTACGTGTGCTTGGTTTGTGCTTGGTTTGTGCTTGGTTTGCAAGCACACTTAGAAGACCGTTTTAGTGAAATTTTTTTTTTAGTTAACGCGATCGCGGCTCTGCTGCAGAGCCGCCTGATGATCTCTGACCGGATTTCCCTGAGTCAGCTAGAATGCTGACTACGGGAAAGGGGGAGGGAGAGGGCAACTTTAGAAGTGTTCATCTCTCAAACCATAAAGGTTTGAGAGATGACACTGGGGGCAATACGTTTATTTTAAGTAGTACTTTGCTATAGGGATTAGTAATACTAAGCATTACTCTCCCTTTAAAGAGAAACTTCACTAGGAAACAGATGTTGTGTTGAACTTCACAACACTGTGCAATACATGTAATCAACCTAGTCAGGTTATCTTGTTCATTTTGTTACTAATTCCTTTTCTATTATTTGGTTTTATTTTCACAATTTTTGCACTCCCTTCCCCGGCTGCAAAGCCTAATGTAGAACGTGTTATTTTCTGGTAAATTACATAATGGCCCCCCACCCTGATAAGAGCCTTAAAGCGGAACTTTCATCAGATTAATATAGAGTCCCACATCATAATTGCATTAGTGATATGCATAGATGTACTTGTATTTTCAAGAATAATTGCTGCCTTAAAGAAAAATAGAACCTTTTAGGCAGACAGGCAGCAGGGAACAGCGCAGACATCTTGCAGAGCCGGCTTCACTGAGTCTGCGCTGTCCGTCCCCTTCAAGTCCTCGATTGGTGAGTTGAATACCTTTGTGCCTTAAAGGACCAGTAAACTTTTTTTTTTATGAAAAAAATATATATTATTGGGATTTTCCTATTGAGTAAAATAAGGGTACTCCCACTGCGGAGAGATTTATATTTCCAGAGTTATTACAGTTTAAACCCATGTTTTTATATATTAGCAGTGCCCTCTAGTGGTCAAATTCTAATTAGTTTTCCTGTTAGATTCTAATTGAGAGGAAAGTCAGAAAAGTCAGAGACATACAGTTCTCCATAGAATGTGATAGAAACTGCTGAGTCACTTCCTGTCAGAACTATCAGGAAGTAAACACAGTAAATTCACTTCATGTCAGTTAGAACTATCAGGAAGTAAACACAGTAAATTCACTTCCTATCAGTTAGAACTATCATTAAGTAAACACAGTAAATTCACTTCCTGTCAGTTAGAACTATCAGGAAGTAAACACAGTAAATTCACTTCCTGTCAGTTAGAACTATCATTAATTAAACACAGTAAATTCACTTCCTGTCAGTTAGAACTATCAGGAAGTAAACACAGTGAATTCACTTCCTGTCAGTTAGAACTATCATTAAGTAAACACAGTAAATTCACTTCCTGTCAGTTAGAACTATCAGGAAGTAAACACAGTAAATTCACTTCTTGATTATTTAAACTGCTATAAATTTTGAATAAAACATCTGACAGTGATGGGAGTGACCTTGTTTTATTCAGCAGGAAATTCTCTATAAAATATGTGTTTTCATAAAAAAAGTTTACTGCTCCTTTAAGGCACTGGAATGGATTGACAACGCAAGCGCAGTGAGTGCCTACAGCAAGATCCCAGCCGGTGCCTGTCTGCATAAAGGGTTCTATTTTTCTCTAATGCAGCAATTATTCTTTAAAATATAACTGTCTATGCATATCACTAATGTAATTATGATTTGGGGATCTATAGTAATTTGATGAAAGTTCCGCTTTAAGATCACTGATAACAATCAGCCTACAATCCCACCCATACCTGAGCGGCCAGTAGATTTTAGAGCAGCTGCACAGATTAGACAGTGTCTAGGTGTGGGGGTTGGGGGTAAAATGCAATTTGCATTAGAGCTGATGTTTCCGGATCATAAATTCTTACTCAAAAACTACAAAACTGAAAAAATACAAATAATAGTATAGTTATTTCAGCTTGTTAAGGCAGAACTATTGCCCAAATTAAAATGACTCCCAAATGCAAATAATGATAAGCATATCCATACTAGTATTATCTGGAATAAGTATAGTGTTATTGAGAAATCCAAGTTGTTCTGAGACGGTCATGGAAGGAGGTATCTGAGCACCTGCTCTGTCAGTCCCTTCCTGTACCTTAAGGTACAATGCAGCGCCTCCTAGAGGAGACCGGGACACAGAGGAGTAAGTAGAAGCCACCGGGTCCTGGTGCAAGAATTGCCATGGCCCCCCCCCAACCACATTGCCCCCCCAACCACAATGGCCACCTTCACATTGCCCCCAAATCTCCACATTGCCCATCTCCTACCTCCCCGGTGGTCCAGTGGCTTGGCAGGAGAGGTCTGTGCCTCCTTCTGCACAGACCTCTATGCATGCTGAGCTCCCGCTCAGTCCTCTTCAGTAATGCAGAGCGCTGGAAGATGATGTAATCTTCCAGCGCTCTGCATTACTAGAGTGCCGGAGGGAGATCAGCTGCTACAGGTCTGTGCTGAAGAAGGCACAGACCTCAGCGGCGATAATCATATTGTGGGTGCAATGCGGGGGGTCACAGGGGGCGGTCTCAGGTACGACCTTTATAGTTACACCACTGCCAGGACGGACATCGCAGGTGCACAGATGTCTCTTTGGCAAGATGTCTGTGCTGATGCCTTACTGACCGTCTCAGAACGAGTTGGATTTCTCAATAACACCGGACTTATTCTGAATAATACTAGTATGGATCTGATTATCGTTACGTGTATAATTACTTGGGGGTAACTTTAATTTGGTGATAGTTCCGGTTTATTGATCAGCTGACCGTTAAGGACACCATAGGGCACCTTTTTTGTAACTGATTCTGTGGTCCCGGGGCAGCATGCCGCCACTCGGCAACGGCAGAATTCCATGAGGTGCCAGGACCGTCACCATTCCTTAAGTGCCGGACCAGGCGTGATGGTTCTGGCACGTCAAGGGTCGTTAAGTGGCTAAAATAAATAAATAAAACGTGTTCTTGATGAAAGGTTTCATTTAACCCTTTGGATGCTAGTGAGGTAGCCAGTGCGTTGCATTGTAATGCACTGGATACCTCTCTGGCACTCAAAGGGTTAAGGCCAATGTACTGAGATGAACTGGAGTAATTCTGGAGCAACCCAAATGCCTTGAAGGGGAAAAATCCAAATTCTGCAAATTCCCTTTTACTTAAAGCAGAATTATCACCCTAAAAAAAGCCCCTCCCCCCCAATAATTATTCACATACGATAAGCTTAGAAATAGCACTATTATCCAGCATAAATACTGCGTTATTGAGAAATCCTACTTCATCTGAGCCTGACGGGCAGGATTCTTGCTTTAGAGGCGTCTGTGCACCTGCACCGTCAGTCACTTCCTGTTACTTTAAAGGCACAGTAATACTTCGTTTTATCTTTATTTTATTTTGTAGGCATTAAAAAAACATGAAGAACGATATAAGTCTTATCTCTCAAACCTTTATGGATATTCACAAGCAAAGTTTCCCCTCCCGCCCCTTTTACCTAGTGTAAGCCATCTCTTCTCAGATGTGGAATGCAATCCATAGATCAGACAGATAACAGCAGGGAACAATCTTCTTCCTATGAGAACAATGAAAGCCCTTCCCCCCCTTTTACCTAGTGTAAGCCATCTCTTCTCAGATGTGTAATCTATTTTTAGCATGTCTACAATATGGGGATTAGTAATCTGTATTACTATCCCTTTAAGGTACAATGCAGCGCCTCCTAGAGGAGATCGGGACATACAGCGCAGGTGCACAGATGTCTCTAAGGCAAGATGTCTGCGCTGATGCCTGCCCGTCAGTCTCAGATGAAGTAGGATTTCTTAATAACGCTGTATTCTGGATAATAGTACTATTTCTAAGCTTATCGCTATATGAATAATTATTGGGGGGGCTTTATTTGGGGTGATAGTTCTGCTTTAAATTTGGGATTTAAACCCCCTTAACGCAGTTAAGAAGTTAAAAGCCTCATTTAACACAATTTGTACATGTCCCCTATGAAGCAGTCAGTTTAGACCAAAATTACTCCAGTTCATTGTAATACATTGACACCATTTAAAGTGACGGCCTCCTTTTTTTTTTTTTCCTCTGCTTTACATATCTGCATACCTGGGAACTTCCAGCTGAGGGCTTCCCGGAGGGTAGTCCTCTGTTCAGCAGGGGGTGACAAAAATGACGCTAATCGCGTCAAAAAGGGGCGGGGCTTGACGCGAGCGGGGGTGTGTGTGCTTAACCCTTTGCGTTTCAGAGTGGTACGGAATGCATTGCAAAGCAAAGCATTCCGTACCACTCTGGCACTCAAAGGGTTAAAAATGTCACACAGAAGGCTGGGGACGGAGGAACGGCTGGAGAAAGAGTGTAAGTGGGTAGAGTTTCAATAGAAACTCCCCACATCCGGAGGAATCTGCCTCTGCCCCGGAGACCTGGTAAAGCTCTGTCAGAACCGGAGTCTCCGGGGCAAATCCGGAGAGTTCCCAGGTATGCATATCTGTCACACACATACAATATAGAGTCATATTGTCTGTACTTTTTATTATGTCTCTATGTCCCTGACATAGTGCAGACAAAGTGCAACAAGAAAAAAAAAAATGTAAAAAGCTAGTGAAACAATATTGAAAAGCCAGCGCTATAGCATGGACACCCAACGTTCTGTCTCAAGCCGTTCAGACCAACTGAGCCCAAAGTGCAGCAAACCTAATATTTTAGGTATGTAGCTAGCACACATGAACTAATGGGCCAGTATGGCCTTACCTGGGAACTTTTCATTGATGTCCACCCGGAGGGGAGTCCTCTGGTGCAGAATAATGACATGAGTCGCGTCAAAAAGGGGCAGGGTTTGAGAGGGTTTAAAGGTGTGACACAGAGCTCAAAAGAAGTCCGGGTAAGGAGTGACAACGGGGGAAACAGCAGGACTGGGTAGATTTTCAATAGAAACTCCCCACATCCGGAGGAATCAGCCTCTGCCCCAGAGACCCGGTAAAGCAGTGTCAAAACCGGAGTCTCCGGGGCAAATCCGGAAAGTTCCCAGGTATGAGTATGGCTTAACCCTACGAGTGCCAGAGGAGTGTGCATCGCGTACCCGTAGCACTCAAAGGGTTAAAAATCATCTAATTGCTACCATTATTTAGTTTACACCCTACAGTTCTCCGGAATCATTCAGTCTTTTGAATTCCAGTATTCTCATTGACTCCCGGGACCATAAATCTCCATAGGATGGTGTGGCAACAGCGCCACTGTACAATTTCAGGCCGCTGTGATATTGCACCTAAAAAATTCAACTTTGAGATGTAATAACTTTTGAATAAAACACCTTTCAGCAGTGAGAGTACCCTTGTTTTACTCAGGGGGATAAACCCTACAACATATTTTTTTTACATTTTAAGTATTACTATCCCTTTAATCTTCATAGTATTTGGGCCGTGTAGAGTGTTATTTCAATACTATCAGAGTTGTAGTTCAAGAGTAATCCTATATAATAATTTGCTAGAAAGTTTGTAACGACGCAATCATGCGCAGTAGAGACTGACTGTGACGAGGCTGATACAGGGCGGGGAGCTCCGAAGGAGCGTCCAGCTCTGTATCAGCCAAGGCGCGGGCAGTCTCTACTGAGCATGACTGCCTCGCAACTGGCTGGCAGTGGCCCTGTGGCCCGTGTAACTGGCTCTTCAAGTAATTGAATGATAAAGTACCCCCCTCCTGACCCTTTTACTGATGTAACACTGCTCACCTCAGAACAGCAAGACTGTCCGGATGGATCACAAAGAGGGACAATCTTCAGTGATCATAAGGAAAAACCTGAAAATCCTGTCAAGGGGGGCAGGGTTTTCCTTATGGTCACAGTAAGAAGATTGTCCCTTACTGTGACCTGTCCGGTCAAGAGACCACATTCCACATCTGAGGGGAGCAGTGTTACATCAGTAAAAGGGGAGGGAGGGGGATACTTTATCATTCAATTACTCTTGAACTACAACTCTGACTGTGTTGAAATAGCACTCTACACGGCCCAAATACTATGAAGATTAATTGGAGCTGCTTTTATTGTGAAACATTACTATCCCTTTAAGAATAGCTGACAGGCTATAATTCACAACTGTATAACAAAATGGATGCAACCCTCACACACATGACTTTCCGATCAGGTACAGAATACAGAGCACTGAGTGCTGGAGGGATAGTGTTACATTGCATCACTAACCCTGTTTCACAGTCCCTGACAAAAGGCTCCCTTGAAATATAAATTCAGTGAACTCCCTGTTAGGATATAGGCTTGCAGAACATATATACAGTCAAAAAAGAGGTTGGATTGCTCTCTAAGTGTACCATCTGCAATGGAATCCAGTCTATTCTTGGGTTTCTCCAAAGTAAAGGCAAGGACAAATTTACCTACAGACAGTAATTTTTGGAAGAACATTTTCTAAACTAAGGCACCCATCTTGGTTTCCAATTTACTATTTCTTTCTGTCCTTCAAAGATAGTACCAGGTGGTGGCAGTATTGACCTGGGTTAGTGGGCCTCTTTAATCACGGCTGATGAATTTCCCAGTAACAAACCTGCCTTTCAAGTATGAATGCAGATTTATGATATAATTGAATGTTAAAATGTGGTTTACTGTTCTCTTTTCCTTGTTTTCAGTCTCACCCTGCAGTGGGAGGGACAGACTCCATGTCCCATAGCTCCCTTTTGTCTGTGTCACCCTGCAGTGGGAGGGACAGACTCCATGTCCTATATCTCCCTTCTGACTGTGTCACCCTGCAATGGGAGGGACAGACTCCATGTCCCATAGCTCCCTTCTGTCTGTGTCACCCTGCAGTGGGAGGAACAGACTCCATGTCCTAAAGCTCCCTTCTGTCTGTGTCACCCTACAGTGGGAGGAACAGACTCCATGTCCTAAAGCTCCCTTCTGTCTGTGTCACCCTGCAGTGGGAGGGAAGGAGTCCATGTCACGTAATTAGGGTTACCAGACTTCACCGTTATCTGGGACACATATGAAAAACGCATACTGAAGGGCTGCTTTGATTTCAGTGCAGTCTGGAAATATGTTTATTTCCTATCTGTCTCCGGTTAAATGTGAGATCTGGTCACCCTACTAGTAGCTCCCTTCTGTCTGTTTCACCTTGTAGTGGGAGGGACAGACTCCATGTCCCATATCTCCTTTCTGTTTGTGTCACCCTGCAGTGGGAGGGACAGACTGCATGTCCCATATCTCCCTTCTGTCTGTGTCACCCTGCAGTGGGAGAGACCGACCCCATAACATGTACCTTCCTTCTGTCTGTGTCACCCTGCAGTGGGATGGACAGACTCCATGTCCCATAGCTCCCGTCTGTCTGTGTCACCCTGCAGTGGGAGGGACAGACTCCATGTCCCATAGCTCCCTTCTGTCTGTGTCACCCTGCAGTGGGAGGGACAGACTCCATATCCCATAGCTCCCTTCTGTCTGTGTCACCCTGCAGTGGGAGGGACAGACTCCATGTCCCATATCTCCCTTCTGTCTGTGTCACCCTGCAGTGGGAGGGACAGACTCCATGTCTTATAGCTCCCTTCTGTCTGTGTCACCCTGCAGTGGGAGGGACAGACTCCATGTCCCATATCTCCCTTCTGTCTGTATCACCCTGCAGTGGGAGGGACAGACTCCATGTCCCATATCTCCCTTCAGTTTTTTTGTGCATCCACATGACTCTGTTGCTATTACTGGCTATAGAGAGCTGAACTGAGCAATTTAATTCTGTAATAGATTTTGAAAGAAGCATCTCTTGGCACTGTGAGAATCCTTGTTTTATTCAGTAGGAAAAGCGATATAACATCAATGTGGACGCTGAAAAAAATCTGTAAATTCTCATTGATTTAAACAGGACTTGAATGCTAGACAGGTCTCCACACATTGATCAGCAATGCATTGGAGACCTTTCTAGCATTCAGAGGGTTAATACCCCAATTTAACGTAAAGGGGAGGTACATTACCCCTATAGAGCGCAGCTGGTTAGTTCCAGAACTGCACGTGTGTTGGATGGAGAGAGCCCAGTGTTACTACTAACTGGTGTCTTTGTACAGTCGTGTGTTGAAGTCTGGGCCCTGCTGGTACTGGGTACAATATGGCAGCCCAGTGTACAGTCCGTGTGTCCGTGACTAGGACACATTTATAGGAATCAGGCGAGGGTCACTCTAGTCCCACTGTCAGAACGACTGCTAGACCCGAACTCTGAATTTCCCCAGTCTTTCCTACCCCCACTGAAGAGGAAGAGATTTTGATTTTTCCCGTGGGTGTGTGGGGGCACGAACGGAAAATGGAAGAAGTTTAAAAAGGGGCAGAAAACAAAGACACGATTTGTTATTTACTGAGAAGGAATTCAACCCCTTCACTTGCCAGAGGAACTGTTCATCTCCCCCACACTTTCCTTACAATGTGTCAGCTTGTGTGAATGAAGGTTTATACCATGAACTGATCTTATATCAAACAAGATCAGAATAGCAGGTGGTACTACTGTCTGTATGTGTGTGTGAATGTGTGTGTAATTGTGTGAGTGTATGTGTGTTTATGTATGTATTTGTGTAATTGTGTGTGTTTGTAATTGTGTGTGTGTCTCTCTGTGTGAATGTGAGTGTATGTATTTGTGTAATTGTGTGTGTTTGTAATTGTGTGTGTGTCTCTCTGTGTGAATGTGAGTGTATGTAATTGTGTGAGTGTTTGTTATTGTCTGTAGGTCTGTCTCTCTGTGTATGTCTGCTTTTTGTTGTATATTTGTGTGTATATATGTATTTATTTGTGTGTCTGTGTATGTGTGTGTGAATGTAACCGTGAATAATAAAAATGTTAAGTATGACAAAAAAAAGTATTTATGAGTATGTCTGTGCATGTGTGTGAATGTATTTGCGCGTCTGTGTGTGTCTGTGCGTATGTGTGAATGTATTTCTGTGTATGTATGTGTCTGCGCGTGTGTGTGAATGTATTTGTGGGTGATAAAGTATTCTTTTGAAACAAAATAAAAACAACTTTCATTTTCAAAAGTGTGTTTGGATGTACTGAATGTGTGTCTGTTTTTGTAAAAATATATCTTTGAAAAACATTTTGTGTTTATGAGTGTGTGTGTGTATGTGTCTGCTTATGCTAAATTTACCTTTTGAAACATTAAATAATTTGAAAGGGATAGTAATATTTAATTTTAAGTTGCTTTATATTGTAGGCATTAAAAAAGATTTACATCGATGTAAGTCTTATCTCTCAAACTTTATGGTTTGAGAGATCTAACTTGCTAAAGTTCCCCCCTCCAGGCTGTTTCTGAGAAGTCTGCCCTCTAGCTGACAGCAGCAGATTCCGGTCATTTGTCTGGACAGCGGCTCTGCAGCAGAGCTGAAACCACACTTTGTAGACTGTCCCAATGAAGTATTTATTTCTAAATAGTTTGATTTCGGCTCTGCTGAAGAGCCGCCATTAAGTCAAATGACCGGAATCTGCTGCTGTCAGCTAGAGGGCAGACTTCTCTGAAACAGCCTGGAGGGGGGAACTTTAGCAAGTTAGATCTCTCAAACCATAAAGTCTGATAGACAAGACTTAGTGTGAAATAGAACTTGTTCAGCAGGCATCAGGCAACAGTCTGTCCAGTTCACCTCCAGGATTGGTGAGCGGTGTTCCTTGTTACCTTAAGGTACAGGAAGGGACTGACAGTGTAGGAGCAGACAGTGCTACAGCAAGATTCCTGCTACTGTTGCCCTCCGAACGAGTTGCATTTCTTACCAATGCCAGACTTATTAATTATAATAAAAGTATTTATACATATTGCTATGTTAATAAAGATTTGGGAGGCAACTTAATTTTGATGATAGTTCTGCTTTAAATATGATGCCAGACCACTTGAAGTTAAAGGGCTGTTGCTTGACAGTATTCCTCCCCGATGCCAGCAAGCAGTCCAACATAACATGACTATCACCCTAGCCGGCATCAGCCCCTGAGCCATAGTCCAGCCGGGAACATGTAACCCAATGGCTGTCACCGTACCGTGATGAGCATGTCTCCCAAACAGTACTGAAGCTGGCATGAAGGGGAGAATCTCACCACCTGTCAAACCACCACAATGTATTACTTGTACATAATTTACAAAACTGACTACCCTGCGTTAAAGGGATAGTAATACTTCGTTTTATCTTTATTTTATTTTGTAGGCATTAAAAAAACATGAAGAACGATATAAGTCTTATCTCTCAAACCTTTATGGTTTATGAGATATTCACAAGCAAAGTTTCCCCCCCCCTGTTCAGCCAGATCAGAAGGGAGGTGCCCAGGTAGACTGCAGAGAGGGACAATCTTCAGTTAAGATAAGGGAAAAACCTGAAAAGCTTGTCAAGGGGGGCAGGGCTTTCATTGTTCTCACAGTAAGAAGATTGTCCCCTGCTGTTATCTGTCTGGTCTATGGACTGGATTCCACATCTGAGAAGAGATGGCTTACACTAGGTAAAAGAGGCGGGAGGGGAAACTTTGCTTGTGAATATCTCATAAACCATAAAGGTTTGAAAGATAAGACTTATATCATTCTTCATGTTTTTTAAATGCCTACAAAATAAAATAAAGATAAAACAAAGTATTACTATTCCTTTAAGCTTTGATTCGCTAAACTTTAAAACAAACCTATGAAATATAGATGAAGAAGTCAAACTTAACAAATCTATATGAGCTGAAAAGGAAAGAAAAAGAAAAATAAGAGGCCAAACATTTTAACAAGATGGGGGCCCAAACCAGCGACAAGGTTCCCCATTCCTTGCTGGAATGGATGGCCTCCCCACCATCACCGTAGCCCACCCTTTCAGGGCACAGATTCTTCTTGGGACTGATATAATTAGGAATATGTAGATTAATTCTGGAGGACACCATCTTCATCTAAGGGGACATAAATATTTTTCAAATCCACCCTTATCTACATATGGCTTTGATCACCTTCCCGCCATGTGTCAGAGACGTCTCCCTTTCAAAGGAGTAAAAATGTTAGAACAAGAGGCCATAGTCTAAAACTAGAGGGATGGATGCTTAGATGTAAAGTAAGAAAGTTTTTTACTTCACTGAGAGGGTAGTAAATAAGTGGAATAGTCTACCAGCAGGAGTGGTAGATAATTGTAATAGTCTACCAGCAGAAGTGGTAGATAAGTAGAATAGCCTACAAGCAGGAGTGGTAGATAAGCATACCTGGGAACTCTCCGGATTTACCCCGGAGACTCCGGTTCTGACAGAGCTTTACCGGGTCTCCGGGGCAGAGGCAGATTCCTCCGGATGTGGGGAGTTTCTATTGAAACTCTGCCACATCTCCTGTTTTTCCCAGTGTTCCTCCTTCCCCAGCCTTCTGTGTTACACCTTTAAGCCCAGCCCCGCCACTTTTTGACGCGATTCGCGTCATTATTGTCACCCAATGCTGAACCAGAGGACTCCCCTCCAGGCAGACCTCAATTGGAAGTTCCCAGGTATGTAGATAAATGGAATAGCCCACCAGCAGGAGTGGTAGATATTTGGAATAGTCTACCAACAGGAGTGGTAGGTAACTGGAATATTCTACCAGTAGGAGTTGTAGATAAGTGAAATAGCCTACCAACAGGAATAGTAGATAATTGGAATAGCCTACCAGTAGAAGTGGCATATAATTGGAATATCCTTCTAGCAGTAGTGGTACAGGTTAATACAGTGAAGGAATGAAAGCATTCATGGGATAGTGTGTCAGAACCCCACTACCCTGACCGGGTAGCTCCGCCAACCTGTGCTCCCTTAACTTGGAACCACACCCACCGATCTCTCCAGCCACCCAAACCACTAATCTCAACGTAGTGTAGGGTGAAAATAAGAACTCTTTATTGAAGAACACACTGGGTTTATATACACACACAAATGGATTATAAATAGGGTTGCCACCTTTTCTTCAAAAAAATACTGGCCATGGCATTCCCCCCATAGACTTAACATTGGACAGAAGACAATTTTTCACCGACCTTCCGGTAAAATACTGGCTGGGTGGCAGCCCTAGTTATCAACACATATTAGAATACAATAGGATCCAAGTTAGTGCACACAACATATGGGAATAAAATGGGGTGCCAGAGTGAGTATAACTGAGTTTACACATAACTCAATCACAGGTCGGAATACAATGCATTTCAGTCACCCTGTATCTCTCCCCCCAGCAATAGGAACAATGGGGTGCCAGAGTGATCATAATTGCGTTTACACATAACTCAATCCCAGGTCAGAATACAATGCATTTCTCTCCCCCTGTACCTTCCCCAGCAATAGGATCCAGGTTACTGCACACAGAACAACAAGGAGACATTCCCTGAACAAATACACTACCCTAGCTGGATAGTCTGTAAGTACTGGACTGTGCAGACCGGACTGGGTTTCCTGGTCACCCTGTGCCCCCAATAAGCACAGGGTGACTTAGACCCAAGATGGGACTGGGAAGCTGTGAAAGGAGCTTCCCCACAAATGGAGTCCATAGTCTGTGGGCAGGAGGCTGGCCCTCAGCACCCTCCAGGAGCCCCAGTGATGGAGGGTTCTGTCACAGACAAGGACATCCTGAACAGAAGACAAGACCAAGAACCAAGTGAGGTTTGAGGTTTTTACAGTAGGTAAATGGGCAGTAGGGCTCTTATCTGCTGTCAAATTGTATGTTTCTGGACAGGACTACATATAGGAACCAGAAACCTGTATATTTTATTCTTTTTTGTATGTAAGTTGGGAGGTTTTGGCTCCTCCTCTTTTTTGTATGGTAGCTCCCTAAAATCAGATGATAGCTGAACAGGGAAGGTATAAATACCTCCCTTATTTCCCTCACAAGGGTTAGGGTGATATTACTGCTTTTTAATTGCATTGTACTAAACACATGTTCACAGATTTGCCTAAATCCGGGGTATCTTGACATGACAGGCGAGCTATTTATGCTTTTGGCCAAAAATATATAACTAAACCCTTCCTTTTGTTATTTATAGTAAGTCACAGGTTATTGTGTAAAGGTCAGGATCTGATGCACAGACTTATCTTTTGTTTACAGTGTGTATGTAGCCAAGAGACAGTCCTTACTGCTCTCCTGACTACACACATATTTAACCCCTTAACGACCAGCGGTCGCGGGTCATTTCCGTCCCATAATGACCGCATAGGGGCACTTTGACGCGCCGGTACACGTGACCTGTCACGTGTATCGGCGCGTCACTATGGGGCTTGAAAGAGATCGCTCCGATCTTGGAGCGGTCTATTTCATGCCCTATTTTTACTTACAGCGCTCCCGGTAGAGCGCTGTAAGTAAAAAGTACGTGACGTACCATGACCGTCATCGGTCCTTGAGTAGTTCAAGGACCGTAACGGTCCTGGTACGTCAAGGGTCCCTAAGGGGTTAACTAATGGAACAATATTAAAGGGATAGTAATGTTTCATAATAAAAGCAGCTCTAATTAATCATCATAGTATTTGGACTTTGGAGAGTGTTATTTCAATTCTGTCAGAGTTGTAGCACAAGAGTAATTCAATGACAAAGTATCCCCCTCCCGCCCCTTCTACTGATGTAACACTGCTCAGCCAGATCAGAAGGGAGGTGCCCAAGTAGACTGCAGAGAGGGACAATCTTCAATTAAGATAAGGGAAAAAGCTGAAAAACTTGTCAAGGGGGGCAGGGCTTTCATTGTTCTCATAGGAAGAAGATTGTCCCCTGCTGTTATCTGTCTGGTCTATGGACTGGATTCCTCATCTGAGAAGAGATGACTTACACTAGGTAAAAGGGGCGGGAGGGGAAACTTTGCTTGTGAATATCTCTCAAACCATAGAGGTTTGAGAGATAAGACTTCTATCGTTCTTAATGTTTTTTTAATGACTACAAAATAAAATAAAGATAAAACAAAGTATTACTATCCCTTTAATAAATGCTATTTTGAGCTCACCAGGAACCTGTATATTTTATGTTCTAGTACAGAAGACATTATGTAATCTCAGGCCCGCGCTAAGCCCACTGTCAGTCAGCTGACTATAGGATTCATCATTACAATACCCACCTCCTTCCTCTGCATTTTATGTTTTGCTTTTGTACATACAAATCCACATTACAGTAAGGGATTAATGTAATCTAGTGAGGTCACCATGCGGGAACACTGAGGTTCATTGAGTTCTGCGTGGCCAGGAAATGTTCTGTATTGCAGGGCAGGTGTGTGGCAATATAGCGTTCTATATATAGCAATATTCACTATTGTTACACTGTACTGGAAGCAGGGCCCTGTAAGAGTGTGAGTGTTAATAATTTGTGTCTCTTTACTTCTGGAGTAGTTGTTTTGCTGCAGTGTTTTCACATTTTAACACTAGTTATCTACATCTGCACTTTCAAGATAGAGGACAGTTCGTTGTATCAATGATATTTAAAGTGATAGTATTGTTTTACAATAAATGCAGCTCCAATTAATCTTCATAGTATTTGGGCCATAGAGAGTGTTATTTCAATACTGTCAGAGTTTTAGTACAAGAGTAATTGACATACCTAGGAACTCTCTGGATTTGCCCCGGAGGCTAGGGTTCTGACAGAGCTTTACCGGGTCTCCGGGGCAGAGGCAGATTCCTCCGGATGTGGGGAGTTTGTACTGAAACTCTGCCCACATCTGCTGTTTCTCCTGGTGTTCCTTCTTCCCCAGCCTTCTGTGTGACACCTTTAAGCCCTGCCCCCTCGACTTGAGTCAAGTCCCACCCCTTTTTGACGCTGTTCACGTCATTATTGTCACTCCCTGCTGCACCAGAGGACTCCCCTCCGGGTAGACCTCAATTGGAAGTTCCCAGGTATGGTAATTGAATGGTAAAGTATCCCCTTCCCAGGTTAATTTTAAGTTGATTTAATAATAATAATAATAATAATAATTTGTGATTTTTATAGCGCTTTTCTCCCTGAGAGACTCAAAGCGCTTTACAATTCTATAAACAGACATAAAATGTAAGAGTTACTTATGGTCACATGAGGTGACTGAATGCCTGATAAAAGAGATGGGTCTTTATCTTTTTTTTAAAAGTCTGTAGTGATGGTGTCTCTCTGATTGAGGATGGTAAAGAGTTCCAGAATGTGGGGGCAGCATGGCTGAATGCCCGGGAACCTGAGGTTGTCTTTATTCTGGGCACTGACAGGAGGGATCTGTTGGCTGACCGCAGTGAGCGGGATTGAATATAGGGTGTCAGGAGCTCTTTCAGGTACTGTGGGCCTTGATTATTTAAGGCTTTGAAGGTCAGCAGGCCAATTTTAAAATATGTTCGCCATTTAATTGGAAGCCAATGCAGGGAGTGGAGAACGTGTGTTATGTGACATGAGCGAGTTTTATTGGTCAGTAGTCTGGCTGCTGCATTTTGTACTGTTTGTAGGAGATGGAGTTCTTTTTCTGGGAGGCCCAAGTAGAGTGCATTACAGTGATCTAGACGAGAAGACACAAATGCATGGACTAATGTCGGCATATCATCTGGTGGAATTAAGTGTTGTATCCTGGCTATGTTTCTCAGATGAAAGAAGGCAGATTTTATTACAGAAGAGATCTGCTGTTTAAATGACAGTCCAGAGTCAATCATCACTCCGAGACTTCGTACCTCTGTTGAACTAATGAGTTCAGAGCCTCCAAGTTCCAGGCCAGTTGGGTGATCCTGAGATATTCTTGTTGCCCGGGGTCCCCTCACCAAGAGTAATTCTGTTTTGTCAGGGTTCACTTTAAGCCAACTAGCATTCATCCACTCTATGAGGTCTGCTAAGCAACTGCTAATGAGGCATGTTGGGTCTTTAGTATCTGGAGCAAAGGAGAAGTAGAGTTGTGTGTCATCTGCGTAACAATGATATCTTAGGCCGTGTCTTCTGATGATGTCTCCCAGTGGTAGTAAGTAAATTGCAAATAGCATAGGAGACAAGATGGAAACTTGTGGAACTCCGCAGGCTAATTCTGTTGGTGCCGATGAGCAAGATCCTGATGTTACTCTCTGTGATCTACCAGTGAGGAAAGATTTAAACCAGTTAAGAACTGTGCCTCCTAGACCACAGATGTGCTGCAAGCGCGCTATTAAAATCCCATGGTCAATGGTGTCAAATGCAGCTGAGAGATCCAGGATGATTAGGATGGAGTAATCACCTTTGTCTCTTGCCAAAAGGAGATCATTTAGCACTCGGACTAGCGCTGTTTCCGTGCTGTGGCGGCATCTGAAACCTGACTGGAAAGGATCAAAGATGTTATAGCTTGATAGATGGGCCTCCAGTTGAGTTGCCACTACTTTTTCAATGATTTTCCCCAGAAATGGAAGGTTGGATACTGGTCTGTAATCTGCTATGCAGTCTGGGTCTAGTGAGGGTTTCTTTAGGAGGGGTTTTACCACTGCTTCTTTTAGAGGATCTGGGAAGAGTCCAGTTTTTAGTGAACACTCCACTATTTTTGTGAGGGCTGGGGCAAGGGTTTCATTACATGCAGATATAAGACGAGTTGGGGCAGGGTCTAAGTCACACGTACTGGGGCGCAACTTTTGCATGGTTCTTTTAACTTCCTCTATATCCACATTTGTAAAAATAGACCATAAACTGGGGGAATCTGGTCTTACACTGTAGTAGTTCTGGTGGGTAACTGGTTGGCCTGCTGTGATGGAGGCTCGGATGGAGGAAATCTTGTCTGTAACATAGTAACATAGTAGATAAGGCTGAAAAAAGACATGCGTCCATCAAGTCCAGCCCATGCCAATAACACCCCTGTTGATCCAGAGGAAGGCAACAAAAAAGCCCTCTGGAGCAATTTCCAATGTAGGTGTGTGTGTGAGTGTGTCAAATAGTTCCCCGGCTCAATATCCTATTTGCTTTGAAGCCATCTGTCATAACTGTCAATATTGTTCTGTGCTAGATAGGCATCCATTGCTTTTTTGAATGCAGTTACATTATCTGCAAGCACAGCATCCCGAGGCAAAGAATTCCATAGCCTTACCGCCCTTACTGTAAAGAATCCCTGCCTGTGTTTTAGTCGAAAGCGCCTTTCCTCAAGTCTTAATGGATGACCTCTTGTTCTTAGCTCAGCTCTTTGCATAAATAATTCATTGGATAGTTCTTTGTATTGGCCTTGAATGTATTTGTAAATGGTAATCATATCACCCCTTAGACGTCTCTTTTCTAATGTAAACAAACCCAGTTTGGCTAGTCTCTCTTTGTAACTCAGATCCTCCAATCCCTTTATCAGTTTTGTTGCACGTCTCTGCACCTTTTCCAGTTCAGTAATGTCTTTTTTTAGAACAGGCGCCCAAAATTGTACTCCATATTCTAGATGAGGCCTAACCAAGGATTTATACAGAGGTAGGATAATATTAGCATCCCTTGCTTCTACACCTCTTTTTATGCAGGCTAGTACTCTATTTGCTCTTGCAGCAGCTGAGTGACTCTGCACACTGCTGTGAAGACTATTGTCTATCAGTACACCTAAATCTTTCTCTAATGAGGATTTCCCAAGTTGTTTCCCATTTAGAGTATATGTAGCAAGTTTGTTTCTACAACCCAAATGCATAACCTTACATTTATCTACATTAAATGACATCTGCCACTTTTCTGCCCATTCACTTAGTTTATCTAAATCCTTCTGTAGGGAAAAAACATCGAGCTCTGTATGTATTTCCTTACATAGCTTAGTGTCATCAGCAAAGATTGAGATGCTACTTTCAATTCCCACTTCTAGATCATTAATAAACAAATTAAAAAGCATTGGGCCCAGGACTGAACCCTGCGGTACCCCACTTATAACCCTAGACCAATTTGAAAAAGTTCCATTTACAACAACTCTCTGCCATCTATCATTTAACCAGTTCTCAATCCATGTACAGATACCACCACCCAAACCGAAGCCTTTTAATTTATGCAGTAACCTGTTGTGAGGCACTGTGTCAAAGGCTTTTGCAAAATCCAAGTATACTACATCAACCGCAATTCCCCTGTCCAAATTACTACTCACTCTTTCATAAAATGCAAGTAAATTAGTCTGACATGATCTGTTCTTCATGAAACCATGCTGATTCCTACTAATGATATTGTTTGTCTTCACATAGTTCTGAATACTATCAGTTAATAACCCTTCTAGTATCTTACCCACTATGGAAGTCAAGCTCACAGGTCTATAATTTCCTGGTTTGGATCTTGCTCCCTTTTTAAACAATGGAACTACATCAGCTTTCCTCCAATCACAGGGCACTATGCCTGATGAAAGCGAATCTATAAATATTAAGTATAATGGTTTTGCTATTACTGAACTAAGTTCCTTAAGTACCCTTGGGTGTATACCGTCCGGTCCAGGCGCTTTATTCACTATAACCCTTTCCAGTCTCTTTTGGACCTTGTCCTCAGTAAGCCATGTAGATGTTGGAGGAAATTCCATGGTTTTGTCTGTTTGCCCATAGCTTGTCATTTCTGCTTCCTTTGTATATACTGAAGCAAAGAACGTATTTAGGGTCTCAGCCATAGCTTTATCCTCACTAATCAATTCACCTGTTTCAGTCCTAAGAGGACCAATATCAACCTTAACTTTTTTGTTGTTAATATACTTGTAGAATTGTTTAGGGTTTTTCTTGCTCTCGTTTGCAATGTTTCGCTCATTTTCTATTTTAGCTAGCTTAATTGCTTGTTTGCAGATTTTATTACATTCTTTATATTTTTTAAATGATGCATCTGACCCATTTGACTTAAACACCTTAAAAGCCTGCTTTTTATTTCTCATTTCCCTGCTAACCACATTATTAATCCACATTGGTTTTGCTTTACTTCTCTTGTGCTTATTCCCCAATGGTATATATTGACGTGTATATTTGCCCAAGAGCATTTTAAATACATTCCATGACTCTTGTGCATTTTTATCTTTGAAAATTACATCCCACTGGATATCCTTTAAAGCTTCTTCTAACTTTGTAAAATTAGCCTTTTTGAAATTGAATGTTTTGGTTAAACTCTTGCTATTGTCTGTGAAGAAGGTTGCAAATTCTTCACACTTATCTTGAGAAAAGTTGTTGGGTATATGCATGCATGCTAGTTTGCAGAGCCTTTCTACTGTGCGAAACAGTTGCCTGGGTCTGTTGCGGGAAAGTGTGATTTCGCGTGACAAAAATGAGGATTTTTTCTGAGTTATCTTAACTTGATATTCATTTAAGTGATTGATAAGAGCAACTTTGTCCTCTGGGTCATGTGTCCTGCGCCACCTTCTCTCGAGTTTACGGCCTGTTCTCTTCAATTCTCTGATGGTGCTATCAAACCAAGATGCATTATTGTGAGTTTTGATAGTGCATATGCGTGATGGTGCAATGCTTTCTAGGGTGTCCCTTATGGTTTTGTTGTAGAGTTGGACTAAGGAGCCAGGGTCTTCACAAGTGTCCATCAGTTTACTTAGATCCATATCTGATGTTACATCCAGTGGGGTCACCCCTTTTAATGAGCGGTGTTTGACAAGGTTCTGAGGCTGTGGTTTGGTTGATTGTGATCCAATGGAAAAGTGTATGGAGTGGTGGTCTGACCATACAACTGGATTTACAGTTACTGGCGACACTTCTAGTCCACACTGGAACACTAGATCAAGTGTATGACCTTTTCTGTGGGTGGAAGTGGCAACTATTTGTATGAAGCCGAGTGCACTCATCAGGCTGAGGAGGTCCTGCCCCAGTTGGGATAGTGTGTCATCAATCCAAGTGTTGAAGTCTCCCAATATAATCCATCTAGGATGTTCAAGGATTAAACCAGTCAAAAGGTCTGAGAGCTCTTGAAGAAATCTCTTCCCATCTCCTGGGGGTCTGTATATTAACAGTATCCGAAATCCTCTATCTATTGAGATGCTAGCAGCTACACATTCAAAAGATTGGGGTGTGTGGACTGATATTGGGGTGCGTGGACTGATATTGGCCTGGGGTTTAAGGATGATTTGACACAAATCATTACTCCACCTCCCTTGCGTTCTTGTCTCGGTCGGTGGAACACTGTATAATTGCCTGGAACAGCTGCTGCTAGGATAGGCCCCGCATTGTTTCTAGCCAAGATTCTGTAATGCACGCTAATTCACATGTTTCAATAAGGTTGGCGATAATAGCTGTTTTGTTCTTTATTGATCTGGCATTGCACAGGATTGATCTGATAGGACAGTTTTGGGGTTCTGAGTTCTTGCTCTGTACTTTGGAAACAATGCATCTTCTTATGGGGATCACACAAAGAGGTTTCCTTGATTTGAATGTGCGCTTTTTGTGGCTTCTGGATTGAATCACTTCAATTGGGTTTGCAGGTAGAAGTGGCGGAGTGGCTATGAGAGTGTCAGGAGATTGAACTTTAAGTTTTGATTTTCCTCCGCGGCAGCCCCTGTGAGTGCCTTTGAAGATGCCAAGCGATTTTAAGGTAACCACTTGCGAGGGGCTGAGCGGAGAGACCACTTTTTGGGGTTGTAGGGAAAACAGATATGAGGCAGAATAGGTGATCATTCCCTCAGCAGTGAGGGGGTTAAAATAGCCTCTGAGTTTTACAGGGATGTCAGCTGTGGGGGATGATCACATTGTCCTGTTCTTTAGGATGCAGGCCAGTGTGAGGTGTGGAATTTTGCACTTCAGGATGCTTTGTAGATAACAGATAAGAAAGCATCCATGCAGGTCAGATTGCAGTTAATAATATTGTAGACATTAAAAAAAGGTTAACATCAATGTAAGTCTTATCTCTCAAACCTTTATGGTCTGAGAGATATAACTTGCTAAAGTTACCTTTTCTGGCTCTTTTACTCAAGTCTGCCATCTAGCTGACAGCTGCAGATTCCAGTCATTTGAGCAGACAGAGGCTGTTCAGCAGAGCTGAAATCACACTATTTAGAAATAAATACTTCATAGGAACGGTCTATGAAGTGTGCTTGCAAACCAGGCACACTTTGTAGACCATTCTAAATGAAGTATTTGTCTTTAGATATCGTTATATCGGCGCTGCTGGAGAGCCACATCTGGTCAAGTGACCAGAATCTGCTTCTGACAGCTTTACAGCTCGTCAAGCAGAATGGGGAGGGACCGGTTTGAGAGATATGAATAAGGAATAAGTGCAAGTACTCTCTTTTAATTGTATCTACCATATAGTTAATACTTTTTTCTGACATTACTATCCCTTTAATACTGTCAGAGTTGTAGTTCAAGAGTAACTGAATGATAAAGTATCCTCCTCCCCGCCTCTTTTACTGATGTAACACTGCTCACCTCAGAACAGCAAGACTGTCCGGATGGATCACAGTGATCATAAGGAAAAACCTGTCAAGGGGGTCAGGGTTTTCCTTATGATCACAGTAAGAAGATTGTCCCTTGCTGTGATCTGTCCGGTCAAGAGACCAGATTCCACATCTGAGGTGAGCAGTGTTACATCAGTAAAAGGGGCGGGAGGGGGATACTTTGTCATTCAATTACTCTTGAACTACATCTCTTACAGAACTGAAATAACACTCTCCATGGCCCAAATACTATGAAGATTAATTGGAGCTGCTGTTTTTGTGAAACATTACTATCCCTTTAACCCTTTGGATGCTGGGTACTGTGAGAAAAACAATCAGTTGTCTCTAAATAAGGAGCTAATTTAGGACAGTGGAGGTTTCTGTATGTTTATTTTTGTCTGGACTGGTGGTGGCAGCAGAAGGAAGAATCTTAGCATTACTAGTAGTCACTGACTCACTTATTAGTAGTGGTCCAATAGAGGCTTTCGGCATAGTAACACAGCAGAGCAGGGAGCATACCTGGTATCTGTGAACCTATCACCTTGATACATATATATATATATATATATATATATATATATATATATATATACATTTTTTTTTTTTTTTTTTATTATTTTTTAAAATATTTGACAACTTCATTCAAAACTGCCTATGTGTCACATTAACCTAAAGTCCAGTAAACGTATAGTTTAGGAGATATTCATACTTTTATTTCTGGTGAAAGGGAAAGTTTCCTGGTGCAGCACAGAGATTAATTAGCTTATTAAATGTGACAAAAACTTCCATTCGCATGTAAAATGTAATTGAAAAGGCTTAATTATCATATGAAATACTAGCAACTGGAGAGTTTCTCTCGCTGGAGAAGTTATCTCCTCTTTATCACACCTTAGTACATCTCCCCTGTAGTCTATAACTAAAAACCTCCCATAGAATAACATAGGAACTGGAGAGTTTATCTCATTGGAGAAGTTATCTCCTCTTTATCACACCTTAGTACATCTCCCCTGTAGTCTATAATTAAAGATCTCCCATAGCATAACACAGGAACTGGAGAGTTTATCTCACTAGAGAAGTTATCTCCTCTTTATCACACCTTAGTACATCTCCCCTGTAGTCTATAACTAAATCTCTCCTATAGAATAACATAGGAACTGGAGAGTTTATCTCACTGGAGAAGTTATCTCCTCTTTATCACACCTTAGTACATCTCCCCCTGTAGTCTATAACTAAATCTCTCCCATAGAATAACATAGGAACTGGAGAGTTTATCTCACTAGAGAAGTTATCTCTTCTTTATCACACCTTAGTACATCTCCCCTGTAGTCTATAACTAAAGATCTCCCATAAAATAACATAGGAACTGGAGAGTTTATCTCACTGGAGAAGTTATCTCGTCTTTATCACACCTTAGTACATCTCCTCTGTAGTCTATAACTAAATCTCTCCTATAGAATAACATAGGAACTGGAGAGTTTATCACACAGGAGAAGTTCTCTCCTCTTTATCACACCTTAGTACATCTCCCCTGTAGTTTATAACTAAAGCTCTCCTATAGAATAACATAAGAACTGGAGAGTTTATCTCACTGGAGAAGTTCTCTCCTCTTTATCACACCTTAGTACATCTCCCCTGTAGTCTATAACTAAAGCTCTCCTATAGAATAACATAAGAACTGGAGAGTTTATCTCACTGGAGAAGTTATCTCCTCTTTATCACACCTTAGTACATCTCCCCTGTAGTCTATAACTAAAGATCTCCCATAGACTAACATAGGAACTGGAGATGTTATCTCACTGGAGAAGTTATCTCCTCTTTATCACACCTTAGTACATCTCCCCTGTAGTCTATAGCTAAATCTCTCCCATAGAATAACATAGGAACTGGAGAGTTTATCACACTGGAGAAGTAATCTCCTCTTTATCACACCTTAGTACATCTCCCCCTGTAGTCTATAACTAAATCTCTCCCATAGAATAACATAGGAACTGGAGAATTTATCTCACTGGAGAAGTTATCTCCTACTAAGTTGGATAAAGAGGTGATAATTAGGAGATATCTTCTTCTAAGTTCCCTTGATCTGGAGATCAGTCAGCCAGTAAAGGTATCATTTTCACTTTTCCAGTCCCCCGCATTTTCTATGGCAATGTTGGTTTCTTGCAACGTCACCAGTGTGATTTTAGCTTAGAATAGATAAACATTCCTCTTTGCTTGTCTGTCCCTTGAGGCTGTGTGACCAGTCACTGAAACTGTGTCCCTCGGAATAAGCAGTTAGTCATTGATTTAAAGCGCTTTTACCAGCAGTTGCAGGGTGAGTCACAGAACAGCTGTTTCTTAGTAATCGGTGTGTCAGAATTACACAAGGAAACTGCTGTACTAAATAAAAGCAATTTCGGGGCAAACTCAACTTAGAAATCCCCATTTAATCAAAGAAAATGTGGTTAATGGTTGTTCTTTGGGGTGCATTTGGCATTTTAGTGCAACAGTTTTGTTTACTACAGGAGTCTGTGTACGTTATTACTGGGGCAAGCAGAGACAGATCAGTGTCAACGTGTCCTATTAGTTCTAAATGGGAACATGCAGAAATCTAGGATGGGGATCTGACAATCCCCAGCACTGTCTGAGCACATCCTGATGATCTGCAGTCAGGAGATAATCCTTGGTTAGAAACTAATCAGCAGTATCAACAGGGGCGGACTGACAGGACCCAGGGCCCCTGGTCCAAAAAGAGGTCTGGGCCCCCTGCAGAAATCTCCACAATGCCCCTTCCACCTCCACAATGTGCCCCCATCATCTCATCGCCACAATGCCCCCTTCTCTCCACAATGCCCCCTTGATCTCATCGCCACAATGCCCCCTTCTCTCCACAATGCCCCCTTGATCTCATCACCACAATGCCCCCTATCTCCACATTGCCCCCTTCATCTCATCGCCACAATGCCCCCTTCATCTCATCGCCACAATGCCCCCTTCTCTCCACAATGCCCCCTTCATCTCATCGCCACAATGCCCCCTTCATCTCATCTCCACAATGCCCCCTTCATCTCATCTCCACAATGCCCCCTTCTGTCCACAATGCCCCCTTGATCTCATCTCCACAATATTGCCCCCTTCATCTCCACAATGCCCCTTCCACAATCCCCCCTTCATCTCCACAATACCCCCTTCATCTCCAGAATACCCCCTTCCACAATACCCCCTTCATCTCCACATTGCCCCTTCCTCAATGCCCCCATCTCCACAATGCACCCGTCTCTACATTGCTCCTTCATCTCCACAATGCACCCCTTCATCTCCACCATGCCCCTACCTGCAGTCCCTGGTGGTCTAGCAGCGTGGGGCGCGCCTCTAGTAATGCAGAGGCTGGGAGATGATGTCATCTCCCAGCGCTCTGTATTAGTAGAACGGCGCGCCGGCGGCCGTTGTAGGAGAGCTGTTGAGCAGCTCTGGAAGTGGCAGCGGCGGGCCCCCTTCGGTCACGGGCCCTCGGTCCGTGACCGAATGCCCGATGGTCAGTCCGCCCCTGAAAAGCCTGGCTTAATAATGTACAGAGAGGAGATCACTCACCATTAGATAGAAACCAGCCTTATCCGGGTCAGTCCTGATACTGTGCACTTAGGACAACAATGTACATTAGATTGATACCAGCACTGTTTAGCCTGTCCTGATAATCTGCATGCTGGTTTTCTTTAAAGAGACAGGGAAGACGTTGTAAAAGTGATGGAAATGATCTTGAATCTGTTAGGATCATAGCATAAAGCTCTGTCATACTCTTAACGCATCTCCTGCAGATCTCCGTGATGTGCGGGACTTTGTGAAGTCAGTACTTCACTTAGTGCTTCAGGAAGATTTGTATGCTCTCCATTGTAGCCATGCTGTGTGATGGACTCCTACCTAGGTAAGTACTTCTGTTACACACAGTAATTATATAGATACACCTGACTGCTGTGTGATGGACTCCTACCTAGGTAAGTACTTCTGTTACACACAGTAATTATATAGATACGCCTGACTGCTGTGTGATGGACTCCTACCTAGGTAAGTACTTCTGTTACACACAGTAATTATACAGATACGCCTGACTGCTGCGTGATGGACTCCTGCCTAGGTAAGTACTTCTGTTACACACAGTAATTATATAGATACGCCTGACTGCTGTATGGTGGACTCCTACCTAGGTAAGTGCTTCTGTTACACACAGTAATTATATAGATACACCTGACTGCTGTATGATGGACTCCTACCTAGGTAAGTGCTTCTGTTACACACAGTAATTATACAGATACACCTGACTGCTGTATGATGGACACCTACCTAGGTAAGTACTTCTGTTACACACAGTAATTATATAGATACACCTGACTGCTGTGTGGTGGACTTCTACCTAGGTAAGTGCTTCTGTTACACACAGTAATTATATAGATACACCTGACTGCTGTATGATGGACTCCTACCTAGGTAAGTGCTTCTGTTACACGCAGTAATTATATAGATACGCCTGACTGCTGCGTGATGGACTCCTGCCTAGGTAAGTACTTCTGTTACACGCAGTAATTATATAGATACGCCTGACTGCTGCGTGATGGACTCCTGCCTAGGTAAGTACTTCTGTTACACGCAGTAATTATATAGATACGCCTGACTGCTGTGTGATGGACTCCTGCCTAGGTAAGTGCTTCTGTTACACACGGTAATTATATAGATACACCTGACTGCTGTATGATGGACTTCTACCTAGGTAAGTGCTTCTGTTACACACAGTAATTATATAGATACACCTGACTGCTGCGTGATGGACTCCTGCCTAGGTAAGTGCTTCTGTTACACACAGTAATTATATAGATACACCTGACTGCTGTATGATGGACTTCTACCTAGGTAAGTGCTTCTGTTACACACAGTAATTATACAGATACGCCTGACTGCTGTGTGATGGACTCCTACCTAGGTAAGTGCTTCTGTTACACACAGTAACTATACAGATACGCCTGACTGCTGTGTGATGGACTCCTACCTAGATAAGTGCTTCTGTTACACACAGTAACTATACAGATACGCCTGACTGCTGTGTGATGGACTCCTACCTAGGTAAGTGCTTCTGTTACACACAGTAATTATATAGATACGCCTGACTGCTGTGTGATGGACTCCTACCTAGGTAAGTGCTTCTGTTACACACAGTAATTATACAGATACGCCTGACTGCTGTGTGATGGACTCCTACCTAGGTAAGTGCTTCTGTTACACACAGTAATTATACAGATACGCCTGACTGCTGTGTGATGGACTCCTACCTAGGTAAGTGCTTCTGTTACACACAGTAATTATACAGATACGCCTGACTGCTGTGTGATGGACTCCTACCTAGGTAAGTGCTTCTGTTACACACAGTAATTATACAGATACGCCTGACTGCTGTATGACGGACTCCTACCTAGGTAAGTGCTTCTGTTACACACAGTAATTATATAGATACGCCTGACTGCTGTATGATGGACTCCTACCTAGGTAAGTGATTCTGTTACACGCAGTAATTACATAGATACGCCTGACTGCTGTATGATGGACTCCTACCTAGGTAAGTGCTTCTGTTACACACAGTAATTATATAGATACACCTGACTGCTGTATGACGGACTCCTACCTAGGTAAGTGCTTCTGTTACACGCAGTAATTATATAGATACACAATACAGCTGTGTGACGGACTCCTACCTAGGTAAGTGCTTCTGTTACACGCAGTAATTATATAGATACACCTGACTGCTGTATGATGGACTCCTACCTAGGTAAGTGCTTCTGATACACGCAGTAATTATTTAGATACACCTGACTGCTGTACGATGGACTCCTACCTAGGTAAGTGCTTCTGTTACACACAGTAATTGTATAGATACACCTGACTGCTGTATGATGGACTCCTACCTAGGTAAGTCTTTCTGTTACACACAGTAATTATATAGATACACCTGACTGTGGTATGATGGACTCCTACCTAGGTAAGTGCTTCTGTTACACACAGTAATTGTATAGATATACCTGACTGCTGTATGATGGACTCCTACCTAGGTAAGTGCTTCTGTTACACACAGTAATTATATAGATACACACAAACTGGGGCTGTGTTGTGAGCCCCGGGGAATGGGTAAGACTTACGAGGGGTATGATAAAAGACCACCAATGTTCCCATGTGTATCTTTGCTGAATCACTCAGGACATTTTCCTGTGCTACATGATGCCGTCCCCCATAAACCTTCTGTATCAAGTGTGAAAGTGAAACGCGGTGGGTCTGTGGGTGATGCCTATATAGAGTTTGTGGCTGCAAGGCATAGGATTCTGGTTGGGGTTCCAGCTGAGGAGGTCAGATTTCTGAACCACAGAGCGGGACGTAGGTTTTTTCACGAATTCTGTTCCCATTGAAGAAGTGTTAGTAAAACATCATCTCACTGACAATAACCCTCCCAGCACAATGTCATAAGAGTGGATATTGCTATATATAGAACACTATATTGCCGCACACCTGCCCTGTGGTATAGAACATTTCCTGTCCACCCAGGACACGATGAACCCCAGCGTACCCGCGTGGTGACCTCAGTGTATTACACAATCTTGTTCTGTAACATGGATTGGTATGTACAGATGTGACATATCTAGAACAGAAGAAGGAAGTGGGGATTGTGATGATGAATGTAATAGTCAGTTGATGCAATCGTGACCTCTCTAGCGTTCATGACCTACAGGAAAAAAACAAAACTTAACCCTTTGAAGGAGGGGTGGTCAGCGCACACCCTGGTACAGTTTTTATGCTCAAGAGTGCTTTTTGCAAAAAGCTTAAAAAGGGACATATTAATAATATAATAAAGATTATTACCGGACGGCAGTTGTTCCCACGAATCCATACGGTGCATATTTTTCGTAAGTTTCCTTTTTTAACCCTTTGAATGCCAGAGGGATAGTGCTTTGGAGACCGCTCTAGCACTCACGGGGTTAAAGGAAAGATCTGTTAACCCTACGGCACAAGGCCCATTTTTATTTATTTTAGGGGGGGGAATGTCCTTCTCCGCTCTGGTGCCAGGTTATGTATTATCATATCCTAATGCATGGGCGTCCAACGTGCGGCCCCTGGGCCAAATGTAGCACATCTCAGACATTTAACCCTTTGAGTGCCAGAGGGGTACGCAACGCATTGCTTTGCAATGCGTGGTGTACCCCTCTGACACTCAAAGTGTTAAACTTCTCCTCCTTACCACCCTGTTCCTCCCATTTCCCTCCCACTTCTCCTCCTTCACACCCTTTCCTCCCACTCCTCCTCCTCCACCCTGTTCCTCCCACTTCTCCTCCTTCCCACCCAGTTCCTCCCACTTCTCCTCCTTCTACCCTGTTCCTCCCACTTCTCCTCCTTCCCACCCAGTTCCTCCCACTTCTCCTCCTTTCTACCCTGTTCCTCCCACTTCTCCTCCTTCCCACCCTGTTCCTCCCACTTCTCCCCCTTCCCCCCATTCCTCTTACTTCCCACCCATTTCCCCTCCTTCCCACTCTGTTCTTCCTACTTCCCTCCCACTTCTCCTCCTTCCCAGCCTGTTCCTTTCACTTCTCTCCCACTTCTCTTCCTTACCACCCTGTTCTTCCCACTTCTCCTCCTTCCCACCCTGTTCCTCCCACTTCTCCTCCTTTCACTTCTCTCCCACTTCTCTTCCTTCCCACCCTGTTCTTCCCACTTCTCCTCCTTCCCACCCTGTTCCTCCCACTTCTCCTCCTTCCCACCCTGTTCCTCCCACTTCTCCTCCTTCCCACCCTGTTCCTTCCACTTCCCCCCCATTCCTCCTACTTCCCTCCCATTTCTCCTCCTTCCCACCCTGTTCCTCCCACTTCCCATCCACTTCTCCTACTTCCCCCCCATTCCTCCTACTTCCCTCCCACTTCTCCTCTTTCCCACCCTGTTGCTCATCTTCCCAGCCTCTTACTCTCCTTCCCACCCTGTCCTCCCATGTCCCACCCACTTTTCCTCCTTTCCACCTTGTTCTGCCCACCTCCCTCCCACTTCTTCTCCTTCCCACCCTGTTGCTCCCACTTCTTCTCCTTCCACCCTGTTCCTCCCATGTCCCACCCACTTCTCCTCCTTCCCGCCCAATTTATGACACCCAACTAGTAAGCCCCACCCTACATATTCAGCCCCACCCCTTTTATTACACAAATGGCTTCATTAACATCCCGTCCGTCAGTCTCCAAACGGGAAGGATTTCTTTACAGTCTGCTATTTTTTAAAGGTAATGAATGCACGGCGACTTAGTATGTACTGAAAGTTCAGCTTTAAACTCCCTATAACATGGTTTTTGTTTTATAAATAAGTTAATAATTTAGAGGTATTTGACTGACTAGTTGGGGAATGTAATCAGCAGAGCTTTGTTCTCTGACTTGGTCTTATAAAGCCGCAGAATCAATAACTCACATGTCTAGAAAATCACCTTTCTCTAATTATTCGGCTACGGCACGGGCGTCCAAGTTTATTCAGTCATGTTGAACGTGACCATAAAGTGTTAAGTGTGAGGGTGGCAATATTTATAATAACAATGGGGAATTATTGTCTATCAGCTATGGGAAAAATATTGATTTCCTTTATTGATCAAGTCAGTAACAATATTGATATTTAACAGACGTTTATTCTTGAACTGTACGGTACTGGCAAGCACAGGATTATGTCTTACTGGCCTACTAGTTTATGTGTACTAGTCAATTAGCTATAAAAACATATATATTTTTAACGGGGAACTATCACCCCACATAAATTTTCCCCCCAAGAATTACCCATCTGGTAACTAGCTGAACAATAGTACTATTCCCAGGGCCGGCGCCACCTATAGGCGAGGTAGGCACCGGCCTAGGGTGCACACGTACTGGGGGCGCGGGCATGCAGCGGAGAAGAGCTGCGCCCACACCCACCACACCGGAACACAACACAGTCAGGTCTGTACTGCTACTGCGCTCCCTTATCGCAGTCGCTCTTTAGTAATGCAGAGCGTGCTGGGAGTCATGATCTCCCGGCGAGCTCTGCATTACTGAAGAGAAGACACGCGGGAGCTACAGGTATGTGACGGGGGGCGAGTTGGAGCTGATGGGGTGTAAAGTGGAGCTGGTGGGGGCAAGTTGGAGCGGATGGGGGGCAAAGTGGAGCTGGTGGGGGCAAGTTGGAGCGGATGGGGGGCAAAGTGGAGCTGGTGGGGGCAAGTTGGAGCGGATGGGGGGCAAAGTGGAGCTGATAGAGGCAAGATGGAGCTGAGGGGACATAGTGGAGCTGCTGGGCGCAAGTTGGAGCGGATGGGGGGCAAAGTGGAGCTGATGGGGGCAAGTTGGAGCTGAGGGGGCATAGTGGAGCTGATAGGGGCAAGTTGGAGCTGAGGGAGCATAGTGGAGCTGCTGGGCGCAAGTTGGAGCGGATGGCGGGCAAAGTGGAGCTGGGGGGACAAAGTGGAGCTGGTGGGGCAAGTTGGAGCTGAAAGGGGCAATTTGGAGCTGAGGGGGCATGGTGGAGCTGCTGGGCGCAAGTTGGAGCGGATGGGGGGCAAAGTAGAGCTGGTGGGGCAAGTTGGAGCTGATGGGGGCAAGTTGGAGCTGATAGGGGCAAGTTGGAGCTGATAGGGGGCAAAGTGGAGCTGGTGGAGGCAAGGTGGAGCGGATAGGGGGCAAAGTGGAGCTGGGGGGGCAAGTTGCAGCTGATAAAAAAAAAAAAAAAAAATTCTATGATAGGGCCAAAGTGGAGCGGATTGGGGGCAAAGTGGAGCTGGTGGGGCACGTTGGAGCTGGTGGAGGGAAGGTGGAGCTGATAGGGGGCAAAGTGGAGCTGGTGGGGGGCATCTCCAGACCAGGGGCAGACTGGCCCAGGTGACAGAGAGAGGACAATCATGAATAGTGTAATATATAAGTAGGCTGGGTATAAAGGGGTGAGACACAAGGGGCAGAGCCAAATGGGCGGCAAAATTAGGTTTTGCCTAGGGTGGCAAAAATCTTTGCACCAGCCCTGACTATTCCCCAGAATAATTATCGCCTTTAGAGATATCCTGCTGCTTCCGAGACTGACGACCAGGCAACAGTGCAGACATCTTTGCATAGTGATGTCTGCACGCCTGTGCTGTCAGTGCCGGTCTCCTCTAGGAGGCGCTGCTTGGTACCTTTAGGTACCAGAAGGAACTGACGACGCAGGCGTGCAGATTCTTCTAAAGCGCTGTCGCCTGGCCATCAGTCTTGGCAGCAGCAGGATTTCTCTATACGGTGATAATTATTCTGGTGAATAGTACTATTGTTCAGCTAGTCACCAGATGGGTAATTCTTGGTGGGGGGCTTTATGTGGAGTGATAATTCCCCTTTAAATCTCAGGCTGACCGCACCCTGGAGTCAAGCTGGCTACATTTGGCCCACTGGCTGCACGTTGGATACCCTGGGCTAAGGGATGGACTAACCTGACATACCGGTACTTGTCAACCTTTCAAATAAACTTGCAGTGACTCTTTTTTTTTCCCCTGGGCAGTTAAATGGCAGGGCGTCATTAGTGATCCATACTACTGTGTAGTGCAACACAAGCAAATAAAACTCTTACAAAAGACTTAAAACTGTATGTCAGCAGCAGAATAGACATTATTCATAACTAAATACCACTTGCAATTCTTCAAATAAACAGTAATAACAAGTGAGGAAGTTCATAAGCTATATTTTAATAATAAATGCACAGAATGTGAGCTGAAATGAAATTGTAACCCTTTGAGTGGCAGAGGTGTATGCAACGCATTGGTCTGCAGTGCGTTCCGCACCCTTCTGGCACTCAAACGGTTTAAATTAAAGGGGAACTCTCACTTCTATAAAAGATCTCCTCGTCGTAATGTTCCTTTTAAGGTAATCCGTCTTTTTTTTTTTTTAAATTTAATGCAGGATGTCCAGAGATTTAAAGGGATAGTAATGTTTCAGAAAAACAGCAGCTCCAGTTAATCCTCATAGTATTTGGGCCATGGAGAGTGTTATTTCATTACTGTCAGAGCTGTAGTTCAAGAGTAATTGAATGATAAAGTATCCCCCTCCCACCCCTTTTACTGATGTAACACTGCTCACCTCAGATGTGGAATCTGGTCTCTTGACCGTACAGATCACAGCAAGGGACAATCTTCTTATTGTGATCATAAGGAAACCCTGCCCCCTTGACAGGTTTTTCCTTATACTCACTGAAGATTGTCCCTCTCTGTGATCCATCTGGACAGTCTTGCTGCTCTGAGGTGAGCAGTGTTACATCAGTAAAAGAGGCGGGAGGTGGGTACTTTATCATTCAGTTACTCTTGAACTACAACTCTGACAGTATTAAAGGGATAGTAATGTCAGAAAAAAGTATTAACTATATGGTAGATACAATTAAAAGAGAGTACTTGCACTTATTCCTTATTCATATCTCTCAAACCGTTATGGTTTGAGAGATATAGGAAAATAAAGTTTTCTGGTCCCTCCCCTTTCTGCTGAAAAACTTGTCAAGGGGGGAAGGGCTTTCATTGTTTTCATACAAAGAAAATTGTCCCCTTCTGTTATCTGTACTGTCATACAACCTGATCCACATCTGAGAAGAGATGGCTTACACTAGGTAAAAGGGGCGGGGAGGGGATCTTTGCTTGTGAATATCTCATAAACCATAAAGGATTGAGAGATAAGACTTATATCATTCTTCATGTTTTTTTTAATGCCTACAAAATAAAATAAAGTTGAAACGAAGTATTACTATCCCTTTAAGAACAGGCTTTACCTGGCATTAAGATTTAATCACTAAAACTGCCTTTTTTGTTTGAAGCAATTAGCGATTGCCTTTATAAATACATTGCAACACAATTCTTATTTGGAAATGAACATTTCTTCTCCACTTTTTGAAGAAAAAAAAAAAAATTGACTGAATGTAGTTAGCAATAAACAAAGATGTCGCTAAACTTTTATACGTAGCCTTATGTCGCTTTGTGACAATTTTACAGACAAATCTCCCCCACTATCCCACCAAAAATTAAAAGTGCTCAATTCCATTAAAATATTAGATACTCCTTGACAGCATTTTTAAGGCTATTTTCTTTGAGGAGAAAGTTCTAAAACCTTGCAAAATAAAATGTATCAGTCCTGTTAAAACTGATAAAAACCCCAAAACAGTGATAATTGTTTTGATATTAGAACCGTCCCGGTTCACTGAAACTCTTATCTCTTCTGCATTTTTTTAACTAAAGCCCATTGCCCTTATTCACTGTATACACAAAGAGGCGTCACCTGGTCCCTCAGGGCTACCTACAGATAAATAGGAAAATCATGTTTACAAATACATTTGGGGTTTAAGAAATAATATTTACTGTACCAAGCTGTAGGCAGTTACTGGAAGGCCTTCTAAGGGCCTGGGAACTATTGCCAAAAAGACTGAAGTTCAAAGACTAAGCCGGCACCCGATGGCCAGAATACAAAGAGAAATGCCTCCCCGCTTTTTAAATATAGGCGACCACCAAATTGGCCGCAGGTAAAATGCTATGTGTATTATGTTCGTTCAACAGGTAGGCGCTCTTTGGTTTCCACTTGTTGAGCAATGCTACACTATGTGTGATGTCGCTTCAACAAGTAGGCGACTCAGTGATTGGGTGCCACCTGTAGCCCAACTTTTTGCTCTGGCTCCCATTGGTTGGGGAGCTGGCGCAACAAAACTGAGTTATCTGTCGGACGCGGGTTATTCAATCTCATGTGGAGTACAATGGCTAGGGTCCAGATTGGTCGCCCGCACCTTGTCGCTTCGACCCCCATTGATTGGCAATATTAAATTGTGTCAGTGTCCCCTCTCTGTTTACTGTACTATTGTTTTATGTTTACTATGCCATTGCCCCCTTGTTACTGTGCCATTGTTCCATTGTGTCCAGCTTTAGTATAATGTGTCTCCTGTTCCTCAATAATGTAAACTACAAGGTCGTCCTGTGACTTTATTGTGAATAGTTTAAAGGGTCCTCTTTGACCCCCCATTCATGGTTCCTGCATTCCAGTTTGACCGGCCTGGCTACCTGCGTCTAGCTGACTTCAGGAGGGAGAACCCGTGGCACGATGGCCTAAGACAACTCGGTGTCTTGGGTTCATGTTACACTTACAAATGCTGCCTAGGAGTAAAATATCTAAAAGGGGTATGAGCCTGATTCATTTCTAAGCGATAAAGACCTGTATTTATAAAAGCTGTAGATATTCTGGAGTGAACCAACTCACCTTAGGGGGACACATAAAATGTTGTAAATTACCCTGCACCCTAACAGGGATTTTTAACTCCTTGAATGCCAGAGAGATCTTCGCAATGAATTGGAGACCTCTCTGGTTTTTCATATAGAGCTTGGCAAATATTGTTTGGCATATAGCTTACTGCATTTTGTGTATAGCATAGAGAGTTTTGTGTATACCTTATTGCTTATAGCATTTTGTGAATTACTTTTTGCATATAGCATTTTGTGTATAGCATACAGCCTTTTCTGAGTATAATGTTTCGCCCTTGGCATGTAGCATTTTGCATACAGTGTTTTGTCTATAGAGTATAACTTATTGTGCATAGTATATTACGTATAGCATATAGCGTATTGCATATTGTTTATACTGGTTTGCATATGGCGGTTTGATTTGCGTATACAGTATAGTGTTTTGTGCATAGCATTTTGCGCATAGTATGTTTTGTGTACTTTGTCTGTTTATTGTATGTATCCTGTGTGTGTGTGTGTATACCTCCCAACATTTCAAATTGCCAAAGAGGGACAATTGTGTTTTAGGGGGTGTTGCTGGGGGTGTGGTCAGTGGGCGGGGCATTAACGAGAATTTTTAGGCTGTTTCATGACCTATTGACACCTCCTTGTGTTACCTAATAAATGACTTATAACAAGACTAAAGTATTTTATTTAAGCACACTAATTTATAAACACATATACAAACGTTTAAAGAAACAATAATGTGAGTTTTATTGCTGTGGAGCAATGTGATACACTTATATACACACCACGCAATCTGATCGCCTAAAAAGAGGGACATCAGGATGGGAAAGAGGGACAGTGGGATTTGGGTCTAAAAGAGGGACACTTGGGAGGTATGCCTCCCAACATTTCAAATTGCCAAAGAGGGACACTTGTGTTTTAGGGGGTGTTGCTGGGGGTGTGGTTGGTGGTCAGGACATTACTGGGGATTTTTAGGCTATTTCATGACCTATTCATACCTCTTTGCGTAACATATTAAATGACTTATAACAAGACCAAAGTATTTTATTTACACAGACTAATTTATAAACACATATACTGACATTTAAACAAACAATAATGCAAGTTATATTGCTGTAGAACATATGATACACTTATCTACACACCACTCAGTCTGATCTCCTAAAAAGAGGGACATCAGAGTGGGAAAGAGGGATTTGGGTCTAAAAGAGGGACTATTCCTCTTAAAGAGGGACACTTGGGAGATATGTGTGTGTGTGTATTGTAAAACAATACTTTGCACAGACCTTTGGTCTCTAAATAGTTAATAAGAAAATGGATGCTTTATTATTAACAATTTAGTAACAAATGAATATCAGATCCCTGTGTGAGACAGATAACCTGATATTGTGCTGTGTCTATTTTTTCACAGATAAACCCCCACTAGAATAAAGACAAGAGAGCACAGGCTGGTTGGGACTTTACCCCCTCAAACTGAACATATCTGGACATTTCCCCTTTATCTGTTTCATCTCAAAACTTTTGAGAACTACTTCTTATCATCTTCATCCATGTAGCGCGGAAGCACACTCTCTGCTAACAGGTGAGACTTCAGCCTGCGCAGGGATACACACGAAGGAATGTGCTGTAGGGGGGATGTCGCTCCTATTTTCCAAGTCCCGCCCCCACCACTGCTGATTGGTTGTAAGTCAAAGTGACGCTCAGCGTGAGGCGGGGATCGGTGGAGACGGGAGGTGCAATGGGACAAAGGTCCTCACGTCGCGCAGTTGCTGCCAGTGCAGCGCCCTCCTCGGTCTGGGAGTGGAGGCGGATCTTGAGAGAGAGGAGGAGGAGGAAAGGCGGAGACCCAGGCCTGGGCAGTGCCTCTCCCGAGCTGGGTACAGAGCAGAAACGGACACACAGCGGTACAACAGCACGGCAGGGTGGCAAAGAGAGGGGTAAATCAGCTGGTACAGGGAGGGCTATATCATCTGGCACAGAGAGGGCAAAATCAGCTGGGACAGGTAAGCCTTTATCATCAGGCACAGAGCATGCTGGCTCAGAGAGGGTTAACTCAGCGGGTGCTTCTCAGGATTTATCAGCAGGCACAAAGCAGACTATCACAGAGGGGGTTAAATCAGTTGGTACAGGGCTAGGCATAGAAGAGCTTGGCATAGAGAAGGGTAGAGTAACAGACACAAAGAGAGGTGTAGCAGTAGGCACAGTGCAGGGCACAGTACAGCCCGAAATAGAAAGGGTGGCATTAGAAAGCATTTTGCTGGGTATAGAGCATCCTGGCACAGTAAGAAATTTACCAGCAAGTACTGGGCAGGTTAAAGAACAGACTGGCACTAAGAAGGATTTGTCAGCAGGCATAGGTAAAGAGCAGCCTGGCACACCAAGGAGTATTTCACCTGGCACAGAGCAGTTTATACCACCACCACCACCATGTGATACTGCTGCAGGGCTGATCCTGGGCACAGTACAGAGTATATCTGAGGATACAGTAGTCGTACCCCCTGGTGAAGTCAGTCAGGGCACCACTCCTGGAACAGAAGAAGGACAGGTACAAGATACAGCACCGTATATACCAATTGAACCAGACTGCAGGATTACGGGCACTTCGCTTGGACTGGAAGAGCACCAAGGATCTGATCCATTACTGCCTAAATCTGACGTTGCACTCACATTGACAGCAGTGGCATCAGGTCCTGGTAGGACACTGAACACACAGACTGCCCAAGCTCCTGACATGAGACTGGATGGGCAGGAAGCAGGGCGCAAGAGGGATATGTCCAAAGGTGGTGGAGAAAAGACTGGTATGACTGGGAGAGAGTGCGCGTGGGCAGAAGACTCTTGTAAGAAGAGCCTGACCTCTCCAAAAGATGGACCTGGCATTGCTGAACATGATGCAGTTCTCTCAAAAGTGGCATTGCAAAAGACAGAGAGCCATGGCAGCGGGGACAAGTCTGCTGTTAGCTCTTGGATTGGAGAGGGAATAATTTATGACAATTTGGGACGTGTTAAGGGGAGTATAAACTCAGAAAAGAGCTTCCCAAACCGTGGCACTGACAATTTGGCAATGCAGGAGTGCTATAGAGAAGTCACAATGTATCCTGAGAGAGCTGACTCAGTGGGAGGCTATGCTGGAGGTGAATCATCTAAAATACCAGTATGTAAACAAGACCGGTGTGAGAGTAATATTGAGGGAAGGACTACTGGGTCAGACGGTTCTGGATTAGTACTACACATGAGGAAAAGGACTGAACCACCACAGCCTGTTACAGCTTCCCAAATGGGGCCAGCATCTCATTCTCTTCTTCCAGCCGAGGAATCACGGAACAGTGACTTTGCTCTTCCAGGTTTAAAACTGACTGTCAGCCCTCCTTCCCCAAATGACACACTCCAGAGAGGTGATCCCACAACTTTTCACCCTCTGTCCCTAAGGGGTCACTCACTTCTAGAGTTTAAGCTCCAGCGAGAAGCTCTAGGTGAGGTGGCCTCTGACTCAACCAACTATTCAATACCCCGTCTCATTGTAACCAGAGATCTAAGCCCCAACCGCTGCTTGTCTGCCTCATCTCCAAATCCCCCAGAGACCGCTGGTGGTCTGGACATACCCCTCTCCAGAGATGCAGAGTCTCCCTGCTCGGACAGCGGCTGTGGTGGATCTCCGATACCCTCCCTTTTCCTGCGCAAACTTTCAAGCTCCTCTGGCCTTTCCTCGGCCTCTTCCTTCGAAGAGTCTGAAGATGACTTTGTGGGCAGCGACATGGAACACAATGGATTGCACTTCTTGCTCTGCAATCCTGATGATCAGGCAGCTGTGAGTATATGCACCTTTTAATACATCTTGTTCTCTTTAAAGATGGCAGCTCCCAGGTTGACATGCTTGTGCCTCATGTGTAGAACATTTTTTTCTGTATTCATGAAAATAAAGATATGCAGTTTTGCAGCAAACCATCTGCACTGTAAGAGGGACATGAACATTTCCATTGATTTAAATTGGGTCTTTAACCCTTTGAGTGCCAGTGAAGTAGGCGTTGGACACGTCACAAATGCATTGTCAAGTGCCGAGTTGGAGCGTTCACTTGCATTCAAGTGGTAAAATGCTGCTTTAAATCACTGTGAGTTTGGTGCAGTGTTTATTCATTTCCCTTGGTACAGTTGATTTCTTTCAGAACTGCAAATTTTAGCTTGATCAATAATGGCTTTGTATGCAAGAGAGAGCTGCAGTGTTTTGTAGACCTTTAACCCATTTAAAGCCAGAGGGTTGCCCAGTGCATTGCAAAACAATGCTTTGGACACCTCTCTGGAACTTAAAGGGTTCGTGCATCCAAGGGATACGATATGGGACATATATTGAGTTTTTTAAATTCACATGTAGGAGGTTGTCTTCATTCCTTGTAACCCCTTGTATTCTAGAGACTTCTCCAACTCCTTGCAAAAGACTTCTCTGGCAACCAAGGTGTTACAGCAGATCTGTCACCTTAAGACAAATTTTTAGTTTGTTTTTAGTGGAAATTAAAATCTGCCTATATGTTTCAGTGGCCATTTTTCTGTAAAATAAATTGTTTTGGAGAAATCAACTTTTATGTTTTGGTGACAGTTTCGCACTTTATTCAGATTTGTTCTGTTTGAGGCCAAACTTGCCTCCGACTACATGGACCCAGTATGTGACCGCTAACTGGATTCATTAATGGCCCAGTGTGATAGTAGTTGCACATCACAGAAACAAATTGGCATAAAATTGGAATTTTGGATAAAGTGTGTTTTTTTTTTTTTTTTATTTTTTTTATTTTTTTTTATTTTCCCTCCCCTGGATCAGGGGTGATTTGGCATGGGCTGATCTTGATGGATGCTTGTCTTTTTTTCAGCCTCACCAACTATTTTACTAAGTGGGTAATCCAACATATAAGCAGTTTGTAATTATCTTTAACCCCTTAATGACCCATGATGTGCATGTATGTCACGAGGTGGATGTCCCTAAAGGACCAAGGCGTACATGTATGTCATGGAATTCTGGGCTCCCTGCCCGGCTGCACACTGTTTGGGGAGTCCAGAATCTGATCCACTTAGAAAAAAAATGCTCCGTGGTCCTTAAGTGACGGCTGCGTGCGTGCGTGGCCGGTCCTTAAGGGGTTAAAGGGAAACTATCTCCCCAAATAAACTCTCTCCCCCAACAATTAGGCATCTAGCGATACACTTTAACAATAGTAGTATTATCCAGTTTAATTACTGTGTTAATGAGAAATCCTACTTCTGCTGAGACTGACGACCAGGCAACATCGCTTTAGAGCAGCCTGAGCCGTCAGTCCCTTCTGGTACCTAAAGGTACCATGCAGCTCCTCCTAGAGGAGATGTCTGCAGTGTTACCAGGCCGTAAGTTTCGGCAGCAATAGGATTTCTGACTAACGCAGTAATTATGCTAGCAAATACTACTTTTGTTAAGTGTATCGCTTCATGCCTAATTGTTGGGGGGAGACTTTATTTGGGGTCATAGTTTCCCTTTAAAAATTAATTAAATCTATAATGCTGGTGACAGGCCCCCACTGTAACTGTTGATTCTTTGTGTTCTGACAATGCAAGATATATATAATATGGCATAATCATGCTGAGCCACTGCCAACATAGTTAATTGGAGCAGTGGCCTCTGTTCTAGGCCCTGATGCTGGTTCAACCAACCATTTTATTGATCTTTAGATCTCACCCACTTGTGTCTCCTTGGGGCTATTACTTTAGAGGCTAGGACCCCTGTGGTGTCTTTTGTGTATTGGACACCCCTCTGGTTCTGAAGGTGTTAAATGCAGGTAATAATCATGTTGTGATGAACAAAGATGCGGACGATTCTCTCCCACATGGCTGAAGTGTGTTTGTTGTTGGTAAACGTCTAGTAAGTCAAGCAAGGAGAGAACACACAACCTCATTCTAGGTATCTAGTGTAGGCAAACACAGACGCACAGTCAGGAACACGTTGCGGTAAGGGTGGGGGTCACATACTGATGTTTTGAAGTGTAAAAATGTAGATCCTTGTGTATATCGAAAGTAGAGATGTTGTGGCATGAAATAGTTGAACTGTAGCGGACAAATAAGAATTCCTCTCTCTCTAACATGTAAGGATTTAAAAGTCCCATTTGAATGGACATTTATTTTTTCCTTTATAATGCAGTGCGTTACCCCCCCCCAGTATTTAAAGGGATAGTAATACTTCGTTTTAACTTTATTTTATTTTGTAGTCATTAAAAAACATGAATGATATAAGTCTTATCTCTCAAACCTTTATGGTTTGAGAGATACTCACAAGCAAAGCTTCCCCTCCCGCCCCTTTTACCTAGTGTAAGCCATCTCTTCTCAGATGTGGAATCCAGTCCATAGACCAGACAGATAACAGCAGGGGACAATCTTCTTCCTATGAGAACAATGAAAGCCCTGCCCCCCTTGACAAGCTTTTCAGGTTTTTCCCTTATCTTAATTGAAGATTGTCCCTCTCTGCAGTCTACCTGTGCACCTCCCTTCTGATCTGGCTGAACAGTGTTACATCAGTAAAAGGGGCGGGAGGGGGATACTTTAACATTCAATTACTTTTGTACTAGAACTCTGACAGAATTGAAATAACACTCTCCAATGTCCAAATACTATGATGATTAATTAGAGCTGATTTTATTATGAAACATTACTATCCCTTTAAAAGGTTTAGAGACCTGCAGCAGTTGATGTCTATACAGTGATATGAAGGGACTTCTTATATCAGAGGAGCAGTTTTGGTGCCAAAAAAGTTCACCGTAGGGTGTCAATGAAAAATGCCATTGACTTACAAAAGCATTTTAACACCTTGAATGATATAGAGGTCTCAGACGCATTGCAAAGCATTCAAAAGCTCCCCAGTTAATTCAGTGGTAATGTCTAATTCATCCCTGCGGTGCATTTGGTTGGCTCCAGAATGGCTCCTCTTTAGCCTGACTGATCAGGCCCACAGGATCCTTATCAAAGTGTACATACGGATAGTTGCAGGCCTCTGCTTCTAAGGGTTAATCAATGCCTTGTGCCCCACAGAGGGTAGTAAACATGCTTTGTTGCATTCCATATATTTTTGTCTGCTGTAATGTGTCATTTAAAGTCCTCGTTGTTTTGAAGTGACGCACTTCCTTGCTGTGGTTTAGTCTCTGTGTGTACGTGTGCGGTAAGGAGTTAAAGGGACAGTAATGTTTCACAATAAAAGCAGCTCCAATTAATCTTCATAGTATTTGGGCCATGGACATTATCTACCAGTAGCTTCAGCGGTCCCTTGCCATCACATCCTAATATAATCTACTGTATCATCATTATATTGCCTGTCTGTATAGACTGAAATTGGTCCAAAACAACATACATCTGCGTCACCTACCTCCTAGTCCTATATCACCTGCCAGTCCTACCTCCTAGTCCTGTATCACCTGCCAGTCCTACCTCCTAGTCCTATATCACCTGCCAGTCCTACCTCCTCCTCCTATATCACCTGCCAGTCCTACCTCCTAGTCCTGTATCACCTGCCAGTCCTACCTCCTAGTCCTATATCACCTGCCAGTCCTACCTCCTCCTCCTATATCACCTGCCAGTCCTACCTCCTAGTCCTATATCACCTGCCAGTCCTACCTCCTCCTCCTATATCACCTGCCAGTCCTACCTCCTCCTCCTATATCACCTGCCAGTCCTACCTCCTCCTCCTATATCACCTGCCAGTCCTACCTCCTCCTCCTATATCACCTGCCAGTCCTACCTCCTCCTCCTATATCACCTGCCAGTCCTACCTCCTAGTCCTATATCACCTGCCAGTCCTACCTCCTAGTCCTATATCACCTGCCAGTCCTACCTCCTAGTCCTATATCACCTGCCAGTCCTACCTCCTCCTCCTATATCACCTGCCAGTCCTACCTCCTCCTCCTATATCACCTGCCAGTCCTACCTCCTCCTCCTATATCACCTGCCAGTCCTACCTCCTCCTCCTATATCACCTGCCAGTCCTACCTCCTCCTCCTATATCACCTGCCAGTCCTACCTCCTCCTCCTATATCACCTGCCAGTCCTACCTCCTAGTCCTATATCACCTGCCAGTCCTACCTCCTCCTCCTATATCACCTGCCAGTCCTACCTCCTCCTCCTATATCACCTGCCAGTCCTACCTCCTCCTCCTATATCACCTGCCAGTCCTACCTCCTCCTCCTATATCACCTGCCAGTCCTACCTCCTCCTCCTATATCACCTGCCAGTCCTACCTCCTCCTCCTATATCACCTGCCAGTCCTACCTCCTAGTCCTATATCACCTGCCAGTCCTACCTCCTCCTCCTATATCACCTGCCAGTCCTACCTCCTCCTCCTATATCACCTGCCAGTCCTACCTCCTCCTCCTATATCACCTGCCAGTCCTACCTCCTAGTCTTATATCACCTGCCAGTCCTACCTCCTAGTCCTATATCACCTGCCAGTCCTACCTCCTCCTCCTATATCACCTGCCAGTCCTACCTCCTCCTCCTATATCACCTGCCAGTCCTACCTCCTCCTCCTATATCACCTGCCAGTCCTACCTCCTAGTCTTATATCACCTGCCAGTCCTACCTCCTAGTCCTATATCACCTGCCAGTCCTACCTCCTCCTCCTATATCACCTGCCAGTCCTACCTCCTCCTCCTATATCACCTGCCAGTCCTACCTCCTAGTCCTATATCACCTGTCAGTCCTACCTCCTCCTCCTATATCACCTGCCAGTCCTACCTCCTCCTCCTATATCACCTGCCAGTCCTACCTCCTCCTCCTATATCACCTGCCAGTCCTACCTCCTCCTCCTATATCACCTGCCAGTCCTACCTCTTCCTGCCCCTCTCATCACCTGTGAGTCCTACCTCCTCCCCCCATATCACCTGTGAGTCCTACCTCCTCCCCCCATATCACCTGTGAGTCCTACCTCCTCCCCCCATATCACCTGTGAGTCCTACCTCCTCCCCCCATATCACCTGTGAGTCCTACCTCCTCCCCCCATATCACCTGTGAGTCATACCTCCTCCCCCCCATATCACCTGTGAGTCATACCTCCTCCCCCCCATATCACCTGTGAGTCATACCTCCTCCCCCCCATATCACCTGTGAGTCCTACCTCCTCCCCCCCATATCACCTGTGAGTCCTACCTCCTCCCCCCCATATCACCTGTGAGTCCTACCCCCCCATATCACCTGTGAGTCCTACCTCCCCCCCCATATCACCTGTGAGTCCTACCTCTTCCCCCCATATCACCTGTGAGTCCTACCTCCTCCCCCCATATCACCTGTGAGTCCTACCTCCTCCCCCCATATCACCTGTGAGTCCTACCTCCTCCCCCCCATATCACCTGTGAGTCCTACCTCTTCCCCCCCATATCACCTGTGAGTCCTACCTCTTCCCCCCCATATCACCTGTGAGTCCTACCTCTTCCCCCCCCATATCACCTGTGAGTCCTACCCCCCCATATCACCTGTGAGTCCTACCCCCCAGTCCTGCCTCCTGCCCCCCTTATCACCTGTGAGTCCTACCCCCCCCCCATCCTACCTCCACCTCACCTGCGTCTCTATTTTGAGCATTACTTGGAAAACCTGTTTTACACACAGCGGGAGGGGAAGTGAGAACCATCTCATATATTTTAGGAGTGGCAAAGCCTCAAGTGATCTCTAACATAAAGGTGATTTCACTTCCCAAACACACAGGCCTCATATAGTCACTCTTAACCATCTGCGGACCAGAGGGGTGTGAACAGCATTGTGAAGCCTGTGGATCTTCATTCTAACATTATTTTGTTTATACAGAGAAGTAAAATCTGTAGTATTCATATTGTAGTAGCCATTTTCCTCTAAAATTTAATAGATCTTGAACATTTCTCCTTTTATATTTTGATGGCACGGTCTGCACTGTATGCTAATTCCCCGAACAGCATACTAATGGACAGAATTAATGAGCCAATTGATTCTTAGCTGCTGTCAGTCAATGTTTCTGTGTTAATTATATTCCAGACCAAATGTGGTCCTCGCTGGCTATGGGAACTGGCCCCCGTGAGTGGGCTCTACCTAAATTCATTCATAGTGTAGTGTGTGGTGATATTGGCCCAGCACAGACAGTGGTTAGCATAGAGTGCCTAGACTATGCCACTGGCACAAAATTATTACAATCAAAACTTGTTTTTAGGGTGCCGGGTTGCAACCTCAGTAGCATGGTAAATGGAGCTTGTAATGATAGCACACATAAATGACCCACGTCAGGAAGTGTGAACGCTCTCCCTGGGGCAGCTCACTTACAGCATGCCGCAGAACCTGGAAGTGCCACATTGTAACCCTTAAGATCTTCCAAAGTAGGTCATTAACCCCTTAAGGACCCATGACGGTCCTGGACCGTCATGGGTTGTTATAGGGATAGTAATACTTGCAAATTACTAATCACCATATTGTAGCTTTGTTAAAAAGAAACGTATTGCCACCCGTGTCATCTCTCAAACCCTTATGATTTGAGAGATGATAGCGCTCAAAGTTCCTTCCTCCCTTCCCTGACTGAACGCTGACTGCAGGGGAAGCTGTCGTACGACAGTCTTATGTGCATCAGGCGGCTCTTTAGCTGAGCCGAGATCGCTTTTATAAAAAAGAAATCTTTCACTATAACGGTCTTCTACGTGTGCTTGCAAACCAAGCACATGTACAAGATCGTTTCAGTGAAAGAATTATTTTTTATAAAAGTGATCTCGGCTCAGCTGCAGAGCCGCCTGATGCACATAAGACTGTCGTACGACAGCTTCCCCTGCAGTCAGCGTTCAGTGAGGGAGTGGGGAATTTTGAACGCTATCATCTCTCAAACCATAAGGGTTTGAGAGATGATACTGGGGGCAATCAGTTTCTTTTTAACAAAGCTACAATATGGGGATTAGTAATTTGCAACTGTTGCTATCCCTTTAAAATAAAAAATTAAAAAAACACCGCTAATCTTGTTGTTGTGGTTGAAGCCACTACACAAATTTTTTTCTTAAGTGAATGTTCCCCTTTAAAACAGAAATTTCAGCTTTATAATATTGCCCCCAATACATTAGTAATACAGTTATAGTAAAAGTAATAGTTGTATTATGGTGAATAAATCTACGTTATTGAAGTAACCCACCTTCTTCGGCAGGAATCCAGGACACAGAGCGTACAAGAGAAGTTGTGTTCACCTGCGCAGGCAGCAACTTCCATTACCTTAAAGGGATAGTAATGTTTCATAATAAAAGCAGCTCTAATTAATCATCATAGTATTTGGACCTTGGAGAGTGTTATTTCAATTCTGTCAGAGTTGTAGTACAAGAGTAATTCAATGATAAAGTATCCCCCTCCTGACCCCTTTTACTGATGTAACACTGCTCAGCCAGATCAGAAGGGAGGTGCCCAGGTAGACTGCAGAGAGGGACAATCTTCACTTAAGATAAGGGAAAACCTGAAAAACTTGTCAAGGGGGGGCAGGGCTTTCATTGTTCTCATAGGAAGAAGATTGTCCCCTTCTGTTATCTGTCTGGTCTATGGACTGCATTCCACATCTGAGAAGAGATGACTTACACTAGGTAAAAGGGGCAGGAGGGGAAACTTTGCTTGTGGATATCTCTCAAACCATAAAGGTTTGAGAGATAAGACTTATATCATTCTTCATGTTTTTTTAATGCCTACAAAATACAATAAAGATTAAAAAAAAGTATTACTATCCCTTCAAGGTAACCAACAGACATCACCACCAATCCGGGCAGTTCAGGGGACAGAAAACACAGACTTAGGGGCAACTTCCCTCTTAGATGTCTGCTCTGTTGTCTGCTTGATGCCTGCGGAAGAAGCTGCTTTACTTCAATAACGTTGATATTTTCAGCATAATAAAAGTATTACTTTTCTTGTCGCTATATTAATAACTAGCGTAAAAGCTTGTGTACACGGCCAGCATTCTGCGCTTTTGGGCAGTGTCTACTGCGCGTGACTGTATCGGCAGTCTCTACTGCGCGTGACTGTATCGGCAGTCTCTACTGCGCGTGACTGTATCGGCAGTCTCTACTGCGCGTGACTGTATCGGCAGTCTCTACTGCGCGTGACTGTATCGGCAGTCTCTACTGCGCGTGACTGTATCGGCAGTCTCTACTGCGCGTGACTGTATCGGCAGTCTCTACTGCGCGTGACTGTATCGGCAGTCTCTACTGCGCGTGACTGTATCGGCAGTCTCTACTGCGCGTGACTGTATCGGCAGTCTCTACTGCGCGTGACTGCATTGGACAAACATACATGTGGTCTTTTATATTCTAGGATGTATTGGGGGGCAATATTATAAAACTGACAGTTCCACTTTAAAATTTACTCGCAGAGGAACCCTAACAATCAAACCTTATAACTCTTTTGATCCTAAAAAAAGTCTCCGGTACAGTGCAAAGCAGCAGCCTGAACTCAGGTCCTGACCGTGCAACGCAATCTCCTTAGCTGGAGAAATTGAGCCAATGTAATTGCGTTCCCCATCGACTTATTGAAGAGCTCTGTGTCCATTCGCTGGGATGTGACCTTTGGTCAGTACAAGAACAGACACATAACCCATCTCGCACTGCAAGACAACGGTCTCACATTGAGGTGCACATCACGCACCCATAATCCTTTCCTCCCTAGTTACAAAAACCTGTGTCTGTCCTTCCCACATCAAAAGGAAAGTCAGTACTAGGAACCTAAAATAGAAGCTTTCCTTCTATAAATAAGTACATTGTAACAGGTGATGTTCACAGGTATATGTGTAAAAGTTTACATACCTTGAGAGAATGTAAGGTATGGGGTATAATAATCGCTTCCTGGTCTGGCGATTGAACTCCAAACATTAGGGAAGGGGCAGTCAATAGTCAGACCTCAGGCTTTCAGGGAGTTCAACTCCCATCACCACAGTTGACTAGCCTTGCGCTAGAGCGAAAACCGCCCATTGACTTCACATATAAATGAAATCTACAATTCGAAAACTAGTTACCATATTTACATTTTCAATGCAGGGCAATTCAGTTGCTCTGTGGGTGAACAACGCGTTCCAAAGCAATTGTCTGTAAATAAGATGCTAATTTAAGACACTGTTTTTTTTTTAGTAATATAGTTAATTGAGTGTAAAAAAAAAAATATATATATGTAATATATATAGAAATCTCAAGAAATGGGCACTCCGATACTTGTGTACTTAATGTTGAAATGCCTTGGTGCTATGTCCATTCGAATTTACACTGTGGATGTGGTAAAAAATTAAACCAACACGGACTGAAGCACTCACAGGACTTCCAAAGTGTGAAAAAGATGAGGTTTTTTTTATTTAGTGTTCAACGTTTCGGCTCATACATGAGCCTTTCTCATATATATGTTTTTTATATATATATATATATATATATATATATATATATATATATATATATATATAAATGTATATGTTGCACAAATATAGAGAACCAGAACAAACCTGAATTCGGCAGCCAACAAACAGGAACTTTTGATTTTATATCCCCAAACAAAACATATATATATAACATCAAACGTTCAGCGCACTATAGAAGATATGAATGAACTACACAGGAATCCTTGATAAGTAAGCTTCAAAATGTTTTAATAATATATGCAACGTGCGTCCACGTCCGTACTTTTAAAACCAAGATATAGCAAAATATTTCAGTGGTATACTATAATAGGTACTCCAAGAATGATGGGAACTTAACAAGGTAGCACAATAACCCTATAAAAGGTATCTACTGCCTCTTAACCCAAACAATAATATGATTAACAATACACCACACAGATATCCATATCATTTAAATATTTTGATAAATCTTGTTTTTAAACTATGGATATCTGTGTGGTGTATTGTTAATCATATTATTGTTTGGGTTAAGAGGCAGTATATACCTTTTTATAGGGTTATGGTACCTATTATAGTATATCATTGAAATATTTGCTAGTCTTGTTTTTAAAGGGATAGTAATACTTAAGTATTACTAATCCCTATAGTAAAGTCCTTTTAAAAATACATGAATTGCCCCCACTGTCATCTCTCAGACCTTTATGGTTTGAGAGATAATCGCTCCTAAAGTTGCCCTCTCCCTCCCCCTTCCCTGTAGTCAGAGTTGAAACATTACTATCCCTTTAAGCACCGCACGATCCATGTGTGGGGTGCTCTGGCCTACCTGTTAATCATCATGTGCAGACGCCGATGACGGTCCTTCTGTGTTGTTGTTTGCTAATGGGTTAATATATAGTTTATTCTTCTGAATGATGAAAACAAAGATATTGTGCATCAGACTTTCCATAATTCTACATTTGAAACTCAACATTCACTTTTTATCTAAGTCTTCACAGAAAACAAGGTGTGTGTGTGTGTGTGTGGGGGGGGGCCCTAAGGTGCCATGGCACCTGACAATCACTGGGTTAATTTACAGTGAAACCCCAAGTCCCTCGGCGTCACCTAATTAGACTGTGTGAGTCACGTTTTATTGTTTTGTGATGGCTTTTCTCTCCGTTTCCTGCCTGCTAAACCTGGGTCTCTTTTTCCTCATTGTAATTGTGAGGTCACCCCGCTTGTGGCTGTTGGGAAACCAGATCTTCAAGGGTGTAACTTGGTTTTGTCTTTAAATAATCTGGGAGGGCTCGCTTTTATTACACCGCTCCCTGTTAAAGTGATAGTAATCTCTAATAATCATTTTATGTTGTACTGTAGATTTAAAAAAAAAATAAATAAATTACGTGGCGCAAATCCCATCTCTCAGACCTTTATGGTTTGAGAGATATTCACATCTAAAGTTCCCCCTCCCTCCCCTTTATCTGATATCAGCTGTAAAAATGACAGCTGGAGATTCGAGTCTGCCGACACGAGGTGGCTCTTCAGCAGAGCCGAAATCGCGTTATTGAAAAAGAATGACTTCATTGGAACGGTCTACAAAGTGTGCTTGCAAACCAGGCACACTTTGCGTTATTGAAAAAGAATGACTTCATTAGAAAGGTCTACAAAGTGTGCCTGGTTTGCAAGCACACTTTGTAGACCGTTCCAATGAAGTCATTCTTTTTCAATAACGCGATTTCGGCTCTGCTGAAGAGCCGCCGGCTGGTCCCATGACCAGGATCCCCTGCTGTCAGTAGAGCGCTGATGTCAGGAGAAGGTGAGGGAGGGGGAACTTTTAGATGCGAATATCTCTCAAACCATAAAGGTCTGAGAGATGGGATTTGCGCCACATAATTTTTTTTAATCCACAGTACGACATACAATGATTATAGGACTGGCACTTAAGGACCACTGACGGTCCTGGCACAGCATGGAGTTCAGGGCTCCTGGCGCGGCTGCACGCTGCTCCGGAAGCCCTGAACCAGAAGAGATTTAAAAAAAAAATGCCCCGTGATCCTCAACGGGCATGCGCGTGCCGGTCCTTAAAGGGATAGTAACACTTCGTTTTAACTTTATTTTATTTTGTAGGCATTAAAAAAACATGAAGAATGATATAAGTCTTATCTCTCAAACCTTTATGGTTTATGAGATATTCACAAGCAAAGTTCCCCTCCCCGCCCCTTTTTCCTAGTGTAAGCCATCTCTTCTCAGATGTGAGTCTGGTTGTATGACAGTACAGATAACAGAAGGGGACAATTTTCTTTGTATGAAAACAATGAAAGCCCTTCCCCCCTTGAAAAGTTTTTCAGCTTTTTCCATTATCTTAATTGAAGATTGTCCCTCTCTGCAGTCTACCTGGGCATATCCCTTCTTATCTGGTTGAACAGGGGGGGATACTTTGTTTGTGAATATCTCTTAAACCATAAAGGTTTCAGAGATAAGACTTATATCATTCTTCATGTTTTTTTAATGCCTACAAAATAAAATAAAGTTAAAATGAAGTATTACTATCCCTTTAAGGGGTTAAAGAGGAACTATCACCCTAAAGAAAGTCCCCCCCCCATCCAATAATCTTATATAATAATTAACTAGGATGTTTGTCAGAAGCCGTCATGTACAGTAGAGACTGCCCGATCGCACGGAATGCTGGGAGTTCTGTGCTGGGAACATTCTGTGCGGAATGCTGGGAGTTCTGTGCTGGGAGCATTCTGTGTGGAATGCTAGGAGTTCTGTGCTGGGAACATTCTGTGCGGAATACTGGGAGTTCTGTGCTGGGAGCATTCTGTGCGGAATGCTGGGAGTTCTGTGCTGGGAGCATTCTGTGTGGAATGCTGGGAGTTTTGTGTGGAATGCTGGGAGTTCTGTGCTGGGAGCATTCTGTGAGGAATGCTGGGAGTTCTGTGCTGGGAGCATTCTGTGCGGAATGCTGGGAGTTCTGTGCTGGGAGCATTCTGTGTGGAATGCTGGGAGTTCTGTGCTGGGAACATTCTGGGAGGAATACTGGGAGTTCTGTGCTGGGAGCATTCTGTGCGGAATGTTGGGAGTTCTGTGCTGGGAGCATTCTGTGCGGAATACTGGGAGTTCTGTGCTGGGAGCATTCTGTGCGGAATGCTGGGAGTTCTGCGCTGGGATCATTCTGTGTAGAATGCTGGGAGTTTTGTGCTGGGAGCATTCTGTGCGGAATGCTGGGAGTTCTGTGCTGGGAGCATTCTGTGCGGAATGCTGGGAGTTCTGTGCTGGGAGCATTCCGTGCGGAATGCTGGGAGTTCTGTGCTGGGAACATTCTGTGTGGAATGCTGGTAGTTCTGTGCTGGGAGCATTCTGTACTTTCGGGCAGTCTGAGAGATGGGATTTGCGCCACATAATGTTTTTTTAATCCACAGTACGACATACAATGATTATAGGACATTAGTATCCCTTTAACCATTTTCACTCACTCACTTACCTTGTAAAAGCCGGTTAATGGGATAGTAACGCATGGTATATAAAAATATATATTGTAGGGTTTATCCTCCTGAGTAAAATGAGGGAACTTCCACTGCTGAGAGGTGTTTCATTCAAAAGTTATTGCAGCTGAAACTTGAACTGGAAGGTGCAGTATCTCGGTGGCCTGAAATGTTACCATGGCACAGTTGCTACAGCATCCTATGGAGCAGCGGTTCTCAACCTTTCTAGTGCCACGACCCTTTGATAAAATTTCCCAAGTTGTGGAGACCCCTAACAGTAAAATTATTTTTGTTGTGCCTTCATCGCTGTAATTTTGCTATTGTTATGAATCGAAATATAAATACCTGATGGTTTTAGGCGACCCCTGGCAAATCGTCATTCGACCCCCAAAGGGGTCCCGACCCGCAGGTTGAGAACCACTGCTATGGAGGATGACTAGAGCAGACCTTATTCAGTCTTTGAGTCTCCAGCTGTTGAGGTCTACAGCTCCCAGCATCCACAATAAGCAGTTGGCTGGTAGAACCCCATATCATTTTAAAGTGATAGTAATGTCTAAAATAAAGTAGATCTACTGGTCTTAATTATAGTAAACCTAACAATTTGTGCTATGTTATTAATAATCAATAATCCTATATAATAATTCACTAGGATGTTTGTCAGAAGCTGTCATGTGCAGTAGAGACTGCCCAAATGCATAGAATGCTGGGAGTTCTGTGCTGGGAGCATCTTGTGCTTTCGGCCAGTCTCTACAGTGCATGACTATGTCGGCGGCAGGACTCAGAGCAGGACCGGCCTCTAAACCCTTTGTTTGCCAGAGGGGTATGCAACGCTGTGCTTTGTGTACCCCTCTGGCACTCAAAAGGTTAACATCACCCAGACCTTGGCCTGTGTACACAGGCTTTTACACTAGTTAGGCATCTTGCGATCAGCGTACCAATGGTACAGTTATCCAGCATAATATTTACGGTTAGTTGGAAATTCTGCATCTTCCGAGACTGACGGCCAGGAAACAGAGCTTTAGGGGCATCTGCACCGTCGGTCCCTTCTGGTACCTAAAGGTACCATGCAGCTTCTCGTAGAGGAGACCGGGACTGACAGCGCAGGCACACAGATGTCTGTAAGCAAAGATGTCTGTAAACGAAGATGTCTGCACTGGTGCCTGGCTGCAGTAGAATGTCCGACTAACGCAGTAATGTCTTAATTGTACCATTGGTACTCTTATCTCTATATGGCTAATTTGTCAGAGACCTCATTTGGGGAGATAGTTCCCCTTTAAAGGGGAACTATCACCTTAAATAAAGCCCCCCCCCCCCCCAATAATTAGGCATCTAACGATATTCTTAGAAATAGTGTTATTATCGAGTGTAAGTGCTGCGTTATGAAGGAATCCTACTTCTTCTGAGAGTGACGACCGGGCTTCTTGCTTTAGATTTGTCTGTGCGTCTGAGACGTCAGTCCCTTCCTGTTACCTTAAGGTACAATGCAGCGCCTCCTAGAGGAGATGGGACGGGCAGCACAAGAGAGCAGATGTCTCTAACCCAAGATGGCTGCGCACGAGCCTGTCCTTCAGTCTCAGAAGAAGAAGGATTTCTTCATAACGCGGTACTTAAGCTCTATAATAGCACTATTTCTAAGTATATCACTATATGCCTAATTATGGGGGGGGGGGCTTTATTTTGGGCTGATAGTTCCGCTTTAAACTTTTGAGTGTCCAATAAGTATGCAGTGAAAGCTGCACACCTCTTTGGTAGACAAGGGTTTAATTATACTGGGGGTGTCTACAGAGACAGTATAACAAGTGGGAGGGAGACTGGGGAGATGCACTAAGGAGTGATGCAGAGATGACTTGTCTGTATGTTTATGTAGTGAACACAGGTGGACTGGGCCTTTACAGGTAGATCTTAGTAGAGATATTTGTTCCATAGACTATTATAGAAACTAGAGAAGTTATATCACTGTAGGCATTCTCTCCACCTTATCACACGCCTTTGTGTGTAACCCCCAGGGTGTTTCTGTAGCAGTGAGGACGGGTATCATCTTTATTAACCCCTTACCACCCTAGGACGTACATGTACGTCCCGAGCGGATGTCCCAGGTGGACAGAGGAAGTACATGTACGTCCCGGAAGTCGTTCAAACAAAAGAAACAAAAATGTTCGATGGGTGTTAAGTGCCGGCCGCGTGCGGCCTGTCACTAAGGGGTTAAACAGCACTATGGTCTCTTCCATGCTCACGTATAAACAGGTCTTTTTTAAAGGTACAGCACAGTACAAAAGTGTTAGGCAGGTGTGAAGAAATGCTGAAAAGTAAGAATGATTTCAAAAATAGACATATTAATAGTTTATTTTTATCAATTAATAAAACACATAGTGAGTGAACAGAAGAAAAATCTTAATCAAATCAGTATTTGTTGTGACCACCCTTTGCCTTCAAAACAGCATCAATTCCTCTAAGTACACTTGCACACAGTTTAACCCTTTGAGTGCCAGAGGGGTAGGCAACACATAACCCTCTGGCAAGCGAAGGGTTAAGGAACTTGCCCGGTAGAACTAACCACAGTTCTTCTGTGGATTTAGGCCCCTCAGTTGCCTCTCTCTCTTCATGTAATCCCAGACAGACTCGATGATGTTGAGATCAGGGCTCTGTGGGGGCCATACCATCACTTCCAGGACTCCTTGTTCTTCTTTACACTGAAGATAGTTCTTATTAATGTTGGCTGTATGTTTGGGGTCATTGTCATGCTGCAGAATAAATTTGGGGCCAATCAGATGCCTCCCTGATGGTATTGCATGATGGATAAGTATCGGCCTGTAGTTCTCAGCATTGAGGAGATCATTAATTCTGACCAAATCCCCAACTCCCTTTGCAGAAATGCAGCCCCAAACTTGCAAGGAACCTCCAACATGATTCACTGTGGCCTGCAGGAGGTAGAATGATCAATGGATGGCAAGGGTCATGCATAGGGTGAACAATGTAAGCAGGTAGATCAGCAGGCCAAAAGGTGGTCAATGGATAGCCAAGGCCATGCACAGGATAATCAAAGCAAACTAGTATATCAGCAGGCTTAAAGGAGCAGTAACCTTTTTTTAATGAAAAATTCTATATTGTAGGTCTTTTCCTATTGTAACTAAGGATATCCTCACTGCTGAGAGATGCATATTTCCACAGTTATTACGATTTAAACTTGTGTTTTTTTTTTGGTTTTTTTTTTTACATTAACAGTGCCCTCTAGTGGTCAAATTCCAATTAGTTATTCTGTTACATTCTAATGGAGAGGAAAGTCAGTGACATACAGTTATCCACATAACGTGACAGAAACTGCTGAGTCACTTCCTGTCAGTTAGAACTATCAGGAAGTAAACACAGTAAATTCACTTCCTGTCAGTTAGAACTATCAGGAAATAAACGCAGTAAATTCACTTCCTGTCAGTTAGAACTATCAGGAAATAAACGCAGTAAATTCACTTCCTGTCAGAACTATCAGGAAGTAAACACAGTAAATTCACTTCCTGTCAGTTAGAACAATCAGGAAGTAAACACAGTAAATTCACTTCCTATTTATTTGAATGTTTATAAATTTTAAATAAAACAACTGTCAGCGGCGGGGGTGCCCTTGTTTTACTCAGGAAAAACATACAGGTTTCCATAAAAAAAAAAAAAGTCAAAGGTCAGCGAGTTGCCATGGTCATGCATGGAATAATGCTAAACTGTGGAGTACTAGGACTAAAGTGAAGTGGTGGTAGGAACACACTGAGAGCGCGCCCGACAGAGAGCGGGTGGCTGATATAGGTGCCGCCATCTGATGTGCATAGTGCAGCACACCACTCTGAATGAACGCGGGCAGCTAATACGGTAACACTCTCCTATTGATCTGCCACAGGGCCCTCAATGTATCTCCAATTTGTTTAACCTTTTCAGTTCCAGAGAGGTACGCAATGCATTGCTTTGTGTACCCCCTGACACTGAAAGGGAAAGGTCTTTTCCCAGAGCAGAGTTCTTGAGGGAACACAAAATCCAGTTGGTAATTCTTGAAGGCAGATTTGTTTGTGGGAATGCATAGGACATTCTGGTTTCCATATACTCCTGTTTGTGTTGTCTTTCCTTCTGTGTACACATACTATTAAAGTAGAGTCATTTGCAATACAAATATTTGTCAGATAAGGGTTTTTTATTCCTTGTTAAAGGGGAAGCATCATCCCAACTAAAGTCTTCCCCCCCCCCTCCCCCCATAATTAGCCATCTAGTGATAAGTTTACCAATGGTACTGTTATCCAGGATAATTACCGCGTTAGTTAGAAATCCTACTTCTGCCGAGACTGACGGCCAGGCAACAGCACACACATCTTTACTTACAGTCATCTGCGCTGTCGATCCCGGTCTCCTCTAGGAGGCGCTGCATGGTAAATTTAGGTACCAGAAGGGACTGACGGAGCATGCGCGCGGATTCCTCTAAAGCGCTGTTGCCTGGCTGTCATTCTCAGCAGAAGTTGGATTTCTCAGTAACGCAATAATGATCCTGGGTAACAGTACCACTGGTAAACTTATTGCTAGATGGCTTATTATGGGGGAAGACGACTTTATTTGGGGTGATACTTTAAATGTTGTTTTGATTTAAATTGTAGTTTGTCAGAGTAGCAGATGCATGGAATGGCCTCCGTGCAGACGCTATAAAATAATCCGATATCAAAATCTTCAGTTGTGCACCCAATTTGACTGTTCCTGCTCATTCTATTAACCCTTTGAGTGCCAGAGGAGTACACAACACATACTCCTCTGGCACTCGGAGTGTTAACTAAGTGCAAGATGTGTGAATTAAATGAATGCTAACACCTAACAATGAACTGTGGTATAGACCCTGCACTTCATGCAACATCTGTGAAAAAACACATTTTATACCCCAAATTGTCATTGATTTAAAGAGACTTTTATTCCCTTGAAATCTCCAGCGCGTTGGGTAATCTCTTTAGTATTCAGGAGTTACAAAATTTAATTTTGATAATTTGGGAAATTTGTCTTCTCCATGATACATTTGGTTTCTTGAGAATTACAACACTTAACCTGGTTGTAAAGCCCAACATGTTTCACATATGGTGTCCATGAAACGCGCTGTAGTCACTTCCGTGACGTCATTCCTGTACCTAACGACCTTTTCCAGCTTCTTGTAAGCAGAAGCGTTCCATGCCCTGCACGTTTGTTTCCTAGGAAAGTGAGTCATTCCTTGCGTTTCTCTGTTTATGAGTCTCCATCCAAGCAGTTAGCGGGATGTAAAGGATATCTTTAAATAAACACAAGCCAGAACATTCCTGCAATCCCTCCTGTCCTCCAGATGTGCGCTGCGGCCCCTAAATCCCTCATCTGGATAATCTGGAGATCATCCATGTAACTGCGGCCATATGTGCATAGGAAAAGGGGGCAATTTTTGGGGAAAATCACTTGCAGTGAGACAAATAAATGCTTCCCGTGATGCAAATAATTACTTTAACTACGCGAGTGTTAGAAAAGTCTCCAGCACGTTGTGAAGCACTGCTGTGGGGACCTTTCTAGAATTCAAGGACTTAAAAGTCACATTTAAATCATGGGACATTGGGGAGTTTTCATTTGTCCCTTTAGCTTGGGTCACTAGTTTAAAAGCCCTTGTACAAGGGCCACAGTGCCACCCAGCAGCCTCGGTTGGTGACCTGGAGCTGGGTGCAGAGACAGGAGGTGGGCCCCGGGGAGGAGGAGTCTGGCAGCACCGGAGTCTTGGGTGGCCTCTCCCAGTGGCCCCTCATCCTTAGGCCGAAGCCGGTTGTACTGTGCTTCCCTCACACCAAGCAGTCCCAGGAAGGTGCGCAGAGAGGAGTCCGGTTCTCCGGTCCAAATTCGGAGCACCCCGCTCCGTATCAGCCGCGACACCATCATGTTTCCTCGGCCGGTGCATTTGGGCAGTCTTTACTGTGCTTGATGGCTTCGGACAAACATACTAGCGTTTTATTATGTAGGATTCTGGACATGTATCTATCCTCATCTTTGAAAATATATATCTGAGTCGAGATGAAAGAATCCATTAGTTATTAACCCTTTCAGTGCCAGAGGGGTACACAATGCGTTGCATACCCCTTTGGTACTTAAAGTGATAGTAATATCTCTATGAAAGTTGATGTCCGAGTCTTCTTTACTTTTTTTGTAACCCACAGCGCTATATATCATTACTTACAGATTTGTACTTCAAGCGCTATTGAAGCTGAAAGGCTCCCCCTCCCGCCCCTTCTGGCCGGCTCCCCTTAGGTCTGTAATTTGGTCCCGGGACCGGACGGATGCAGTGAGGGACAATCTTCAGTCAGTAAGTGTAGACAAAACCCTGGCCCCTTGATGGACTGCTGGATTTTACTTTTGCTTAATGAAGACTGGCCCTCGCCGCGCTCCATCTGGACCAGACAGAGAGCCTGAGTGACGCAGGGAAAGGGATGGGAGGTGGATCCTTTCGGTTTCAAGAGCCTTTTAACTACAAAACTGTAACTTATGAAATATAGCGCTATGTGTTCCAAAACGTAATGAAGACTCAGACATCAACTTTAATAGCGGTATTACTATAATTTTAGAGAGTTATCCTATACAATAATTCGCTAGGATGTTTGTCAGAAGCCATCATGCGCAGTAGAGACTGCTCGAACACTCAGAATGCTGGGAGTTCTGTGCTGTGTGCAGTTTGTGTGGAATGCTGGGAGTTCTGTGCTGGGTGCGTTCTGTGCGGAATGCTGGGAGTTCTGTGCTGGGAGCGTTCTGTGCGGAATTCTGGGAGTTCTGTGCTGGGATCGTTCTGTGCAGAATTCTGGGAGTTCTGCACTGGGAGCGTTCTGTGCGGAATGCTGGGAGTTCTGTGCTGGGAGCATTCTGTGCGGAATGCTGGGAGTTCTGTGCTGGGAGCATTCTGTGCGGAATGCTGGGAGTTCTGTGCTGGGAGCGTTCTGTGCGGAATGCTGGGAGTTCTGTGCTGGGAGCGTTCTGTGCGGAATGCTGGGAGTTCTGTGCTGGGAGCGTTCGGTGCGGAATGCTGGGAGTTCTGTGCTTGGAGCATTTTGTGCGGAATGCTGGGAGTTCTGTGCTGGGAGCATTCTGTGTGGAATGTTGGGCGCATTCTGTGCATTTGGCAGTCTCTACAGTGCATAGCGAGAGTGACGGCAGTTAGTAGAGCAGGACCGGCCTTTTAACCCTTTGAGTGCCAGAGGGGTATGCACCTCATTGCAGAGCAATGTGTTGCGTACCCCTCCGACTCTCAAAGGGTTAACATCACCCACACCTTGACCCGTGTACACGGGCTTTTCTAATAGTAGGTTCATAATTCATTACCCATCATCACTGATGGAACAAAGAAGGGACCAGTATCAAAAATGAATAATATATTCAATTAAATGATGTTATTTTGTCAGCTGTAGGACAAGCAGCAGATTAGACCTAGTTGTCTTCAGAGCTTGGATCCCAGAGCCAATCAGGTAACCAATAAATGTGTAATTATCACTCTGTTAGTGTCCCGCTTGTGTATTCAGGGGACAAGTTACCTCAATAGTGTTGTTATAATTAACACTCTTAAAAACAGGCATTATAATATACATATGTTTAAAAAAAAAAAAAATACATATATATCTGGTTTGCTGCAAGCCCCTTTCCAGAGTGGCAGGGTCGACGTGCTCCTGCACCCAACAAATCGTGATGAATTTTACAGGCGTAGCCGAGCCCCCCCCCCCCACACACCTGTGTAATTCTCTGCAGCGAGATTCACTGGGGCAGAGATTCTCACAGACGTGCGAGAAATAATCTCACAGGCAACGCCAGGAAGCATTCCGATACTAGTATATAGCATATTTTACAAAGACAGAGGCATATACCAATTCCTTTGTTCCATGTTGAATGAATGTTTTAAAAACAAATCAAGTTGTTTTTTTTTTGCCTTTGCATCAATGTAGTTTATATATAACTTGTTTATGGGTCTTGTATTCTAGTCTTCCCTGATGGTAGATTTGTAGTAATACATAATTTTATATAGTAAAGCGTAGTACTGTGTTAAAAAATCATATCTTTTATTGGCTTTCAGAATGGCTGTAGAGTGCAAGCTTTCAAGACAAGTAGGTATCTTCAGGAATATTTAGAATGAATAGAATACAGGAGGAAATCATAGTCAAATTGATACCTTTATTGGCTAACTAAGCAGATTTAGGATGCAAGCTTTCAAGACCTCTCAGGGCTCTTCCTCAGGCATTTTATGTTAAACAGGGTGCATGGATGAAAAGGTCGACATGAGAATCTCGCCCTTCATATAAGAGAGAGATTCTCATGTCTCCTCGTTAACCCCTTAAGGACCAGCGGTCCTGGGATGGTTCAGTCCCAAAAGGACCACTATGATCCTTGCCGATGCACCGGTACACGTGACCTGTTTCAATGCGTGGGATACCCGGCTGGTTAATGGCCTGTTCAGTTTTGGTGGAAAATAGAACTTTGTTCAATACGCGTCATCACAGTATTGGTGAACCTATTACATTACAGCAAATATTGTCTAATGTGCTCCAACGCGTTTCAGGGTGCATTGAATTGGAGACCTCTGCACTTTCAGAGGGCTGAAAGTCCTGATGAAATCTATGGGAATTTGTGGAATATTTCTCCTCCCCTGTGGTTTGTTAGCCTCAAAATTGTCCCTCTTTTGTGGGGTTTTTATTAAACAGTATGTTGCGTCCTTCGCCCAAGCAAGTCTTAATGCGTCTATGCAGGCAATGCAGTTATCCCTGAGGCCCTGTACACGATAATAATACTATGAGCGTGGGAAGATGTTCGGCCATAATCGATCCCGATCATTTGGATATTTACATTTGGACAGCCTGTCCTAATTAGACGTTACACAAGGCTGGTTTTTCCACTGACATGGGAATGAAAACTCTGCATCTCTTGTTCATCCATTGGCATTATAGCATGAAAATCCTCCAATTAGGTGTATTCACTGACGAGCCAGAGACGTGTTTAAACACATCGAATTATTCGGAGAGATTTGACAAGCTTATTAAAGGAGCAGTAAAGTTTTATTATACATGCTTCTCCTACTGGTTTTAAAATCAAGGATAATCTCAATGCTAGGGGAGTCTCAGTTTAAAGGTTATTTCAGCTCATACTTTTTTTTCCACTTTAACCCTTTGAGAGACTGCAGTGCGTTGGGAACTCCTTTGGCACTCAAAAGTTTAAACTGGTGGCAACAGTGCCAGCTAATGTCCAGACGTGTCTGATTTTTTCATAAATGTCTGATAAATTCTCCAGTTCCTATGTTATTCTATGGGTGAGATTTAGTTATAGACTACAGGGGGAGATGTACTAAGGTGTGATAAAGAGGAGATAACTTCTTCAGTGATTGCTCTTCTCCAGCTCATATGTGATCCTATGGAGCATATGCAGTGGTTCTCAACTCCTGTCCTCAGGACCCACTAACAGGCCAAGACTTAGGGATTTCTCTGCTAGAACACAGGTATGGTGATCAGAGGCTTATTCACATTGATTAACTCACCTGCGCTTTAACAAGGAAGTCATGTGATCAGAGGCTTATTCACATTGATTAACTCACCTGCGCTTTAACAAGGAAATCATGTGATCAGAGGATCATTCACATTGATTAACTCCCCTGTGCTCTAACAAGGAAATCATGTGATCGGAGGCTCATTCACATTGATTAACTCCCCTGTGTTCTAACAAGGAAATCATGTGATCGGCGGCTCATTCACATTGATTAACTCCCCTGTGCTCTAACAAGGAAATCATGTGATCGGAGTATCATTCACATTGATTAACTCACCTGTGCTCTAACAAGGAAATCATCAAATCCTGGCCCGTTAGTGGTCCTGAGGACAGGAGTTAAGAAACACTGCACTAAGATGTCTCAAGTAGGAGCTCACTCCATAGATTAACATAGGTACTGGAGAAAATTTCTCCAGCGAGATCCTGTCTCCTCTTTATCACACTCAGTACATCTCCACACTGGAGTTCCAAAGATGGGCTGTGACCGATCTGAGTTGCTGATTTGGTGGTGATCCGACTCTATACAGCTTCCTTGTAAGGAGCACAGGCGCCATAGAATAACATGGGATCTGGAGAAGTGAGATCACTGGAGAAGTCATCTCCACTTTATCACCACTTTATCACCTCTTTATCACACCTTATTGCATCCCCCCCCCCCCCCCGGTTTCAAAAAGGATTCTAATTAAACACAACTTCTCTATATTGACTTGAACTAGTCATAGTGGTGCCAAGAAAGAGATAACGTAATAGAACAATATATTATAGAACCCTGCACCCTGTAACCTCATCTGCATTGGTTTTATGCCCTTTCACTTCAGTCCTTTTGCCCTTTCAGTTCAGGTCCTTTTGCCCTTTCAGTTCAGGTCCTTTTGCTCTTTCAGTTCAGGTCCTTTTGCCCTTTCAGTTCAGGTCCTTTTGCCCTTTCAGTTCAGGTCCTTTTGCCCTTTCAGTTCAGGTCCTTTTGCCCTTTCAGTTCAGGTCCTTTTGCTCTTTCAGTTCAGGTCCTTTTGCTCTTTCAGTTCAGGTCCTTTTGCTCTTTCAGTTCAGGTTTTTGCCCTTTCAGTTCAGGTCCTTTTGCCCTTTCAGTTCAGGTCCTTTTGCCCTTTCAGTTCAGGTCCTTTTGCTCTTTCAGTTCAGGTCCTTTTGCCCTTTCAGTTCAGGTCCTTTTGCCCTTTCAGTTCAGGTCCTTTTGCCCTTTCAGTTCAGGTCCTTTTGCTCTTTCAGTTCAGGTCCTTTTGCCCTTTCAGTTCAGGTCCTTTTGCCCTTTCAGTTCAGGTCCTTTTGCTCTTTCAGTTCAGGTCCTTTTGCCCTTTCAGTTCAGGTCCTTTTGCTCTTTCAGTTCAGGTCCTTTTGCTCTTTCAGTTCAGGTCCTTTTGCCCTTTCAGTTCAGGTCCTTTTGCCCTTTCAGTTCAGATCCTTTTGCTCTTTCAGTTCAGGTCCTTTTGCCCTTTCAGTTCAGGTCCTTTTGCTCTTTCAGTTCAGGTCCTTTTGCTCTTTCAGTTCAGGTCCTTTTGCTCTTTCAGTTCAGGTTTTTGCCCTTTCAGTTCAGGTCCTTTTGCCCTTTCAGTTCAGGTCCTTTTGCCCTTTCAGTTCAGGTCCTTTTGCCCTTTCAGTTCAGGTCCTTTTGCTCTTTCAGTTCAGGTCCTTTTGCTCTTTCAGTTCAGGTCCTTTTGCTCTTTCAGTTCAGGTTTTTGCCCTTTCAGTTCAGGTCCTTTTGCCCTTTCAGTTCAGGTCCTTTTGCCCTTTCAGTTCAGGTCCTTTTGCTCTTTCAGTTCAGGTCCTTTTGCCCTTTCAGTTCAGGTCCTTTTGCCCTTTCAGTTCAGGTCCTTTTGCCCTTTCAGTTCAGGTCCTTTTGCTCTTTCAGTTCAGGTCCTTTTGCCCTTTCAGTTCAGGTCCTTTTGCCCTTTCAGTTCAGGTCCTTTTGCTCTTTCAGTTCAGGTCCTTTTGCCCTTTCAGTTCAGGTCCTTTTGCCCTTTCAGTTCAGGTCCTTTACCCTTTCAGTTCAGGTCCTTTTGCCCTTTCAGTTCAGGTCCTTTTGCCCTTTCAGTTCAGGTCCTTTTGCCCTTTCAGTTCAGGTCCTTTTGCCTTTTCAGTTCAGGTCCTTTTGCTCTTTCAGTTCAGGTCCTTTTGCCCTTTCAGTTCAGGTCCTTTTGCCCTTTCAGTTCAGGTCCTTTTGCCCTTTCAGTTCAGGTCCTTTTGCTCTTTCAGTTCAGGTCCTTTTGCCCTTTCAGTTCAGGTCCTTTTGCCCTTTCAGTTCAGGTCCTTTTGCCCTTTCAGTTCAGGTCCTTTTGCCCTTTCAGTTCAGGTCCTTTTGCCCTTTCAGTTCAGGTCCTTTTGCCCTTTCAGTTCAGGTCCTTTTGCCCTTTCAGTTCAGATCCTTTTGCCCTTTCAGTTCAGGTCCTTTTGCCCTTTCAGTTCAGGTCCTTTTGCCCTTTCAGTTCAGGTCCTTTTGCCCTTTCAGTTCAGGTCCTTTTGCCCTTTCAGTTCAGGTCCTTTTGCCCTTTCAGTTCAGATCCTTTTGCCCTGTCAGTTCAGGTCCTTTTGCCCTTTCAGTTCAGGTCCTTCAGGTCCTTTTGCCCTTTCAGTTCAGGTCCTTTTGCCCTTTCAGTTCAGGTCCTTTTGCCCTTTCAGTTCAGGTCCTTTTGCTCTTTCAGTTCAGGTCCTTTTGCTCTTTCAGTTCAGGTCCTTTTGCTCTTTCAGTTCAGGTCCTTTTGCCCTTTCAGTTCAGGTCCTTTTGCCCTTTCAGTTCAGGTCCTTTTGCCCTTTCAGTTCAGGTCCTTTTGCTCTTTCAGTTCAGGTCCTTTTGCTCTTTCAGTTCAGGTCCTTTTGCCCTTTCAGTTCAGGTCCTTTTGCCCTTTCAGTTCAGGTCCTTTTGCCCTTTCAGTTCAGGTCCTTTTGCCCTTTCAGTTCAGGTCCTTTTGCCCTTTCAGTTCAGGTCCTTTTGCCCTTTCAGTTCAGGTCCTTTTGCCCTTTCAGTTCAGATCCTTTTGCCCTTTCAGTTCAGGTCCTTTTGCCCTTTCAGTTCAGGTCCTTCAGGTCCTTTTGCCCTTTCAGTTCAGGTCCTTTTGCCCTTTCAGTTCAGGTCCTTTTGCTCTTTCAGTTCAGGTCCTTTTGCTCTTTCAGTTCAGGTCCTTTTGCTCTTTCAGTTCAGGTCCTTTTGCTCTTTCAGTTCAGGTCCTTTTGCTCTTTCAGTTCAGGTCCTTTTGCCCTTTCAGTTCAGGTCCTTTTGCCCTTTCAGTTCAGGTCCTTTTGCCCTTTCAGTTCAGGTCCTTTTGCCCTTTCAGTTCAGGTCCTTTTGCCCTTTCAGTTCAGGTCCTTTTGCCCTTTCAGTTCAGGTCCTTTACCCTTTCAGTCCAGGTCCTTTGCCCTTTCAGTTCAGGTCCTTTTGCCCTTTCAGTTCAGGTCCTTTTGCCCTTTCAGTTCAGATCCTTTTGCTCTTTTCAGTTCAGGTCCTTTTGCCCTTTCAGTTCAGGTCCTTTTGCCCTTTCAGTTCAGATCCTTTTGCCCTTTCAGTTCAGGTCCTTTTGCCCTTTCAGTTCAGGTCCTTTTGCCCTTTCAGTTCAGGTCCTTTTGCCCTTTCAGTTCAGGTCCTTTTGCCCTTTCAGTTCAGGTCCTTTTGCCCTTTCAGTTCAGGTCCTTTTGCCCTTTCAGTTCAGATCCTTTTGCCCTTTCAGTTCAGGTCCTTTTGCCCTTTCAGTTCAGGTCCTTCAGGTCCTTTTGCCCTTTCAGTTCAGGTCCTTTTGCCCTTTCAGTTCAGGTCCTTTTGCCCTTTCAGTTCAGGTCCTTTTGCCCTTTCAGTTCAGGTCCTTTTGCCCTTTCAGTTCAGGTCCTTTTGCCCTTTCAGTTCAGGTCCTTTTGCCCTTTCAGTTCAGGTCCTTTTGCCCTTTCAGTTCAGGTCCTTTTGCTCTTTCAGTTCAGGTCCTTTTGCTCTTTCAGTTCAGGTCCTTTTGCTCTTTCAGTTCAGGTCCTTTTGCCCTTTCAGTTCAGGTCCTTTTGCCCTTTCAGTTCAGGTCCTTTTGCTCTTTCAGTTCAGGTCCTTTTGCTCTTTCAGTTCAGGTCCTTTTGCCCTTTCAGTTCAGGTCCTTTTGCCCTTTCAGTTCAGGTCCTTTTGCCCTTTCAGTTCAGGTCCTTTTGCCCTTTCAGTTCAGGTCCTTTTGCCCTTTCAGTTCAGGTCCTTTACCCTTTCAGTCCAGGTCCTTTGCCCTTTCAGTTCAGGTCCTTTTGCCCTTTCAGTTCAGGTCCTTTTGCCCTTTCAGTTCAGATCCTTTTGCTCTTTCAGTTCAGGTCCTTTTGCCCTTTCAGTTCAGGTCCTTTGCCCTTTCAGTTCCTTTGCTCTTTCAGTTCAGGTCCTTTTGCCCTTTCAGTTCAGGTCCTTTTGCCCTTTCAGTTCAGGTCCTTTTGCCCTTTCAGTTCAGGTCCTTTTGCCCTTTCAGTTCAGGTCCTTTTGCTCTTTCAGTTCAGGTCCTTTTGCTCTTTCAGTTCAGGTCCTTTTGCCCTTTCAGTTCAGGTCCTTTTGCCCTTTCAGTTCAGGTCCTTTTGCCCTTTCAGTTCAGGTCCTTTTGCTCTTTCAGTTCAGGTCCTTTTGCCCTTTCAGTTCAGGTCCTTTTGCCCTTTCAGTTCAGGTCCTTTTGCCCTTTCAGTTCAGGTCCTTTTGCCCTTTCAGTTCAGGTCCTTTTGCCCTTTCAGTTCAGGTCCTTTGCCCTTTCAGTTCAGGTCCTTTGCCCTTTCAGTTCAGGTCCTTTTGCCCTTTCAGTTCAGGTCCTTTTGCCCTTTCAGTTCAGATCCTTTTGCCCTTTCAGTTCAGATCCTTTTGCTCTTTCAGTTCAGATCCTTTTGCTCTTTCAGTTCAGGTCCTTTTGCCCTTTCAGTTCAGGTCCTTTGCCCTTTCAGTTCCTTTGCCCTTTCAGTTCAGGTCCTTTTGCCCTTTCAGTTCAGGTCCTTTTGCCCTTTCAGTTCAGATCCTTTTGCCCTTTCAGTTCAGATCCTTTTGCTCTTTCAGTTCAGATCCTTTTGCTCTTTCAGTTCAGGTCCTTTTGCCCTTTCAGTTCAGGTCCTTTGCCCTTTCAGTTCCTTTGCCCTTTCAGTTCAGGTCCTTTTGCCCTTTCAGTTCAGGTCCTTTTGCCCTTTCAGTTCAGGTCCTTTTGCTCTTTTCAGTTCAGGTCCTTTACCCTTTCAGTTCAGGTCCTTTTGCTCTTTCAGTTCAGATCCTTTTGCTCTTTCAGTTCAGATCCTTTTGCTCTTTCAGTTCAGGTCCTTTTGCCCTTTCAGTTCAGGTCCTTTGCCCTTTCAGTTCCTTTGCTCTTTCAGTTCAGGTCCTTTTGCCCTTTCAGTTCAGGTCCTTTTGCCCTTTCAGTTCAGGTCCTTTGCCCTTTCAGTTCAGGTCCTTTTGCCTTTTCAGTTCAGGTCCTTTGCCCTTTCAGTTCAGGTCCTTTTGCCCTTTCAGTTCAGGTCCTTTTGCCCTTTCAGTTCAGGTCCTTTTGCCCTTTCAGTTCAGGTCCTTTTGCCCTTTCAGTTCAGGTCCTTTTGCCTTTTCAGTTCAGGTCCTTTTGCCCTTTCAGTTCAGGTCCTTTTGCCCTTTCAGTTCAGGTCCTTTTGCCCTTTCAGTTCAGGTCCTTTGCCCTTTCAGTTCCTTTGCTCTTTCAGTTCAGGTCCTTTTGCCCTTTCAGTTCAGGTCCTTTTGCCCTTTCAGTTCAGGTCCTTTTGCCCTTTCAGTTCAGGTCCTTTTGCTCTTTCAGTTCAGGTCCTTTTGCCCTTTCAGTTCAGGTCCTTTTGCCCTTTCAGTTCAGGTCCTTTTGCCCTTTCAGTTCAGGTCCTTTTGCCCTTTCAGTTCAGGTCCTTTTGCTCTTTTCAGTTCAGGTCCTTTTGCCTTTTCAGTTCAGGTCCTTTTGCCCTTTCAGTTCAGGTCCTATTGCCCTTTCAGTTCAGGTCCTTTTGCCCTTTCAGTTCAGGTCCTTTTGCCCTTTCAGTTCAGGTCCTTTTGCCCTTTCAGTTCAGGTCCTTTTGCCTTTTCAGTTCAGGTCCTTTGCCCTTTCAGTTCAGGTCCTTTTGCCCTTTCAGTTCAGGTCCTTTGCCCTTTCAGTTCCTTTGCTCTTTCAGTTCAGGTCCTTTTGCCCTTTCAGTTCAGGTCCTTTTGCCCTTTCAGTTCAGGTCCTTTTGCTCTTTCAGTTCAGGTCCTTTTGCCCTTTCAGTTCAGGTCCTTTTGCCCTTTCAGTTCAGGTCCTTTTGCCCTTTCAGTTCAGGTCCTTTTGCTCTTTCAGTTCAGATCCTTTTGCCCTTTCAGTTCAGATCCTTTTGCTCTTTTCAGTTCAGGTCCTTTTGCTCTTTCAGTTCAGGTCCTTTTGCCCTTTCAGTTCAGGTCCTTTTGCTCTTTCAGTTCAGGTCCTTTTGCTCTTTCAGTTCAGGTCCTTTTGCCCTTTCAGTTCAGGTCCTTTTGCCCTTTCAGTTCAGGTCCTTTTGCCCTTTCAGTTCAGGTCCTTTTGCCCTTTCAGTTCAGGTCCTTTTGCTCTTTTCAGTTCAGGTCCTTTACCCTTTCAGTTCAGGTCCTTTTGCTCTTTTCAGTTCAGGTCCTTTTGCTCTTTCAGTTCAGGTCCTTTTGCTCTTTCAGTTCAGTTCCTTTTGCCTTTTCAGTTCAGGTCCTTTGCCCTTTCAGTTCAGGTCCTTTTGCCCTTTCAGTTCAGGTCCTTTGCCCTTTCAGTTCCTTTGCTCTTTCAGTTCAGGTCCTTTTGCCCTTTCAGTTCAGGTCCTTTTGCCCTTTCAGTTCAGGTCCTTTTGCTCTTTCAGTTCAGGTCCTTTTGCCCTTTCAGTTCAGGTCCTTTTGCCCTTTCAGTTCAGGTCCTTTTGCCCTTTCAGTTCAGGTCCTTTTGCCCTTTCAGTTCAGGTCCTTTTGCTCTTTCAGTTCAGGTCCTTTTGCTCTTTCAGTTCAGGTCCTTTTGCCCTTTCAGTTCAGGTCCTTTTGCCCTTTCAGTTCAGGTCCTTTACCCTTTCAGTTCAGGTCCTTTTGCCCTTTCAGTTCAGGTCCTTTTGCCCTTTCAGTTCAGGTCCTTTTGCTCTTTTCAGTTCAGGTCCTTTACCCTTTCAGTTCAGGTCCTTTTGCCTTTTCAGTTCAGGTCCTTTTGCCCTTTCAGTTCAGGTCCTTTGCCCTTTCAGTTCAGGTCCTTTTGCCCTTTCAGTTCAGGTCCTTTTGCCCTTTCAGTTCAGGTCCTTTTGCCCTTTCAGTTCAGGTCCTTTTGCCCTTTCAGTTCAGGTCCTTTTGCTCTTTCAGTTCAGGTCCTTTTGCTCTTTCAGTTCAGGTCCTTTTGCCCTTTCAGTTCAGGTCCTTTTGCCCTTTCAGTTCAGGTCCTTTTGCCCTTTCAGTTCAGGTCCTTTTGCCCTTTCAGTTCAGGTCCTTTTGCCCTTTCAGTTCAGGTCCTTTTGCCCTTTCAGTTCAGGTCCTTTTGCTCTTTCAGTTCAGGTCCTTTTGCCCTTTCAGTTCAGGTCCTTTTGCCCTTTCAGTTCAGGTCCTTTTGCCCTTTCAGTTCAGGTCCTTTTGCCCTTTCAGTTCAGGTCCTTTTGCCCTTTCAGTTCAGATCTTTTGCCCTTTCAGTTCAGGTCCTTTTGCCCTTTCAGTTCAGGTCCTTTACCCTTTCAGTTCAGGTCCTTTACCCTTTCAGTTCAGGTCCTTTTGCCCTTTCAGTTCAGGTCCTTTTGCCCTTTCAGTTCAGGTCCTTTTGCCCTTTCAGTTCAGGTCCTTTTGCCCTTTCAGTTCAGGTCCTTTTGCCCTTTCAGTTCAGGTCCTTCAGGTCCTTTTGCCCTTTCAGTTCAGGTCCTTTTGCCCTTTCAGTTCAGGTCCTTTTGCCCTTTCAGTTCAGGTCCTTTTGCCCTTTCAGTTCAGGTCCTTTTGCCCTTTCAGTTCAGATCCTTTGCCCTTTCAGTTCAGGTCCTTTACCCTTTCAGTTCAGATCCTTTTGCCCTTTCAGTTCAGGTCCTTTTGCCCTTTCAGTTCAGGTCCTTTTGCCCTTTCAGTTCAGGTCCTTTTGCCCTTTCAGTTCAGGTCCTTTTGCCCTTTCAGTTCAGGTCCTTTACCCTTTCAGTTCAGATCCTTTGCCCTTTCAGTTCAGGTCATTTTGCCCTTTCAGTTCAGGTCCTTCAGGTCCTTTTGCCCTTTCAGTTCAGGTCCTTTTGCCCTTTCAGTTCAGGTCCTTTTGCCCTTTCAGTTCAGATCCTTTTGCCCTTTCAGTTCAGTCCTTTTGCCCTTTCAGTTCAGATCCTTTTGCCCTTTCAGTTCAGATCCTTTTGCCCTTTCAGTTCAGATCCTTTTGCCCTTTCAGTTCAGGTCCTTTTGCCCTTTCAGTTCAGATCCTTTTGCCCTTTCAGTTCAGATCCTTTTGCCCTTTCAGTTCAGGTCCTTTACCCTTTCAGTTCAGGTCCTTTACCCTTTCAGTTCAGATCCTTTTGCTCTTTCAGTTCAGGTCCTTTTGCCCTTTCAGTTCAGATCCTTTTGCCCTTTCAGTTCAGTCCTTTGCCCTTTCAGTTCAGATCCTTTTGCCCTTTCAGTTCAGATCCTTTTGCCCTTTCAGTTCAGATCCTTTTGCCCTTTCAGTTCAGATCCTTTTGCCCTTTCAGTTCAGATCCTTTTGCCCTTTCAGTTCAGATCCTTTTGCCCTTTCAGTTCAGATCCTTTTGCCCTTTCAGTTCAGATCCTTTTGCTCTTTCAGTTCAGGTCCTTTTGCCCTTTCAGTTCAGGTCCTTTTGCCCTTTCAGTTCAGATCCTTTTGCTCTTTCAGTTCAGATCCTTTTGCCCTTTCAGTTCAGGTCCTTTTGCCCTTTCAGTTCAGGTCCTTTTGCTCTTTCAGTTCAGGTCCTTTTGCTCTTTCAGTTCAGGTCCTTTTGCCCTTTCAGTTCAGGTCCTTTACCCTTTCAGTTCAGGTCCTTTTGCCCTTTCAGTTCAGGTCCTTTTGCCCTTTCAGTTCAGGTCCTTTTGCCCTTTCAGTTCAGGTCCTTTTGCCCTTTCAGTTCAGGTCCTTTTGCCCTTTCAGTTCAGGTCCTTTTGCCCTTTCAGTTCAGGTCCTTTTGCCCTTTCAGTTCAGGTCCTTTTGCCCTTTCAGTTCAGGTCCTTTTGCTCTTTCAGTTCAGGTCCTTTTGCTCTTTCAGTTCAGGTCCTTTTGCCCTTTCAGTTCAGGTCCTTTTGCCCTTTCAGTTCAGGTCCTTTTGCCCTTTCAGTTCAGGTCCTTTTGCCCTTTCAGTTCAGGTCCTTTTGCTCTTTCAGTTCAGGTCCTTTTGCCCTTTCAGTTCAGGTCCTTTTGCCCTTTCAGTTCAGGTCCTTTTGCCCTTTCAGTTCAGGTCCTTTTGCCCTTTCAGTTCAGGTCCTTTTGCCCTTTCAGTTCAGGTCCTTTACCCTTTCAGTTCAGGTCCTTTTGCCCTTTCAGTTCAGGTCCTTTTGCCCTTTCAGTTCAGATCCTTTTGCTCTTTCAGTTCAGGTCCTTTTGCCCTTTCAGTTCAGGTCCTTTGCCCTTTCAGTTCCTTTGCTCTTTCAGTTCAGGTCCTTTTGCCCTTTCAGTTCAGGTCCTTTTGCCCTTTCAGTTCAGGTCCTTTGCCCTTTCAGTTCAGGTCCTTTTGCCCTTTCAGTTCAGGTCCTTTTGCTCTTTCAGTTCAGGTCCTTTTGCTCTTTCAGTTCAGGTCCTTTTGCTCTTTCAGTTCAGGTCCTTTTGCCCTTTCAGTTCAGGTCCTTTTGCCCTTTCAGTTCAGGTCCTTTTGCTCTTTCAGTTCAGGTCCTTTTGCTCTTTCAGTTCAGGTCCTTTTGCCCTTTCAGTTCAGGTCCTTTTGCCCTTTCAGTTCAGGTCCTTTTGCCCTTTCAGTTCAGGTCCTTTGCCCTTTCAGTTCAGGTCCTTTGCCCTTTCAGTTCAGGTCCTTTGCCCTTTCAGTTCAGGTCCTTTTGCCCTTTCAGTTCAGGTCCTTTTGCCCTTTCAGTTCAGATCCTTTTGCTCTTTCAGTTCAGGTCCTTTTGCTCTTTCAGTTCAGGTCCTTTTGCCCTTTCAGTTCAGGTCCTTTGCCCTTTCAGTTCCTTTGCCCTTTCAGTTCAGGTCCTTTTGCCCTTTCAGTTCAGGTCCTTTTGCTCTTTTCAGTTCAGGTCCTTTACCCTTTCAGTTCAGGTCCTTTTGCCTTTTCAGTTCAGGTCCTTTTGCCCTTTCAGTTCAGGTCCTTTGCCCTTTCAGTTCAGGTCCTTTTGCCCTTTCAGTTCAGGTCCTTTTGCCCTTTCAGTTCAGGTCCTTTTGCCCTTTCAGTTCAGGTCCTTTTGCCCTTTCAGTTCAGGTCCTTTTGCCCTTTCAGTTCAGGTCCTTTACCCTTTCAGTTCAGGTCCTTTTGCCCTTTCAGTTCAGGTCCTTTTGCCCTTTCAGTTCAGATCCTTTTGCTCTTTCAGTCCAGGTCCTTTTGCCCTTTCAGTTCAGGTCCTTTGCCCTTTCAGTTCCTTTGCTCTTTCAGTTCAGGTCCTTTTGCCCTTTCAGTTCAGGTCCTTTTGCCCTTTCAGTTCAGGTCCTTTTGCCCTTTCAGTTCAGGTCCTTTTGCCCTTTCAGTTCAGGTCCTTTTGCCCTTTCAGTTCAGGTCCTTTTGCCTTTTCAGTTCAGGTCCTTTTGCCCTTTCAGTTCAGGTCCTTTTGCCCTTTCAGTTCAGGTCCTTTGCCCTTTCAGTTCCTTTGCTCTTTCAGTTCAGGTCCTTTTGCCCTTTCAGTTCAGGTCCATTTGCCCTTTCAGTTCAGGTCCTTTTGCTCTTTCAGTTCAGGTCCTTTTGCCCTTTCAGTTCAGGTCCTTTTGCCCTTTCAGTTCAGGTCCTTTTGCCCTTTCAGTTCAGGTCCTTTTGCTCTTTTCAGTTCAGGTCCTTTTGCCTTTTCAGTTCAGGTCCTTTTGCCCTTTCAGTTCAGGTCCTATTGCCCTTTCAGTTCAGGTCCTTTTGCCTTTTCAGTTCAGGTCCTTTTGCCCTTTCAGTTCAGGTCCTTTTGCCCTTTCAGTTCAGGTCCTTTTGCCCTTTCAGTTCAGGTCCTTTTGCCCTTTCAGTTCAGGTCCTTTTGCCCTTTCAGTTCAGGTCCTTTTGCCCTTTCAGTTCAGGTCCTTTTGCCTTTTCAGTTCAGGTCCTTTGCCCTTTCAGTTCAGGTCCTTTTGCCCTTTCAGTTCAGGTCCTTTTGCCCTTTCAGTTCAGATCCTTTTGCCCTTTCAGTTCAGATCCTTTTGCTCTTTCAGTCCAGGTCCTTTTGCCCTTTCAGTTCAGGTCCTTTGCCCTTTCAGTTCCTTTGCTCTTTCAGTTCAGGTCCTTTTGCCCTTTCAGTTCAGGTCCTTTTGCCCTTTCAGTTCAGGTCCTTTGCCCTTTCAGTTCAGGTCCTTTTGCCCTTTCAGTTCAGGTCCTTTTGCCCTTTCAGTTCAGATCCTTTTGCCCTTTCAGTTCAGGTCCTTTTGCCCTTTCAGTTCAGGTCCTTTTGCCCTTTCAGTTCAGGTCCTTTTGCCCTTTCAGTTCAGGTCCTTTTGCCCTTTCAGTTCAGGTCCTTTTGCCCTTTCAGTTCCTTTGCTCTTTCAGTTCAGGTCCTTTTGCCCTTTCAGTTCAGGTCCTTTTGCCCTTTCAGTTCAGGTCCTTTTGCCCTTTCAGTTCCTTTGCTCTTTCAGTTCAGGTCCTTTTGCCCTTTCAGTTCAGGTCCTTTTGCCCTTTCAGTTCAGGTCCTTTGCCCTTTCAGTTCCTTTGCTCTTTCAGTTCAGGTCCTTTTGCCTTTTCAGTTCAGGTCCTTTTGCCCTTTCAGTTCAGATCCTTTTGCCCTTTCAGTTCAGGTCCTTTTGCCCTTTCAGTTCAGGTCCTTTTGCCCTTTCAGTTCCTTTGCTCTTTCAGTTCAGGTCCTTTTGCCCTTTCAGTTCAGGTCCTTTTGCCCTTTCAGTTCAGGTCCTTTGCCCTTTCAGTTCCTTTGCTCTTTCAGTTCAGGTCCTTTTGCCTTTTCAGTTCAGGTCCTTTTGCCCTTTCAGTTCAGGTCCTTTTGCCCTTTCAGTTCAGGTCCTTTTGCCCTTTCAGTTCAGATCCTTTTGCCCTTTCAGTTCAGGTCCTTTTGCCCTTTCAGTTCAGATCCTTTTGCCCTTTCAGTTCAGGTCCTTTTGCCCTTTCAGTTCAGGTCCTTTTGCCCTTTCAGTTCAGGTCCTTTTGCCCTTTCAGTTCAGGTCCTTTTGCCCTTTCAGTTCAGGTCCTTTTGCCCTTTCAGTTCAGGTCCTTTTGCCCTTTCAGTTCAGGTCCTTTTGCCCTTTCAGTTCAGGTCCTTTTGCCCTTTCAGTTCAGGTCCTTTTGCCCTTTCATTTCAGGTCCTTTTGCCCTTTCAGTTCAGGTCCTTTTGCTCTTTTCAGTTCAGGTCCTTTACCCTTTCAGTTCAGGTCCTTTTGCTCTTTTCAGTTCAGGTCCTTTTGCTCTTTCAGTTCAGGTCCTTTTGCTCTTTCAGTTCAGGTCCTTTTGCCCTTTCAGTTCAGGTCCTTTTGCCCTTTCAGTTCAGGTCCTTTTGCCCTTTCAGTTCAGGTCCTTTACCCTTTCAGTTCAGGTCCTTTTGCCCTTTCAGTTCAGGTCCTTTTGCCCTTTCAGTTCAGGTCCTTTTGCTCTTTTCAGTTCAGGTCCTTTTGCCCTTTCAGTTCAGGTCCTTTTGCCTTTTCAGTTCAGGTCCTTTTGCTTTTTCAGTTCAGGTCCTTTTGCCCTTTCAGTTCAGGTCCTTTGCCCTTTCAGTTCAGGTCCTTTTGCCCTTTCAGTTCAGGTCCTTTTGCCTTTTCAGTTCAGGTCCTTTTGCCCTTTCAGTTCAGGTCCTTTGCCCTTTCAGTTCAGGTCCTTTTGCCCTTTCAGTTCAGGTCCTTTTGCCCTTTCAGTTCAGGTCCTTTTGCCCTTTCAGTTCAGGTCCTTTTGCCCTTTCAGTTCAGGTCCTTTTGCCTTTTCAGTTCAGGTCCTTTTGCCCTTTCAGTTCAGGTCCTTTACCCTTTCAGTTCAGGTCCTTTTGCCCTTTCAGTTCAGGTCCTTTTGCCCTTTCAGTTCAGGTCCTTTTGCCCTTTCAGTTCAGGTCCTTTTGCCCTTTCAGTTCAGGTCCTTTACCCTTTCAGTTCAGGTCCTTTTGCCCTTTCAGTTCAGGTCCTTTTGCCCTTTCAGTTCAGGTCCTTTACCCTTTCAGTTCAGGTCCTTTACCCTTTCAGTTCAGGTCCTTTTGCCCTTTCAGTTCAGGTCCTTTTGCCCTTTCAGTTCAGGTCCTTTTGCCCTTTCAGTTCAGGTCCTTTTGCCCTTTCAGTTCAGGTCCTTTACCCTTTCAGTTCAGGTCCTTTACCCTTTCAGTTCAGGTCCTTTTGCCTTTTCAGTTCAGGTCCTTTTGCCCTTTCAGTTCAGGTCCTTTGCCCTTTCAGTTCAGGTCCTTTTGCCCTTTCAGTTCAGGTCCTTTTGCCCTTTCAGTTCAGATCCTTTTGCTCTTTCAGTTCAGGTCCTTTTGCCCTTTCAGTTCAGGTCCTTTTGCCCTTCAGTTCAGGTCTTTTGCCCTTTCAGTTCAGAGTTCAGGTTCTTTTGCACCTTTCAGTTAGGTCCTTTCTGCTCTTTCAGTTCAGGTCCTTTTTGCTCTTTCAGGTTCAGATCCTTTTGCCCTTTCAGTTCAGGTCCTTTGCCCTTTCGTTCAGGTTCTCTGCCCTTTCAGTCAGGTCCTTTGCCTTTCAGTTCAGGTCCTTTTGCTCTTTATCAGGTCCTTTTGCCCTTTCAGTTCAGGTCCTTTTACCCTTTCAGTTCAGGTCCTTTTGCCCTTTCAGTTCAGGTCCTTTTGCCCTTTCAGTTCAGGTCCTTTTGCTCTTTTCAGTTCAGGTCCTTTTGCCTTTTCAGTTCAGGTCCTTTTGCCCTTTCAGTTCAGGTCCTTTTGCTCTTTCAGTTCAGATCCTTTTGCCCTTTCAGTTCAGGTCCTTTTGCCCTTTCAGTTCAGGTCCTTTTGCCCTTTCAGTTCAGGTCCTTTTGCCCTTTCAGTTCAGGTCCTTTTACCCTTTCAGTTCAGGTCCTTTTGCCCTTTCAGTTCAGGTCCTTTTGCCCTTTCAGTTCAGGTTCTCTGCCCTTTCAGTTCAGGTCCTTTTGCCCTTTCAGTTCAGGTCCTTTTGCCCTTTCAGTTCAGGTTCTCTGCCCTTTCAGTTCAGGTCCTTTTGCCCTTTCAGTTCAGGTCCTTTTGCCCTTTCAGTTCAGGTCCTTTTGCCCTTTCAGTTCAGGTCCTTTTGCCCTTTCAGTTCAGGTCCTTTTGCCCTTTCAGTTCAGGTCCTTTTGCCCTTTCAGTTCAGGTCCTTTTGCTCTTTCAGTTCAGGTCCTTTTGCTCTTTTCAGTTCAGGTCCTTTTGCCCTTTCAGTTCAGGTCCTTTTGCCCTTTCAGTTCAGGTCCTTTTGCCCTTTCAGTTCAGGTCCTTTGCCCTTTCAGTTCAGGTCCTTCTGCCCTTTCAGTTCAGGTCCTTTTGCTCTTTTCAGTTCAGGTCCTTTTGCTCTTTCAGTTCAGGTCCTTTTGCTCTTTCAGTTCAGGTCCTTTTGCCCTTTCAGTTCAGGTCCTTTTGCCCTTTCAGTTCAGGTCCTTTTGCCCTTTCAGTTCAGGTCCTTTTGCCCTTTCAGTTCAGGTCCTTTTGCTCTTTTCAGTTCAGGTCCTTTTGCTCTTTCAGTTCAGGTCCTTTTGCTCTTTCAGTTCAGGTCCTTTTGCCCTTTCAGTTCAGGTCCTTTTGCCCTTTCAGTTCAGGTCCTTTTGCCCTTTCAGTTCAGGTCCTTTTGCCCTTTCAGTTCAGGTCCTTTTGCCCTTTCAGTTCAGGTCCTTTTGCCCTTTCAGTTCAGGTCCTTTTGCTCTTTTCAGTTCAGGTCCTTTTGCTCTTTCAGTTCAGGTCCTTTTGCTCTTTCAGTTCAGGTCCTTTTGCCCTTTCAGTTCAGGTCCTTTTGCCCTTTCAGTTCAGGTCCTTTTGCCCTTTCAGTTCAGATCCTTTTGCTCTTTTCAGTTCAGGTCCTTTTACCCTTTCAGTTCAGGTCCTTTTGCTCTTTTCAGTTCAGGTCCTTTTACCCTTTCAGTTCAGATCCTTTTGCTCTTTTCAGTTCAGGTCCTTTTGCCCTTTCAGTTCAGGTCCTTTTGCTCTTTCAGTTCAGGTCCTTTTGCCTTTTCAGTTCAGGTCCTTTACCCTTTCAGTTCAGGTCCTTTTGCCCTTTCAGTTCAGGTCCTTTTGCTCTTTTCAGTTCAGGTCCTTTTGCTCTTTCAGTTCAGGTCCTTTTGCCCTTTCAGTTCAGGTCCTTTTGCCCTTTCAGTTCAGGTCCTTTTGCCCTTTCAGTTCAGGTCCTTTTGCCCTTTCAGTTCAGGTCCTTTTGCCCTTTCAGTTCAGGTCCTTTTGCTCTTTTCAGTTCAGGTCCTTTTACCCTTTCAGTTCAGGTCCTTTTGCCTTTTCAGTTCAGGTCCTTTTGCCCTTTCAGTTCAGGTCCTTTTGCTCTTTCAGTTCAGGTCCTTTTGCTCTTTTCAGTTCAGGTCCTTTTACCCTTTCAGTTCAGGTCCTTTTGCCCTTTCAGTTCAGGTCCTTTTGCCCTTTCAGTTCAGGTCCTTTTGCCCTTTCAGTTCAGGTCCTTTTGCCCTTTCAGTTCAGGTCCTTTTGCTCTTTCAGTTCAGGTCCTTTTGCCCTTTCAGTTCAGGTCCTTTTGCCCTTTCAGTTCAGGTCCTTTTGCCCTTTCAGTTCAGGTCCTTTTGCCTTTTCAGTTCAGGTCCTTTTGCCCTTTCAGTTCAGGTCCTTTTGCCCTTTCAGTTCAGGTCCTTTTGCCCTTTCAGTTCAGGTCCTTTTGCCCTTTCAGTTCAGGTCCTTTTGCTCTTTCAGTTCAGGTCCTTTTGCCCTTTCAGTTCAGGTCCTTTTGCCCTTTCAGTTCAGGTCCTTTTACCCTTTCAGTTCAGGTCCTTTTACCCTTTCAGTTCAGGTCCTTTTGCTCTTTCAGTTCAGGTCCTTTTGCCCTTTCAGTTCAGATCCTTTTACCCTTTCAGTTCAGGTCCTTTTGCCCTTTCAGTTCAGGTCCTTTTGCCCTTTCAGTTCAGGTCCTTTTGCCCTTTCAGTTCAGATCCTTTTACCCTTTCAGTTCAGGTCCTTTTGCCCTTTCAGTTCAGGTCCTTTTGCTCTTTTCAGTTCAGGTCCTTTTGCCCTTTCAGTTCAGGTCCTTTTGCCCTTTCAGTTCAGGTCCTTTTGCCCTTTCAGTTCAGGTCCTTCAGGTCCTTTTACCCTTTCAGTTCAGGTCCTTTTGCCCTTTCAGTTCAGGTCCTTTTGCCCTTTCAGTTCAGGTCCTTCAGGTCCTTTTACCCTTTCAGTTCAGGTCCTTTTGCCCTTTCAGTTCAGGTCCTTTTGCCCTTTCAGTTCAGGTCCTTTTGCCCTTTCAGTTCAGGTCCTTTTGCCCTTTCAGTTCAGGTCCTTCAGGTCCTTTTGCCCTTTCAGTTCAGGTCCTTTTGCTCTTTCAGTTCAGGTCCTTTTGCCCTTTCAGTTCAGGTCCTTTTGCCCTTTCAGTTCAGGTCCTTTTGCCCTTTCAGTTCAGGTCCTTTTGCCTTTTCAGTTCAGGTCCTTTTGCCCTTTCAGTTCAGGTCCTTTTGCCCTTTCAGTTCAGGTCCTTTTGCCCTTTCAGTTCAGGTCCTTTTGCCCTTTCAGTTCAGGTCCTTTACCCTTTCAGTTCAGGTCCTTTTGCCCTTTCAGTTCAGGTCCTTTTGCCTTTTCAGTTCAGGTCCTTTTGCCCTTTCAGTTCAGGTCCTTTTGCTCTTTCAGTTCAGATCCTTTTGCCCTTTCAGTTCAGGTCCTTTTGCCCTTTCAGTTCAGGTCCTTTTGCCCTTTCAGTTCAGATCCTTTGCCCTTTCAGTTCAGGTCCTTTTGCCCTTTCAGTTCAGGTCCTTTTGCCCTTTCAGTTCAGGTCCTTTTGCCCTTTCAGTTCAGGTCCTTTGCCCTTTCAGTTCAGGTCCTTTTGCCCTTTCAGTTCAGGTCCTTTTGCCCTTTCAGTTCAGGTCCTTTGCCCTTTCAGTTCAGGTCCTTTGCCCTTTCAGTTCAGGTCCTGTTGCCCTTTCAGTTCAGGTCCTGTTGCCCTTTCAGTTCAGGTCCTTTGCCCTTTCAGTTCAGGTCCTTTGCCCTTTCAGTTCAGGTTCTCTGCGGCCTCTTGACATCCAGAGCCGAATGAATGAAATTCGGAGAAATTCCTTTGTTATGTGTCAGAAATTCCTCCTTCACTAAACAAACAGCTGGGCGTGTAAGTGCTGCACCTTCCAGGGGAGGCTTGTCGGGAAAAAACAGAAATTGATACTTCAGCAGCTGGTTCACCGACTCGGGCAACAAAACATTGGCCTTAGCTCGGATTAACCCTTCAGTGGGTCCTTAATCCCTTGAAGCCCATAGGGAATGTGCAGCACATTGCTTTGGTCCCCATCGGGTTAAACAGGGAACTTAAAGGAAAAATAAACTTTTTTTTAATGGGAAAAAAATATATTTCTCTGATTTCCAATGTTGAAAGCAGGACACATGGTTCCTGTGTTTATCATGGCCTAAGAGAAACCCTTTGAGTGCCAGAGCAGTGCGTAACGTTTAGGGCATTAATGTTACGGAAACCTGCCTGTGAGTCGTAGGGAAATGGATAATGTAGCACTCGTAGAAGGGGAGAGGCAGCACAGTCAGTCAGCTTAATCCCCAGATCTTTCGGCACCTTAACCCCTTAAGGACCAGCTGCGAGCATACTCAGCCGGCACTTAAAGGGATAGTAATACTTCATTTTAACTTTATTTTATTTTGTAGGCATTAAAAAAAACATGAAGAACGATACAAGTCTTATCTCTCAAACCTTTATGGTGTGAGAGATATTCACAAGCAAAGTCTCCCCTCCCGCCCCTTTTACCTAGTGTAAGCCATCTCTTGTCAGATGTGGAATCCAGTCCATAGACCAGACAGATAACAGCAGGGGACAATCTTCTTCCTATGAGAACAATGAAAGCCCTGCCCCCCTTGACAAGTTTTTCAGGTTTTTCCATTATCTTAATTGAAGATTGTCCCTCTCTGCAGTCTACCTGGGCACCTCCCTTCTGATCTGGCTGAACAGGGGGGGATACTTTGTTTGTGAATATCTCTTAAACCATAAAGGTTTGAGCGATAAGACTTATATCATTCTTCATGTTTTTTTAATGCCTACAAAATAAAATAAAGTTAAAACTAAGTATTACTATCCCTTTAAGGACCACGGACCTTTTGTTTCCAGTTCCGGACTCCCCGAACGGCGTGCATTATACTGAGGTTGCAACCTAAGTATAATGCTAACAGGAGCGTGATAGAACGATAGAAGCCATTCACAGCACACCGAAGGGAAGCGTGAACGCGCTCCCTGGGGCAGCTGGGAGGGAGGTGGGAGGAGAATTAGGCAGTCAGATAGAGCTGTGCTGAAGATTCAGCGTGCCTCATTATGCTGATCAGCGCAGCTTAAAAATAGAATATCTGCAAAAGTACTTACATTACAAAAAAACAAACAGCTTTCCTAATAATACTTTAGTAACAAAACCTATGGTAAAAACATTTTTAAGGTGATATATCCCCTTTATTCTTGACATTAAGGTGCTCAGAAATAATTGTGAATTCATCCAGAATGGGCCAGCACCTTCGGTGGCAAAGGAAATCAGGTTGAGGTACATATTTATTCACAGCCGAATCCTCTTCCTGTTACCAAGCTTGTTGAAGCAACTTTTAGCCCCTTAACGACCCTTGACGGTCATAGTACGTCATGGGTCAATCTGAGTTAACGACCCATGAGGTGCCCTGACCGTCATGGAATTCCGGGCTCCTCCCGCGGCTGCACGCCGTTCGGGGAGTCCAGAATCGGGGAAAAAAAAAAGAAAAGCTCCGTGGTCCTTTAGTGACAGCCTCGTGCCTGCCCGGCCGGTCGTTAAGGGGTTAACGTGGTGACATGAGACTTTTGCTCTTTTCATGCTGGGTGAGATTCTTACGTCGCCCTTTTCATCAAGGAGACATGGTTACTGCACCTTAATATCACACGGTCTTTTGCGTGCAACATTTTCAAAGGATGCCGAATTCTCGACATAGAAAGTGCTGCTATACGTCACTGATAAAAGAACATGGTTGGCATATCGCACACTCTCTCCCGTTCACTAATATGAGATTAGCCAGATGAAGGCATTTGGGGTATCTTCATGGCATGTTCTTGTGCTTGCTTATTGATAAATAGAATAGAGAATACAGTTTATGCTACAGAGAACAATAAGTCAGCAAATGAAAAATTCATTAAAAAAATTATCCTTTTAATAAGTTAACCACTATTTTTTTTTTTTGTTTTTGTTTTTTTTTTCTTTAAAAAAAAAGCAGACATTCCATATCATTATGTCAAGTATTTGGTTTATCTTGGTTAATAATGTCATTCCATAGAACAGGGCTTAAAATTTGAAGTCCTTTGTTACTAGCCAGACCTAAAATTTACTCGCCACTGCAAGCCATAACATACCCACCAGGGCTGAATTTCTACTCACCAGGGCTAAATTTTCACTTGCCATTGGCTAGTGGCGAGTGGAAATTTTGAGCCCTGCCATAGAACCTCATGGTACCTTGAAGATGTACAAACGGTTTTACATAACAATTGTAACCACTGGCAGCAGAGAAAGAAGGCATGGGTGACCACCACTGTATGTGTGTTTGTGTGACTGCTAGGTGACACGAGAGTATACTTCACATCGTGCAATTGTACTTTTTTTATTAGATTTATCTAGTAATAAGCACTGTAACCTAGAACCCTTTAAGAAAAATAATGTATTCGATACGATTACCTGGTAATTGTTACCTGATGAGACTTGATTAGGCTGCATTTTAAGATGCTGATACTATCAGATATTTAAATCTGTAATCTTCAATGGACAAGTCACAGCGCATTTAACTATCTTGGATCTATTTCAAGTATAACACGTTTCGCAATATTTTCATTTTGGTTTTATGTTGTTTTTGATGTGCACACCTGTCACCGGAGAGTTCATTTACATGGATTTGAGGTTCCCGATCACTTACTGCCGGAGTTCCCCTGTAAAGGCAAGTTTGGGTAAACTATAACATAGACATGTTAAACACGTGGCTCTGGGGGTCATAAGCAGCCTCCATGCTAATAAACTGTTACCATGGCAGGATTTCTCCTCTAAAGGGGAACATTCACTTAAAAAATAATTTGAGCAAGGGTTGTATGTGAAAAAGTAATGTTAGTGATGTTATTGTTTTTATTTTTAGCTGTCCAACAGTGGAGATATGAAGTCTTGTAAACGGTCACTTCCGCAATGTGCGGCACCCTGTATGTGCGGCACGCCTCCTCAGGACTTCCCACTTCCCTCCCAGCAGCCCCAGGGAGTGCGTTCACGCTTCCTTTTGGAGCTGCATTTTTCTGGGCTAACGTTAAAGCAAGCTCCGTTTACCATGCCACTGAGGTTGCATGGTAGCATGGTAAACGGAGCTTGCTTTAAGCCCTTAACGACCCTTGACGGTCATAGTATGTCATGGGTCGATCTGAGTTAACGACCCATGACGTACTATGACTGTCATGGAATTCCGCGCTCCCTCCACGGCTTCACGCCTTTCGGGGAGTCTGGAACCAAAATGCTCTGTGGTCCTTAACTGACCGTGCCACGCTGATCGGCCGGTCGTTAAGGGGTTAACGTTATCCCAGAAAAATGCAACTCCGACGGGAAGCGCAAACGCACTCCCTGGGGCTGCTGGGAGGGAGGTGGGAAGTCCTGAGGAGGCGTGCCGCGCATACAGGGTGCCGCACATTGCGGAAGTGCCCGTTTACAAGACTTCATATCTCCACTGTCGGGCAACTAAAAATAAAAACAATAACAGCGCTAACATTACTTTTTCCCATACAACCCTTGCTCAAATTATTTTTTTTTTTAAGTGAATGTTCCCCTTTAACTCTTTAAGGGTTAAATTGCAGTGCGGCTCTTCTGGTCCAAATTCTGATTTAGATTGGCTTGACTTGGTGTCACGTTCCAGAGCAGTGGTAGGAAACATGTGGCTCTTCAGCTGTTAGCTTTCTGGGTATGATGGCAGATAAAGTATCCAAGTTCAAGAGCCAGACATTTCATAGCCCTGTTGTAGAGGTAAGCTAGATGTACTCTTAATCAGAGCAGCAAATCACTTACATTTCATCCCTTACTTCTGACCTCCCCAACATAATAAGATTTTAGACACCTGCAACCATTGCTGCGGGGGCTCCCCCTAGAGGGATTCACTGAGTAAACGTCCCTATGCTATGAGCTGGAACTTTTAATATTGAGCAGTTTGTAAGCCATATGATATAGTAAAATGTTTTTGGTAGGACTTGCCTAAAATGAGGTGCCTTGGTGTGGCAGGCAAGCTTGAACACATTTCTGCCAAGCTTTGGTAACTATAAATACGTGAATTAGTGTGTGTGTGTGTAGTGGTGTTTGCCAAACACAGGGTTTGTATAATGTAGTTTGATTGTCTTGCTTCTGTCTTGTTTTTTTTAATTTGGGGATTATGGAGGGTCCCCTTGTTCCTTGCTGAATGCTTTATTTTATGCTCTTATGATTCATATTTTTATTTATTTATTTTTTTTTTTCCTGCGTGTGTATTTAATATTAAATATAATCATATCGGGGGAACGTCCTCCTCTTGAGCCCCCTGAAATTGCTCATGTGCTGCCAGAGGTGTGGGGCTTATCATCCTTGTGTCAGAATGGGTGGGAAGTGAGCAGAACAGGGTGGGAAGGAGGAGAAGAGGGTGGGAAGTGAGCAGAACAGGGTGGGAAGGAGGAGAAGAGGGTGGGAAGTGGGCAGCATAGGGTGTAAAAGAGGAGAAATGGGTGGGAAGTGGAAAGAACAGGCATGGAAGGAGGAGATGAGAGTAGGGAATGAGTGGAACAGGGTGACGAGGAGAACGAGGTGCAAAGTGGGCAGAACAGGGTGGGAAGGTGTAGAAGTGGGCGGGAACTGAAGAACAGGGTGGGAAGGATAAGTGGGCAGGAAGTGGGAGGAACAGGGTGGGAAGGAGTAGAAGTGGGCCGGAACTGAAGAACAGGGTGGGAAGGATAAGTGGGCAGGAAGTGGGAGGAACAGGGTGGGAAGGAGTAGAAGTGGGCAGGAACTGAAGAACAGGGTGGGAAGGATAAGTGGGCAGGAAGTGGGAGGAACAGGGTGGGAAGGAGTAGAAGTGGGCCGGAACTGAAGAACAGGGTGGGAAGGATAAGTGGGCAGGAAGTGGGAGGAACAGGGTGGGAAGGAGTAGAAGTGGGCGGGAACTGAAGAACAGGGTGGGAAGGATAAGTGAGCAGGAAGTGGGAGGAACAGGGTGGGAAGGAGTAGAAGTGGACGGGAACTGAAGAACAGGGTGGGAAGGATAAGTGAGTAGGAAGTGGGAGGAACAGGGTGGGAAGTTAGCAGAATAGGGTGGAAAGGAGGAGAAATGAGTGGGAAGTGGGAGGAACATGGTAGAAAGGAGGAGAAATGGGCGAGAAGTGGGCAGAACAGGGAAGAAGGAGAAGTGGGAGGGAATTGGGAGGAACAGGGTGGGAAGGAGGAGAAGTGGGAGGAACAGGGTGGAGAGGAGGAGAAGTGGGAGGAACAGGGTGGAGAGGAGGAGAAGTGGGGGAGGAACTGGGTGGAGAGGAGGAGAAGTATGCAGGAAGTGGGAGGAGCAGGGTGGGAAGGAGGAGAAGTGGGAGGAGCAGGGTGGGAAGGGGGAGAAGTGGGAGGAGCAGGGTGAGAAGGAGGAGAAGTGGGAGGAGTAGGGTGGGAAGGGGGAGAAGTGGGAGAGACAGGGTGGGAAGGAGGAGAAGTGGGAGAGACAGGGTGGGAAGGCGGAGAAGTGGGAGGAGCAGGGTGGGAAGGAGGAGAAGTGGGAGAGACAGGGTGGGAAGGGGGAGAAGTGGGAGGAGCAGGGTGGGAAGCGGGAGAAGTGGGAGGAGCAGGGTGAGAAGGAGGAATAGTGGGAGGAGTAGGGTGGGAAGGAGGAGAAGTTGTCAGAGTTTCAGACGAAACCCAGAACTGCCGGATAATCAGTCTTTGTCCCCGGAAACCCGGTAATTAACTCTAAACACCGGAGACTCTGTGGCAGATGCGAAGAGTTCCCAGCTCTGAATATAACATTTATGGTATTCTAATGCTTTTTATTTCCTTTCCCTAATACATGGTTTATGGCTTACCCCTTTAACAATCAGTGGGGTGTACAATGCATTGAGCATCTCTCTGGTCCTTCACGGGTTAAAGAAGGATGTCACAAAAATGTGGGGAACCACTAATTTAAAGGAGCAGTAAATTTTTTTTTTTTTTTTAATGAAAACACATATCTTACAGAGCATTTCCTGATGAATAAAACAATGTCACTCCCATCGCTGTCAGATGTTTTATTCAAAATTTATAGCAGTTTAAATAATCAGGAAGTGAATTGACTGTGTTTACTTCCTGATAGTTCTAACTGACAGGAAGTGAATTTACTGCATTTATTTCCTGATAGTTCTAACTGATAGGAAGTGAATTTACTGTGTTTACTTCCTGATAGTTCTAACTGACAGGAAGTGACTCAGCAGTTTCTATCACATTCTATGGAGAACTGTATGTCTCTGACTTTTCTGACTTTCCTCTCCATTAGAATCTAACAGGAAATCTAATTAGAATTTGACCACTAGATATAATATATAAAAACATGGGTTTAAACTGTAATAACTCTGGAAATGTAAATCTCTCACCAGTGGGAGTACCCTTATTTTACTCAATAGGAAAATCCCTACAATATATATTTTTTTTCATAAAAAAAAAAGTTTACTGATTTTTTTAAGTATTACATTAACTTTTAGATGTTGCATCTCCACTCAGCCAAGAGGGTTAACCCGTTAAGTGCCAGAGGGGTACGCCTCTGGCACTGAATGGGTTAAAGGCTTTAGCTGTGCGGGTTCCAAATGGATCCAACACAATCTAAAGTAAGAGGGGAAAAAAACCCAAAAAATCCTTTTCTAACCACTGTTCCGGTTATTGTGGAGACAAGTCCGTATTATTTGAATATTGTTTGCTTATAATGTCTGACAAACAGCGGCGCGTAATAGCTTGCTAATGGGACATTTTCTTGTTGAATAGTAAATGTGTAACCGAAGTGACCTTTTTCTCAGCTAAAATGAACAAAGAAGATGGAAAGAAAGGCAGATTATTCTGAATACAAACGTCAGAGGCGACCGGCTGCGTGACATCGGACTTTATGTTCTTACTATCTCTGGGTTTGTGTCCTGTGATATTTTTTTTTTTTTTCTTGCATTTATTGGTAAAAATGCCTTGTACGGGGAAATTCTCTCTTTGTTACATGAAGGAACCTGTAACATTCACAGTTGCTTGTATAATGGCTGGACGCTCAGAACTCTGTATCAGCCGTGGCGTGGGCAGTGTCTACTGCGCACGACTGCGTCCTTACACACGTTTTACCGAATTATTATTATTATATAGGATGTCCAGTTTATATACTAACTAGTGTATAGGCCCGTGTACACGGGCCAAGGTCCAGGTAATGTAAACCTTTTGAGTGCCAGAGGGTTAAGAGACCGCTATCTCGCTGCTACATGTGACGCAGTCTTGCATCGCCTCACCCACGCACTCTAGTCATGCGCAGTAGAGACTGCCTGAACGCGGGCTTTCTCTACTGCGCATGACTGCATCGTGACAAACATCCTAGCGAATTATTATATAGGATTTAATCGGTTAATTTACTATTTTATATACTGCTATAATGTCTAGTTTCTATACTGATTCACTCAGATGAAATAATTGTACAGTGCAGTGATGACATGTCTAGTATCCAAGGATTTAAAGCGGATCTACCACCCCTTGCAATCATGGCCCTAAATAATTACTCGTATGGCGACTAGCTGCTCAATAGCGCTAGTCGCTAGAATTATTACCGCGTTAATGAGAATTATACACTGCTCCTGGACTGACAGGCAGGAAACAGTGCAGACATCTTTCCATAGTGACGTCTATGCGCCTGCGCTGTCAGTCCCATTTGGAGCTGAACAGCTCCTAGTAACGCCTCCTAGAGCCGTCTGGGACTGACAGCGCAGGTGCACAGATGTCACTATGGAATGATGTCTGCGCTGTTTCCTGGCTGTCGGTCCGGGAGCCGTGTTTAATTCTCATTAACGAGGTAATAATTTTGTCGACTAGCACTATTGAGCAGCTAGTCGCCAGATGGGTAATTATTTGAGGCCATGTTTGCAAGGGGTGGTAGTTCCGCTTTAACACGTTGAGTGCTAGACGGGTAACCAGTGCATTGTAGAGGGAATGCATTGGACAGATCCCTGGCACGCAGAGGGTTAAGAGACATTTGTGTGTATGATATAGGACAAGGTTGCGCAAAAAGAGGACCTCCCATAATTCCCTGCCAGCCGTTGGGATGTGTAGTCCAGCAGCAGCTTCAGGGCCTCACGTTGCCCAGCCCTGTTACAGGATAAGGGTATTTTCTGAGACAGGTAGCAATGAATAGGGCTGGAGGAGTGGCCATGTCATCAGTGTGGGTGTGGCCAAGGGCGGGGCTATGTGCCACTCTGGTGCCTTTTCTAGGGGTCTTGCTGTTATCAGTACAAAGTTTCAAATTAGTTTTTCCATTTTTGTTGAAATAATTCTCCCCTGAACTTTTCCAGTTGGATCTCCTTTATTCCTAAATTACCCGAGGGTTTTTTTTTTTATTTGTTTTTTCATTATGTGTTCCTTCCTAAAACCCCAGTCTTCTGTATTCATCAGGTATCCCAATTCTTGGGAATTGTAATCTATCTACAGCTGGAGGGCCTTGGGTTGACCATCCCTGGTATCTCCGCCTCTGCCCCCTGCAGTTGAGCTTCTGGCCTTGCGTATCCTGTCCTGACCTTTAACCTTCTGACCCCAACTTGTCATGTGTCCCTGATAATAAAAGTGCTGTGACTGCAGATCAGGAGGTCAGGGGTTAACCAATCTTGTGCACAAACACGCGCACACACAAATACACACGGACACACTCGTACACACACACACACTTTCCCTCTCGCACTATTTTTCTCCTGTGTCATGGAAAAATTCTCCTGTGGTTGCAGTTACTGAGCAACTTTTCAACGTCAACACTCCCCCCCCCCCCTTCTCCTCCCCCACCCCCTCCTGTGTCGCTATCCCCCTCCCTGGTATCTCCTCCTCTTCTACCTATTATTTTGGTTTCTTTTTTTTTTTTTTTTTTTTTCCGTTCTTCTAAAGAGCAGAGCTCTGCCAGTTCTGTAAGAAGAGGAGCACGTGGAGGGGTGATCTGCAGTATGTTGTACAGGTGAGCTTATCTTAGTCCATCCATATAGTAGGGGGTGGTTCTGATGGTGGTCCAGCTAAATAATCAGGGGGTGTGTGGTCCTGGTGGACAGGTCTACTGGAGGTCATGGGTCTGGTAATCTGGCTGGGGGGCGGGGTATGTAGTCCTGGTAGAAAAGGTTTGATGGTGAGGTCTCAGGCTCTGGTTGTCCTGCTGGGGGTGGGGGGTGCTGGTATCTAGTCAGGTATGTGTTTCTAGTGGACAGGTTCCATAGGGTCCTGGGATGTGGTGAGTGCTGCTGCATTGTAGTCAGGTGTGTGGTTCTGGTGGAGATATTTGATGGGGAGGTCTCATGGTGTGGGATCCTGTTGGGGGGCAGGGTGTTGCCATGTAGTCAGGTGTGTGGTTCTATAGTGGATAGATTTTGATGGCGAGGTATCCTGGTTAAGTGACCCTGCTGGGGGAGGGGGGTGCTGCCATGTGGTCAGGTATTTGTGGTTTTAGTGGACAAGTTTGATGGTGAGGTCTCAGGGTGTGATGATAGTGCTGAGAAAGGAGGGCATTGCCATGTATTCACGTTTGTGTTGTTCTGGTGAGCCAGTTTGATAGTGAGGTCTCCAGGTGTGGTGATGCTGTGGGAGGCAGGGCGCTGCCATGTAGTCAGGTTTGTGTGGTGCTGGTGGACAGGTCTGATAGGGTCTCAGTGTATGGTGATCTTGCTGCTGGGGGTGCTGCCATATAGTCGGATGTGTGTGGTCCTGGCGAACAGCTCTGATAGTGTCTTGGGGTGTGATGATCCTGTAGGTGGGATTCTGCCACATAGTAGGGTGTGTGAGGTTGTGGTGGACAGGTCTGATAGGGTCTTGGGGTGTGATGAACCTGTTGAAGGGGTGCTGCCACATAGTAGGGTGTGTGTGAGCTTCTGGTGGACAGGTCTGATAGGGTTTTGGGTTGTGGTGATCCTGTTGGTGGGGTGCTGCCACATAGTAGGGTGTGTGTGAGCTTCTGGTGGACAGGTCTGATAGGGTTTTGGGTTGTGGTGATCCTGTTGGTGGGGTGCTGTCACATAGTAGTGTGTGTGTGTGAGGTTCTGGTGGGCAGGTTTGTTAGGGTTTTAGGGTGTGGTGATCCTGTTGGTGGCATGCTGCCACTAGTAGTGGGTGTGTGATTGTAGTAGATGGGTCTGTTAGGGTTTTTGGGGTGTAGTGATACTGTTGGTGGGGTGCTGCCACATAGTAGGGTGTGTGTGAGCTTCTGGTGGACAGGTCTGATAGGGTTTTCGGGTGTGGTGATCCTGTTGGTGGGGTGCTGCCACATAGTAGTGGGTGTGTGTGGGGTGTTCTGGTGGACAGGTCTGTTAGGGTTTTAGGGTGTGGTGATCCTGTTGGTGGCATGCTACCACTAGTAGTGGGTGTGTGGTTCTGGTGGACGGGTCTGTTATGGTTTCGAGGTGCATGATCTGGATGAAGGTGTGTAGTCCTGATGGGCATGCCTGATAGAGTCTCAGAATGTAGTGGCTTGAGGTTCTGGTAGACATATCTGATCGTGGTGTGTCAGGGTTGTTGTAATGCAGCCATGTAACAAAGTATGTGGTTTGGGAGGACTCATCTGATGACTTTTGTGTACCCACCTGTGTGGCTCATGGGAGATGAATGCACACCTACCTCGTTTTCTTGTCATCCCACCTGCGCTGCACGAATTACCTGAGATGGATCCGTACATAACAGCCCTGGCTGGTCTGTACCTACATACACACCTGAGCTGTAGGGTACAGGTAAGGTATGTGTATGTGTACCTACCTGCATTGTGTCTTAAATCTATGACGAAGGGTTTCCATCCAGCAATGAGTACTATAACTACGGTGTATACTTGTCTGTGTGAGAATTTGTCTCCATGTACAATTGTTGCCGCAAGATTTACAGTTTGTATCGTCCATTGCCTCTCATTTCACTCCACGTCAGGAGTCTGCACTGATTTTGTTTTGTGTTTATTGCCCTGAAAGAGTTTATCTTATCATCGTTATTCTTTTCACTTGGCCTTGTGTTCTGCAAAAGGGAAATGTATGTCTGTTATGATGTCGCTACTTTGCATTGGACCGATTCAGTTTATAAACCGAGAAATTAACTCCTTTAGGACCATACATACAGCAGTCAGGTTCATTGTTCACAAACAGGTGTATCTACATAATTACTGTGTGTGACAGAAGTACTTACCTAGGTAGGAGTCCATCATACAGTAGTCAGGTGTATGTATATAATTACTGTGTGTAACAGAAGCACTTACCTAGGTAGGAGTCCATCATACAGCAGTCAGGTGTATCTATATAATTACAGTGTGTAACAGAAGTACTTACCTAGGTAGGAGTCCATCATACAGCAGTCAGGTGTATCTATATAACTACGGTGTGTAACAGAAGCACTTACCTAGGTAGGAGTCCATCATACAGCAGTCAGGTGTATCTATATAATTACTGTGTGTAACAGAAGCACTTACCTAGGTAGGAGTCCATCATACAGCAGTCAGGTGTATCTATATAATTACTGTGTGTAACAGAAGCACTTACCTAGGTAGGAGTCCATCACACAGCAGTCAGGCGTATCTATATAATTACTGTGTGTAACAGAAGCACTTACCTAGGTAGGAGTCCATCATACAGCAGTCAGGCGTATCTATATAATTACTGTGTGTAACAGAAGTACTTACCTAGGTAGGAGTCCATCATACAGCAGTCAGGTGTATCTATATAATTACTGTGTGTAACAGAAGCACTTACCTAGGTAGGAGTCCATCATACAGCAGTCAGGTGTATGTATATAATTACTGTGTGTAACAGAAGCACTTACCTAGGTAGGAGTCCATCATACAGCAGTCAGGCGTATCTATATAATTACTGTGTGTAACAGAAGTACTTACCTAGGTAGGAGTCCATCATACAGCAGTCAGGCGTATCTATGTAATTACTGTGTGTAACTGAATTAAGTAAATCAGTGGGAATTTGTATTTGGTCCCTAAGGTGCACTTCATTTGCCCCATATTTAATCCACTTCTTCTTTGGGCACATGACATAGTAACTGCTCTGGTAGTTGGTTCATGCAGTGGATTGTGGCAAAATGTCTTTCCTAATTTCATGATGTGGGGTTTCATGCTTCAGACACCAGTGCTGAACCCACAATCCCTAGGGGAAGTCATCACTGCACCTGCGACTCTGGGTACTGCTGAATCCTTCTCCTGTTGTAGTAATGACTCTGGAGGCTAGGGGGCGATATCTGCTCCTTGCCTGGAGGAAAATGCAAAATCACGGGTCCACGTGCACAGCTGAGTAATGGAGCAATTCTGGGGCAGACGAACTGCACCACAGAAGACAAATAAAAATTGTGATAACTTTAACAAACTAGTGATTTTAACCTCTAGAATGCCATAAAAGTCTCCAATTGCTTAATATGCCGTATATATAGATACAATGGGAACTTGTTTTTCTACCTGTATGTTTAACCCTATGAGTATCAGAGAGGTATACTTCTCTGACACTCAAAGGGTTAAACATATGTCTTAATTAACTCCTAATACTGTTTATTGATTGATTTGATTTCATTCATTTTTTTATCCACCTTTCCATATGGTGAACTTGGTTTGTCCCAGATCTGTGCCACATTGTCCTGCATTGCTCTCTAAGCACAATATACGTTGTCCTGCATTGCTCTCTAAGCACAGTATACATTGTCCTTCATTGCTCTCTAAGCGCAGTATACATTGTCCTGCATTGCTCTCTAAGCACAATATACGTTGTCCTGCATTGCTCTCTAAGCACAGTATACATTGTCCTGCATTGCTCTCTAAGCACAGTATACATTGTCCTGCATTGCTCTCTAAGCACAATATACGTTGTCCTGCATTGCTCTCTAAGCACAGTATACATTGTCCTGCATTGCTCTCTAAGCACAATATACGTTGTCCTGCATTGCTCTCTAAGCACAGTATACATTGTCCTGCATTGCTCTCTATGCAGAATATACGTTGTCCTGCATTGCTCTCTAAGCACAGTATACATTGTCCTGCATTGCTCTCTAAGCACAATATACGTTGTCCTGCATTGCTCTCTAAGCACAGTATACATTGTCCTGCATTGCTCTCTAAGCACAATATACGTTGTCCTGCGTTGCTCTCTAAATGCAATATACATCGTAATAAAAGTGGAGACATTTTGAGGTGGATCAACTGTGCCGTAGGAAAGAAATACAATTTTACAAAACATTCCTTTGATTTAAAGAGCGAGCGATGTCACACTATAAAGGCAGATCCGATTATTCATTATACCTTTCTATAACGCTCCATAGCGTTCTCAACGTCCAGATCGGTGCACTTTGATTGTACTTTTATTCCGCCCCTTCTCCCCAACGTCACTGTTCTTCCTTCAGAGCAGCAAGCCGGACCAGACAGATTGCAACGGACAATCTTGTGTCAGCATAAGGGAAAACCTGCTCTCCTTCATCCATGGGGAACTGGGTTTTCCTTGTACTGACAGAGACAAGACTGTCCCTCATTGCGATCTCTCCTGTCAAAGAAAGGGTTTTACTGCTGTGTTTGATACTTGAGTGTTTATAATGGAAATAGAGAACAGCTGTACAGTATGTATCCCGGCACTGATCAGAGGTTATACTTACCCGTATCTGCACCTTTCCACGTGTGTCCTCTGGCTGCGATCAGGTCTTACATCGTACCCTAACAAACATTTTACAATTTGGAAACAGACTGGCTGCAAGATGAGGGAAATGTGACTTTTTTTTTAGAGCCAGCTGGGAATTGTATGGGCCGGTGATGGGGTGTATTTATGCACGTGTCTAGTGATTCTGGGGGGCTGGAGCACCAAAGGGAGAGAAATATGACAAACTGTCCAGTTACTAGTTTGTTTTATGAGGCCTCCATTTCGTGTTGGAGAAAATTTAGTACATATGTTCCATATGATAACACAGTAACTGGTGAGTTAACTTCTCCAACAACAGAATCTCCTTTTTATCACACCTTAGTACATCTCTCCTGTAGTCGAGAACTAAAGATCTCCCATAGAATAACATAGGAACTGGAGAGTTTATCTCACTGGAGAAGTTATCTCCTCTTTATCACACCTTAGTACATCTCCCCTGTAGTCTATAACTAAATCTCTCCCATAGAATAACATAGGAACTGGAGAGTTTATCTCACTGGAGAAGTTATCTCCTCTTTATCACACCTTAGTACATCTCCCCTGTAGTCTATAACTAAAGATCTCCCATAGAATAACATAGGAACTGGAGAGTTTATCTCACTGGAGAAGTTATCTCCTCTTTATCACACCTTAGTACATCTCCCCTGTAGTCTATAACTAAATCTCTCCCATAGAATAACATAGGAACTGGAGAGTTTATCTCACTGGAGAAGTTATCTCCTCTTTATCTCACCTTAGTACATCTCTCCTGTAGTCTATAACTAAAATATCCCATAGTATAACATAGGAACTGGAGAGTTTATCACACTGGAGAAGTTATCTCCTCTTTATCACACCTTAGTACATCTCCCCTGTAGTCTATAACTAAATCTCTCCCATAGAATAACATAGGAACTGGAGAGTTTATCACACTGGAGAAGTTATCTCCTCTTTATCTCACCTTAGTACATCTCTCCTGTAGTCTATAACTAAAAATATCCCATAGAATAACATAGGAACTGGAGAGTTTATCACACTGGAGAAGTTATCTCCTCTTTATCACACCTTAGTACATCTCCCCTGTAGTCTATAACTAAAGATCTCCCATAGAATAACATAGGAACTGGAGAGTTTATCTCACTGGAGAAGTTATCTCCTCTTTATCACACCTTAGTACATCTCCCCTGTAGTCTATAACTAAATCTCTCCCATAGAATAACATAGGAACTGGAGAGTTTATCACACTGGAGAAGTTATCTCCTCTTTATCACATCTTAGTACATCTCCCCTGTAGTCTATAACTAAATCTCTCCCATAGAATAACATAGGAACTGGAGAGTTTATCTCACTGGAGAAGTTATCTCCTCTTTATCTCACCTTAGTACAGTGATTTTCATCTCCAGTCCAGGGACACACAACCGGATCAGGTTTTCAGGATATTGGTAATTAAGCACATGTAGGTAGATCTTCTGATCAATCTGTCCTGAAAACTTGACCTGCTGGTGTGTCCTGAGTACTAATGAGAATCAGTTCCCCGTGTGTCCTTATTGAGTAATTATTATAAGTAATTACTGGCCATGTGTTTGGATGTAGCAGTACCATATGCATAAGGAATGTAGGTCGTGTTGTGATAACATCATTTACAAATGAGATAACAAGGGAACCGATGTCATTCTGTTCTGGAATTGCCTCTATCCATTAGTGCAACTCCAGTTTAACCCTTTGAGTGCCAGAGTCTGCAATGCATTGCATACACCTCTGGCACTCAATGAGTTAAATAATTCATTATCTCCCCCCCCCCTTCATGCTTTTATATATATCTTCACATATTATCCTGTTATTTTGCATACACAAAGACTCGTGTGCGCACACAGTGGAATAGCTATTTTGTCCCTGCCTGTGATCAGTTGTGGAAGCCAGTGCAGCGGAATGCATTCAGGGCTATTGTTGTCTGTTTGCACAAAGTCTCTTTCTTAAGAGCTCTGAAACCTCCAAACCACAACCAGGCCACAGTGGAAAAAAGTTGTCATGATGAGCACATAACAGGGAGCGTCACACCGTGTGATTTATCTGTTTGCTTCAGTGTCAGTGGTACAAATTCTTCTAGGGACAACATATACATATATAAACCTTTTAACATCTCTACTAACAACACAACGATTGCATGTTTTCTGTGATGTTTTTGTGATTCCTCGAGGTGATAAGACTGGTTCATAGTCACTCATCCGACCATTAGGACATGTTGTCTTCAATACTTGTAGAGTCATTTGGCACACAATCACACACCCCTGATGTACTGAGTAACCGTTTGTATTTATCTGTTCTGTAAAACCAGTATAGTAAACCGGTATCCATTTAAAACGTTGCACGCAAAAGAGCGTGCAAACCCACATCGCATTCAGTATGTCGCCAGGATAAAAATGGCGACCTATGAATCACGTAGTACAAGAAAGCGTGAGATTCTCAGGTCACGATACAGAACGTTGCACTCTACAGTGTAACAGTGTAGTTTGTCCTCTCTTGTCCCACTCACCTCTCCAGGGTTGCGGGCTGCCTGATGGGGACCATCGAGCCATTAACAGCTACAAGCGAACCGGCATAAGGGCTGCATAACGGCTGACAGCCGGTTCTCCAGGAGCGCTGCTCCGGGCTCTGTCTCCCTTTCTCGGCGTGCTCTGTCAGTCTGCACCCAGTGAGAGAGACCGGAGCAGAGCTGCACGCAATTAAAAAAAAAATGATGTGATCTATGGGAAGGGCAAAACGAACGAGCTGCAGCCCCCGGATCCCATCCATACAAGTGCCGCTTCTCACAACAGCAGTTAAAGGAGCAGTAAACTTTTTTTATGAAAAAATATATATTGTAGGGAGTTTCCTATTGAGTAAAATAAGGATACTGCCACTGCCGAGAGATTTATATTTCCAGAGTTATTACAGTTGAAACCCATGTGTTTTTTTTTTTTTACATAAGCAGTGCCCTCTAGTGGTCAAATTCTAATTAGATTTCCTGTTAGATTCTAATAGAAAGGAAAGTCAGAGACATACAGTTCTCCATAGAATGTGATAGAAACTGCTGAGTCACTTCCTGTCAGTTAGAACTATCAGGAAGTAAACACAGTAAACTTCCTGCCAGTTAGGACTATCAGGAAGTAAACACAGTAAATTCACTTCCTGTCAGTTAGAACTGTCAGGAAGTAGACACAGTAAATTCACTTCCTGATTATTTAAACTGCTATAATTTTTTAATAAAACATCTGACAGCGATGGGAGTGACCTTGTTTTATTCAGCAGGAAATGCTCTGTAAAATGTGTGTTTTCATAAAAAAAGTTTACTGCTCCTTTAATGGCTTGATGGTCTCTGTCAGACAGCCCGCAACCCTGGAGAGGTGAGTGGGACAAGAGAGGACAAACTACACTGTTACATTGTAGAGTGCGACGTTCCGTAGCGCGACCTGAGACTCTCTTGCTTTCATGCTCTGCGAGATTCTCACATCACCATTTTTATCCTGGAGACAAACTGAACGCGACATGGGGTTGCACGCTGTTTCGCGCCCGACCTTTTAAAAGTGAACCTAGTAAACCTTCGGTCCTCTATCTGCTGTCAGACTAGAACTTCTGGGTGATGATGGAGATGTAATATGACAATTGATGGGGGCTGTGTGTGCTCATATATCACTATTTAAAAAAAAAAAATCAAATTGCTTCTGGGTCTCTGTTCTCCCCTTCCCGGGGTGGCAGTGTTCTCCTGCACAACAGCCAGTCGCCACAGGGAAGTGATTTTGACAGGAGTGACCAGGAGGGCAAACCCCCTTACCACTCAAGTGAAAATAACTGTGTTGAGTTACTGCACCACAAAGGAAGACAGGGTACGGAATCCCACAGGCAACATCTTGCAGTATTCACTAGTGTACGTGTGTGTGTGTGTGTGTGTGTGTGTGTGTGTGTGTGTGTGTGTGTGTGTGTGTGTGTGTATATATATATGTGTGTACGTATGTATGTATACATGTATATCTCATCATCATAGTCAGCCATTGTTGACCAACTGCAGGATGAAGGCCTCCTCAGGAAGCCTCCAACATCTTCGGTCTTGTGCCTTTTGTTGCTGCTGTGTAACTGCATCAACCCATCTTGTCTTTAGTCTTCTTCTTGTGCATGATCGAGTGGAATCCATTACAAAATTTGATTTGTCCATCTACCATCAGGTCTTCTTGCTACGTGGCCTGCCCATTTCCATTTCAGGTGCTTTACTGTTTCAGTGATGTCATAGACCAGCGGTTCTCAACCTTTCTAGTGCCGTGACCCTTTGATAAAATTTCCCAAGTTGTGGCGACCCCTAACCGTAAAATTATTTTCATTGCTCCTTCATCGCCGTAATTTTGCTACTGTTATGGATCGAAATATAAATATCTGATGGTTTTAGGCGACCCCTGGCAAATCGTCATTCGACCCCCAAAGGGGTCCCGACCCACAGGTTGAGAACCACTGTCATAGACCTTTGTTTGCTGATGACTCCATGCACACATTTTTCAGTCTCTTTTTGTATTTTTAGAATTTACTGCTCCATACCTCTCTGTGTAACCTAAAGTTTTTGTATGGCTTTGGAGTTCATTGTCCATGTGTCACAGCCATATGTAAGGACTGGGAGGACACATTGGTCAAAAACCTTTCGCTTGAGGCAGAGTGGTGAATTTGTCTTAATGACAGTACTACTAAGTTTTCCAAATGCTTATCATCCCAATTTTATTCAACACACAATTTCTATCATGGTGGTTCCATCTGTTGACATTTCCTGTCCAAGGTAAACATAGTTGTCTACTTCTTCTAGTTCCAGTCCATCTACTGTTATTTTCCTTTGTCTGGTATTTTGTTAAAATTACAGACCAAAATGCTTGCTTTTCTGGTGTAGCTTTTCAGTCTCCTTGGTCTTAGGAAGCATTGACTCCTATATAGATCACTGTGATAAGAACACTTTGGTCCTAGGAAGGACTGACCCATAAACATGTCACTGTCATTAGTACACTTTGGTCCTAGGAAGGACTGACCCATAATCATGTTACTGTCATTAGTACACTTTGGTCCTAGGAAGGACTGACCCATAAACATGTCACTGTCATTAGTACACTTTGGTCCTAGGGAGGACTGACCCATAAACATGTCACTGTCATTAGTACACTTTGGTCCTAGGGAAGGACTGACCCATAAACATGTCACTGTCATTAGTACACTTTGGTCCTAGGAAGGACTGACCCATAATCATGTTACTGTCATTAGTACACTTTGGTCCTAGGAAGGACTGACCCATAAACATGTCACTGTCATTAGTACACTTTAGTCCTAGGAAGGACTGACCCATAAACATGTCACTGTCATTAGTACACTTTGGTCCTAGGAAGGACTGACCCATAAACATGTCACTGTCATTAGTACACTTTGGTCCTAGGAAGGACTGACTCATAAACATGTCACTGTCATTAGTACACTTTGGTCCTAGGAAGGACTGACCCATAAACATGTCACTCTCATTAGTACACTTTGGTCCTAGGAAGGACTGACCCATAAACATGTCACTGTCATTAGTACACTTTGGTCCTAGGAAGGACTGACCCATAAACATGTCACTGCCATTAATACACTTTGGTCCTAGGAAGGACTGACCCATAAACATGTCACTGTCATTAGTACACTTTGATACTAGGAAGGACTGACTCATAAACATGTCACTGTCATTAGTACACTTTGGTCCTAGGAAGGACTGACCCATAAACATGTCACTCTCATTAGTACACTTTGGTCCTAGGAAGGACTGACCCATAAACATGTCACTGTCATTAGTACACTTTGGTCCTAGGAAGGTCTGAATCATAAACATGTCACTGTCATTAGTACACTTTGGTCCTAGGAAGGTCTGAATCATAAACATGCCACTGTCATTACTATAGTGCTCCCATTGCTGCCAACTATTTTATTCAAAAGTTCTAACTGTCCAAATTATCTGCAGGTAAGTGACAGAGTGATTACTTCCTGAAAGTTTTGTCAGGAAGTGACTCTGCAGTTTTTTTGACAATCTATGGAGAACTGTTTTTCAGTGACTCAGTTGACCCATAGAATGAAGCAAAATAACTAATTGAAATCTGACCATTTACACGGGTATTGTTAAAATAAAAGCAAGAGTTTAAACTTTATTAATTCTAGGAAAACCTCTATATAATATGTTTTCATAAAAAGTATATACCTTTAATGCTAAACAATGCTTTTTTGTTTGTAATTAATATCACTTGCATTTGATTAGGAGGGAAGTTCAGCATTAATTAAACTTATTAACTAAAACCTAAATATAGATTATGCGAGGGCTGACTTGCTCGTTCACCGATGATTTCACTTGGGTGGAAAAATCAACATAAGACGTGATAATTAATGTAATTCAAAACATTGTGTATTGATTTCCTCGCCACTTTCCATTGAAACAAGCATTCAGTATGGCATTAACCCGAATCTATTTAACCTTTTGTGCCAGAGTGGTTCGGTATGCATTGCTTTACAATGCATTCCGTACTACTCTGGCACTCAAAGGGTTAACCATTTGAATGGCCAGAGGGGTGGTGTGCAAAGCATAGGGAAACAGTGTGTTGCATATACTTCTAGTCTTCAAAGGGTTAATTTTCTCAATATCCTGGAAATTCAGCAATTATGGGGGCAAAGAAACATCACTTAGTGGACGAATGAAAATTCCTTAAAGTCCCATTGATTAAAATGGTATGTTTAACCCCTGAATTCTAGAATGTAGGGGAGACATCTATAGCATTCGGAGTATTAATTCTGTTGCCAAGCAATGCATTGCATACCCCTCTAGCACTCAAAGGGTTAATTCTAACATCATAAAAGTGTAAACAGAACAAAACCAAAGCGACAATACAATCCAGTTTAATGTGTAGTATATTTAATTTAAGATGTAAAATAAAAACAGCAATTTATTCACTCCCATTTTGTTCATATAGAACTTGTAGCACATCAGGGGTATCAACCACTATTAGGCAACGGTCTTCTCTGTTAACTCAGCTGTTCTGCCCGGTCCTGAAGCGTCCAGACATTCCAAATGTAAGGATCAAAAGAAAGACGTGCAGCAAGAAGGACTCTGTTATAGAGTTCTATCAAAGTCTCCAAATAATCCTCCACCGTAGAAAGAGGAGAGCGGTACAGGTTTACGAGGAGAAGCTTGCTGTGATCCTGAGTCACAACTACACAAAACGCGTCTGCTTATTCATTCCAATCACTGACTTTATTGTATATATAAAGATAGATAGGTATACAATTTGGGTTAGTCCAGTGGGTAGAGTTCAAATTAATATTGCAATATGTAATTATACCTTTTTTTATTTGGACTGACATTAAACTTTATGAAGACAAGCGTTTGAGAGATATTCTCCCTTTATCAAGTCTGAAGTTTACTGGTAATAAAAGAAAGTCGAAGAGAAAAAAATGAAGGTCAGTTCTAAACTTTCCTTTGTTTTCTTTTCACTTTGTCTTGCTTTTATTACCATCATACTGGAATACTCATTCATTTGACATAGTGTGTGGGTCTGTGTGTGGGTCTGTGTGTGGGTCTGTGTGTGGGTCTGTGTGTGGGTCTGTGTGTGGGTCTGTGTGTGGGTCTGTGTGTGGGTCTGTGTGTGGGTCTGTGTGTGGGTCTGTGTGTGTGTGTGTGTGTGTGGGGTCTGTGTGTGTGTGTGGGGTCTGTGTGTGTGTGGGGTCTGTGGGTGTGTGTGGGTGTGTGTGGGTCTGTGTGGGTCTGTGTGTGTGTGTGTGTGTGTGTGTGGGTCTGTGTGTGTGTGTGTGGGTCTGTGTGTGTGTGTGGGTCTGTGTGTGGGTCTGTGTGTGGGTCTGTGTGTGTGGTTTGCAAGCACACGTAGAAGACTGTTTTAATGAATTTTTTTTTTTTATTAACACGATCTTGGCTCTGCTGCAGAGCCGCCTGATCATCGTAAGACCGAATTTCTCTTCAGTCAGCTAGAACGCTGACTTCGGGGAAGGGGGAGGAAGAGGGCAATTTTAGGAACGATTATCTCTCAGATCATAAAGGTTTGAGAGATGAAACTGGGGGCAATTCATGTATTTTTAAAAGGACTTTACTATAGGGATTAGTAATACTTAAGTATTACTATCCCTTTAAGCAGTTAAACGTGATGAATAACGTCCACAGACCTTAATGGTTATAGTGCTATAGGGATAGTAATATTTCGATATTAATGCAAAATAAAACACACCCTGGGGAATTAATTACAGAAGTCCAACCGCAAGTGGACTTCCACTAGTTCACCTTATATGACTTCTACTAGAATATTTGAGGTTTATCATTATAACCATTTATCCTCTTTTACTAGTGGGTACTATAATATACATGTGTTCTTATTTAGACAGGGATGTTTTTGTATGCTTGTCCTGCTTTGTATAGGATCTGTTTATATGGTGATATGGTCTTTGAGGTTCACTGGGTACATGTGTACCCCATTATTTGAATGTTGAGTCAAATACATGTATTACTTCAGACATATGTGTTATTATTAAAGCGGAACTAACACCGCTAAGAAACTTTGTAATAATTCCCCATCTGGTGACTAGCTGATTAGTAGCGCTAGTCACCAGAATTATTACCTGTTCATGAAGAAATTTGAAGTGATCCTCGGCTTACAGGCAGGACGGAGCGCGGACATCTTGCCCTAGTGACGTCCGCGTGCCTGCGCTGTCAGTCCCTTCCAGAGCCTAATGGCTCCTAGAAACGCCTCCTACAGTCGTCTGGGACTGACAGCGCAGGCGCGCGGACGTCACTAGGGCAAGATGTCCGCGCTCCGTCCTGCCTGTCAGCCAAGGATCACTGCATATTTCTCCATAAAGAGGTAATAATTCTGGCGACTAGCGCTACTAAGCAGCTAGTCGCTAGAGGGAATTATTACAAACAATGTTTCTTAGCGGTGTTTGTTCCACTTTAATAACAGGTCTGACTAGGACTCGATCTACCATATGTTTTTAATTGTTTTTATGTCTGCATCTGTATTCCATATGTGTTTGATACACCAATAAAATTTATATTTTGAGTACATATTTGGTATCCGAGTGCCTCATTAAGTGGACTTCTCACTTGGGGTTGGACTTCTGTAATTCATTCCCCAGGGTGTGTTTTCTTTTGTACTATTTTAGGCCCAGAGTGCACCCCACTATTTTAGTGATCTTCTAGGGATTCCTTTTTGTGGGCCTGTGCCTACTCTAGCCTTCTGTGTATAGATATTAATGCAAGCTCAATTTTTCAATATACTTTTTCATATTGACACGTGCCTTTGTAACTGCTCATAACGTTGTCATCTTCGTTTTATTTTAATTAAGTGTCCCCCTCCCGCTCCTTTTCCATATATAACGCTGCCTCCCATCAGATCTGATGTCCGGTCACTTGACAGGACAGATCGCACAAGGGATAATCTTGTCACTATCAGTATAAGGAAAGGCCCGTTGATGAAGGAGGGTAGGGTTTTCATTATGCTCACGCAAGATTGTCCCTCGTCACGATCTGTCCAGACCGGCTTGTTCCTCTGAGAGGGGGAGGCATCATGATATATGGAAAACTGGTGGGAGGGGGACGCTTTTAATTAAAACGAAATGAAGTTGACAACATTATGAGCCGTAAGAAAGGTACATTTCGTTATTAATGCAAACTTGAGTCTTCAATATACTAAACAATACTATCCCTTTAACCCCTTAAGGACTGGCACGCGCAGCAGGCACTTGAGGACCACAGGTTTTTTTTTTTTTGTTTGCAATTCCGGTTCAGGGCTTCTGGAACGGCGTGCAGCCGCGCCAGGAGCCCTGAACTCCATGACGTACCAGGACCATCAGCTGATCAATAGTGCTAGTCTCTAGAATTATTACCTTGTTATTGTGAATTCCTACTGCTCCCGGGACTGACAGCCAGGAAACAGCACAGACATCTTTGCATAGTGATGCCTGTTACCTTAAGGTACCAAGCAATGGCTCCTACAGCGGGCTGGGACTGATAGCTGACGTCACTATGCAAAGATGTCTGCACTGTTTCCTGTCTGTCAGTCTTGGGCGCAGTAGGAAATCTCTTTAATGTTATTTTACTTGTATTGGGATATTGCCCTATTGTTTCTACTTTATTGTAGGTGGTCCTTTGTTGTGGAGGGGGTCGGCGCTAGACTTTTGTCGTATTACTTACTATTGAATTAGAGAAAGGTTGGACTCTCCTACATAGTCAGAAAGCAGCAAGACCCGCCCGCAGCCTGTGGACAAACACTTAAAGTATTAGTGGTGATTTAGTTGACGGTCCCAGAATATATAGTTGAAGCGCCTCCACTGGTGTATCGGAATTCTCTTTAAGGAGGTAATAATTCTGGCGACTAGTACTATTGATCAGCTAGTTGCCAGATGGGTAATTCTTGGAATTAAACTTTATGTGGGGTGGTAGTTCCCCTTTTAAGGAAAGTTTTAAATCCATGGGAATTTTAATTTGAATTGCTATAGATTTGCAAACCATTATTCCTGAATACGGCCTTACGGTTTTGTGTTTCAGACATTGTCATGCAATGCATTCCTACCCGTTAGAGATAGCAGAACAGCCAATGTGTGATAAATCGTCCCCTCTGACCCCCATCTTTGCAGTACGGTTTCAGACAAAGCTTGGTCCTTGTTGGTTCAAGTGCTTTGTCAATATTTCCCCTAAAGAACAAACAAGATGAACACCAGATCCCTCGTCTGTTGCGTCTGCTGTATTGTAGACACAAGGATTTTCTCCGCGCCTTTCTGCGCCATCAGTGATTACTTTGCCATAAAGACCTGTCAGTAGCTTGCTGAAGAGGACAATGAAAGATGGGTGGTTGTTGGATAGATGTCACTTGGCCGAGGCATAGATAGATCTTCTGAGGACAGAACAGGTTCAGTTTCTCACGGTTTGACGATAGACATTAACTCCTAAAAAAAAAAACAGAGGCATGTGCAATGCATCATGGTGATGTTTTTAACCCTTTGAGTGCCAGGTACGCAGTGTGTTGCTTTGTAATGTGTTGCATACCTCTCTGGCACTCAAAGGGTTAAAGGGGATCTATTGAGGTAGTAAACCAGGCACACTTTTTAGACCATTCTAATGAAGTCATTCGTTTTAAATAATGAGATTGCGGCTCTGCTGCAGAGCCTCTGTGTTGGCCGACATGGATCTCCTGCTGACAGCTTTACAGCTGACAGCAGGAAACCTCAAACTTTGAATGCACGTATGTCTCAAACCATAGCGGTTTGAGAGATATGTTTTTTTTGCATTCAACTCAACTTTCTCTGTCGTCCAATACAGGTTACTGGTAACTTTGGGTAGGTGATCCGCCCCTTTAAGTAGGCAGGAACAATTCTAGAAGTGAATGCAGGGGGTGGAGCCTACCTTCCCTCCTTGGCTGCAACTAGCCAATCAGCTCCAGTAAGATTTGTTCCTTGGTGAAGATGCAGGCAAGAGAACAGTTCTGCTAGTTTTAGCTAATTTTTTTATTTTTCTGTTAGATATGGAATACCACCATTAGGCAGATTACTATAACTGACAATGCCCTAAGATGTGGCTAGCGCAGTAACCAGGTGCTTTTGTCGACCTTAAGCCCTGAGGGGGAAAATCTTGGCTACAAGTTCTTTCCTCAGGGGTCCCCACCGAGGCTTCTTCTTTAAACATGGTAATCTGAAGACAGAAGATCTGCAGGACAGGTGAGCAACCCTTTGAGTGCTGCAGGTCCACATGTCCCACAGTGCCCCTCCGCACAGAGGTTTTCCTTTGGAGTTCCTATTGCACACTCCTGCACTAATCTGGTCTATCTGTATGTCTGTTGGGTGTTTGGAGCAAGTTTCTGTGGTAATTTGACCCTTTACCTGCTGGTTTAGCATCTTGGCACTTTCCCTACTGGGTTTAGTGTTTATTGACATGTTTTAGTAATGTCTAGTGCACATTCACTTATCAGTAACAACTTTGAAAAATTTGTGTTGGGCGAGCCATTGCTCCATTCACTTCTATGGTACTTTACTTTACAGTTTGGGACATATCTCTGCTGCGTCAGCCATTTTGTACTTTTCCTAAACGAGTATCCTCTGCAGATTAACCCTTTGCCTGCCAATTTTAGTGCATTTTAGCGATTTCTGGGGTGAACCTTTAATCTTACACACTGTATTTGGGTGATTCCTTATACTTTAAACTTTTTGACACTGTGAGAATGTGTAATCCGTTAGCGCTTGGGGCCAGGCCTAAGACTGCGTACGCTGGGGTCTCTGTGTCCCCTATTGCGCATTGCTCCTCATGTCATTCAGGGTTACCTAGAGAATTCTCAGGTCATTTATGCCCAGCATGTTCTGTTGTCCCTGAGTCTCCCCCAGGGACCTCCAGCCATGCAATAGAGCCAGTTTGGGTGCAAGAGTTCAAGGCTGCTACTAGAGACCTCAGGTCTACATTACAACACATTCCATCTCAGTTACAGGGGGTCTTCCACTCCTGGCAGACCCCTACTTCTGTCAGATCTTCCCTGCCGAAACCGCAGGGTATACCTAATGTCTCAGATTGCTCTGAGGAGGAACTGTTGGTGGATTCAGACGTTGAGGAATGTTCTGCTGTGGGCTCCTTTCAGTTTTTTGGGGACCCTTTTGAGGCTGATCCTGACCCTCCTGACCCTAAACACTCACTTAGTTCAGGAGGTTTCTTCGGATCCCTCTGATGTATTTCAGGAGCTTAAGAGGCCCTAAACTTGTTTTCCACCTAACCCCACTCTTGACTGCCTTGTGTCTGATGAGTGGAAGTCTCCAGACAGGAAACCTTCTGCCAAGCTTTACCCCTTCTCTGAGGCGGTGCTTGCTCAGTGGGTTCATCCCCCCCAAAGTGGATGCTCCTGTCTCCAGGTTATCGAAGTCCAGTGCTTTACCAGTTGCTGATTCTTCCGCTCTGAAAGACTGGACTGACAAGAAACTTGAGGTCTCCCTCAAGTCCATTGTTGCCTCTGCTAATACTGCCATGCTTCCAGCATTCGCTGCAGCATGGGTGAACCGGGCCATTGCTGTCTGGACCGAACAGCTCACCCTGACTGTTCGTTAGGGTGATTCTACTTTGGATATGTTGCGGCTTCTTGCCAACATTTCTGAGGCCCAGCACTATGTTTCTGCTGCCTTATTTGATGCCATCTGTTTGGCTAGGGTATCGACCATGTCTGTGGTTGCCAGACGAGCTCTTTGGCTCAAGATCTGGTCTGCTGACACTGCTTCCAAGAAAGCTTTGCTTTCATTGCCTTTTCAAGGCACCTCTTTTTCTTCTAAGGCCTACCATTGTGTCTGCTCGACCTTTCTCTCTTGGTCTGCTGATAGGGACCTTTCTCAGGATTTTGATCTGCCTACGGTCCTGGCTTTCTTGCTGGATGGCGTGAATAAGGGCCTCAGTTTGAGTTCCCTTAAGGTTCAGCCTTCTGCTCTCTCTGTTTTCTTTCAAAGGCGCATTGCTATTCTTCCTGATATCAAGGCGTTGCTCATACTCGTCCTGTTTTCAAGACCTCCCACTCCTCAGTGGGATCTTAACTTTGTTTTGGGCATTCTTCAGCACCCTCCCTTTGAGTCATCGGCTACTATTCCTCTACGCCTGCTGACGTGGAAAATGGCCTTTCTCCTGGCGATCGTGTCTGTTCGCCGTGTAGCGGAGTTGCATGCTCTGCCTTGTAGACCATCCTTTTTGGTGTTTCACAAAGACAAGGCGGTGCTTCGCACTTCTCAGGAGTTTCTCCCGAAGGTGGTCTCTGAGTTCCGCATTAATCAGGAGATTGTGGTGCCTTCTTTCTGCCCTGATCCTACCTCTGACAAGGAGAGGGATCTCCACTTGTTAGATGTGGTGCGTTGTCTCAAGTTTTATGTACCTCGCACTGAGTCCATTAGACAATCTGATGTGCTGTTCGTCATTCCTGAGAGCCCAAGGGCAGGGAGACCTGCATCCAAAGTGACTATTGCGTCTTGAATCAAGTCCACTATTCGTACTAGATCTATTGGGGCCTCTTAGGCTTACAAGAATCAGGCGTCCGCTGATCAGTTGTGCAAGGCTGCCACTTGGTCGTCTGTGCACACCTTTTCGAAGCACTACCGTGTTGATGTGCTGGCATTGTCTGACGCCAGGTTTGGGAGGAAGATCCTGGAGGCAATCTTGCCTGTCTAGGATCTTCGGTTCTTTGGTGCTTCCTTCACTTTTGAGCCCTGTTGGCTCTAGTTCAGCGTACTGTGTAATGGTCCCTGGGGTGTTGTTACCCCTGTCCAGTGTCCGTTGACACTTCATTTGTTTGTTGGGCTATCTCTGATCTGATGGTTCATATCTGCTGTGGTGACTTTGCGAGCCTTGCGTCTGGTCTTTGCCTTACTTCCTGCCCCTGGGGAACTCAACGGTTGGTCATCCCAAAGTTACTAGTAACCTGTATTGGATGACAGAGAAAAAAGGATTTTAGTCTTGCCTGTTAAATCCTTTTCTCTTAGCCCATCCGGTTACTGGTCTCCCACCCTGTCAAGGTACCATGCTTGGCACTCCTGTGGCAGACCGTGGGGGTCCTTCGGGGTCATGCTCACAGAAGTCTTCTTTCCCTTCTACTATCTAGTCAATAATTAGTGTCTTAAATCGTACTGGAGCTGATTGGCTAGCTGCAGCCAAGGAGGGAAGGTAGGCTCCACCCCCTGCATTCGCTTCTAGAATTGTTCCTGCCTACTTTAAAGGGGCGGATCGCCTACCCAAAGTTACCAGTAACCTGCATGGACTAAGAGAAAAGGATTTAACAGGTAAGACTAAAATCCTCTGTTTTTTTTTTTATGCACTATATAATGCAAAATAGTTTTTCTGGGACATTACTGTCCCTTTAATGCATATTATTAGCTGACAACTTGGACATGTGAGTGTACATTTTATATGTTATTTACCTGAATATATTATCTAACTGTATTTCACCACTGGGCGTTCCCTCTCTCTTTTCTCCCTTGTGGGTTTGGAGTTTATGTCTATGGTTTATCCGTCTTGAGAGGACATGGGGAAGAGGAGCTGCCCTATACCTGTATCTGGGCCGGGTGCAATCAACCCCGATAAACGCAGTTGCTGTCTATCATATATGTGATTGATGGCTACATATTTTGTGAGTACCCACGAGCGGGGTGTTGTTTGTGGTGGGGGGCCAAGATTCTGAGATATTATTACGATAGGGCGCCCCTCTTTGCTCTCTCGTTTTCTGTCTTTCTAAAATTTAACCTGCTTCCCACATTAACTCTTTGAGTGCCAGCGGAGTTTAAACACATTGATTTGCTCCCTTCTGGCACTCTGTGGGTTAAAATAGAGATCTGGTCACATGACCTTATCTCTGGTCCTTAAGGGTTTAAGAATGTCAATATTAGCCCATATTTATAAGCAACTGTTAGGGTTGACAAATGTTGACCTTCAGTAAACAGGGCTTGCCTGCGGGATTCCTCCTGGCCCCTGTTCGTGACATGTTAATTGTGAGACGTGCTTAAATACGAGTGGTGTTTCTGGGAAGGCTGTCTCTTACACACGTACCTGCGTACCTACAGGTGTGATCGGAGTTCCCTGCAGCAGGTAAGAATTTCTATCTCTCGTCGCTTCCTTGTGCTTCTCTCTTTTTACTTTTGCCAAGTCATACGATCTGTTTTGTCTCTGCGGACTCCCCCTTTCTCGGCGTTACCCCTGGCCCAGTTCAATTTACTTTCCTGTTTTACACATTACATTCCTAATTACGCCACTTTAAATAGAACATTCCAGATGAAGATTTTGTTTGAGTTGCTGGTATTTGGTGATGTAACGTTGTTTAGTGCAGGAAATCACCAGGCTGTTCTTTCCTGTTCTTTCTAACCTTTGGGGGTGAAGAAAAAGGTAGAAAACTTTAAAACCAGGTGAAAATTATAGGGGAAAGAGAAGGGGTTAATGTCCAGACAAATTTGGGAGTCAGAAGTGAAATTTTAGGATCCCACACTGCTGGGATTTCTCCAGACTTGGGTTAACCCCCTTTGGATGCTAGACGGGTTTATAATGCAGGTAGTTTCGTACCTTGATAAATCTTAAGATATTTGATAATGTTCATGTTTGTTTTCGGTGGGCTGGAGGGAAAATATTTCCTTTACACTCCTCACTTCCTCCTTGTTCTTTCTGTAGAGCAGCGTCAAGAAGTGGGGAGTGTGCGCAGTTATATTGTTCCCCCAGACTGCAAACATGCAAAATCATGTACTGAGTTCCATCTACATATGGGCACTTTTATATACACACACTCTCTTATCTCTCTCTCTCTCTCTCTCTCTCTCCTCTCTCTCTCTCCCCTGTCTCTCTGCGTTTCAATGCGTTGGATGCCTTTCTGGCACTCAAAGGGTTAAATTCCTAAAAGGTCAGTGAAGACTAAACCTATGGGATGTTTAAGGGCTCCTAAAATGTGACTGCTGTTCCTAAATATTTTTTGAGTATTTTATAGATATACCTGCTTACATGTACCCCTTCACTTGCTCCTAAAAATGTATCTGGATTCAAAGTTATTTATATATAATGTATATTAGTATCGTATATATGGACCAGATGCCCATCACTCACTATTTCCAAGTTATTATCCTGGGTGCATCCGCACTGGTATATATGTATATAACAGAGAGAGTACCAGGTGATCATATTATTACTTGCTATGTGATCAGTGTTACAGTCCTGACATATGGCCCGTTTTCAACATCTGGGGAGAGATGCACTAAGGTGTGCTAAAGAGGCGGTAAAGTGGAGATGACGTCTCCAGTTCCTATGTTTTTCTATAGAGCCTATGCACTAAGATATCCAAATCTGGAGAGATCTTAATGCAGTGGCTCTATAGAATAACATAGGCACTGGAGAAGTCATCTCTACTTTATCACCTCTTTATCACCGTTTAGTACATCTCCCCCCAAGTCTTCATTTTTGTAGTGTATGTACTATACTGTATGTATGAATATAGTGTGTGTGTGTATATAGATATATAATATCCTGTAGTCTTGTATTTTGCCTGTGTAGAATACTTTGTATTCATATTGGATCCCCCTTAACCCGTTAATTGTCAGAGTATGTTGGGGCACCCCTCTGGCACTCAGAGGGTTAACCACTGTGCCAAGACGTTAGGTATAAGAAGAGCAGACACGCAGTTTTCTCCCCCCCCCTCGCATCCACACAGGACAGTGGATTTTGGACTTTGCCCAGACTTGGAATAATCCTATTTGTGACTGTGAGAATCCAGACGGATCGGCAGATCTTTGTGTAGGACCTCGGTCCAAATCCTTCCTTGAACAATTCTGGTTCTGTCCAGCTATCCTGCGACACTCGATGTAGATGCAGATTATTTGTAGACACAGCCTCCTTGAATTTCATGGATTTTCTCTCGGATGAGGTAGGATTGTATACATATCTGTTGTTGCTATAAACGTTCCGAGAATCCTGTTGCTTGATGTGGACAGAGATCCATTTACTAAGCAGAGGAGGTGATATCAGTGCTTCAGATACTTTGGCCTTCAATGAACTTTGATTCAGTCGCTCGTAAAACTAAGTTCGGGAGTTTATCATTGGCCGTCAGTCTTCTTGACTTGTCGTATGTTGCCACAGAAAAGCGAGTATAGATTTGACTTTCCTTGTGTAAAGTTCCATTCTGCTCCACTGATTAAAGGGATAGTAATACTTTGTTTTCACTTTATTTTATTTTGTAGGCCTTAAAAAAACATGAAGAATGATATAAGTCTTATCTCTCAAACCTTTATGGTTTGAGAGATATTCACAAGCAAAGTTTCCCCTCCCGCCCCTTTTACCTAGTGTAAGCCATCTCTTCTCAGATGTGGAATCCAGTCCATAGACCAGACAGATAACAGAAGGGGACAATCTTCTTCCTATGAGAACAATGAAATCCCTGCCCCCTTGACAAGTTTTTCAGGTTTTTCCCTTATCTTAATTGAAGATTGTACCTCTCTGCAATCTACCTGGGCACCTCCCTTCTGATCTGACTGAACAGTGTTACATCAGTAAAAGGGGAGGGAGGGGGACACATTGTCATTGAATTACTCTGGAATTACAACTCTGACAGAATTGAAATAACACTCTCCAAAGTCCAAATACTATGATGATTAATTAGAGCTGTTTTTATTATGAAACATTACTATCCCTTTAAATATTCATGTGTACAGTTTACATATTGTCTATTAAACCACGGATGTCCAGATTAATACCTGTGGGCAGTTTGCGGCCCTCTAGCAAGTCCCATTCAGCCATTCCTGCATGTTCTATTAAAATGTAACTTGCTGCAAAATACAGTGGGCCATATTCAATCAGCTAAAGGAATGCCGTTCTGGTGCCATTTATTTTAAAATGGAATTTTAGCCCCTTTTAAATTAACAGGAAGTTTGAGAAACTTTGTACAGTTGATTCGCTCCAGAACTAAAATTTTATGTAGCGAAATATAAGATGGATTATTGGCATGGCCTGGTCTGTGTAACGTCTTGTGTTATGTATTTAATAGCATTACATTATTCAGTAGTACGTGGCCCTCGATTCCTTGTTCTTTTCTCAGTCAGGCACTTGCACAGATGAATTTGGACACCCCGTCTTTTAGACTAACATGGGATTTCCCAGGGAGGTGAACGGTTCCTGGGGGATTGAGTGGCGTACCCCAGGATTTGCTCATTGATAAATCCATGGTTTCTACAGGTGACAGAGGCATTTTTCAGCAGAGTGTAGAATCTGTCTTTTATTAACTCTTAGAGTGCCACTGTAAGGGTTAAGTTGACCCCACAGTCTTTGTGTCTGACCTCCATTCTCTGTAGCAAGAAAGGGTTAACCAATACTGGAGCTTCTGTCACGGCGAATACTTTGCTAGTGCCCTCAGCCTGCTGCATTATTAGGTTCTTCTAGTTTAACCCTTTGAGTGCCAGAGGGGTGCGCAACGCACTGCAAAGCAATGCGTTGTGTACCCCTCTGGCACTCAAAGGGTTAACCCGTAGAATGATAGAGATGTCAACAATGCATTGCATTGCAATGCGTTGGACAAGTCTCCAGCATCCAAGGGGTTAAACAGTATTCCACCCCCACCTTTAGTTGGTGTTCTTTTACACAAACAATCTATTGAATAACCCTATTGATGTCCATTTGGGTTGGGGATTTTTTTAACGTCACTGAGATGACAGTAACGTGACATTTCTGTCCCGTGTGAATACAATGACCCCGTCCCATTTACACCTCAAACATAAATAGTTTTGCCTTTGTCGCCGATTTCAAACGTTTGTTTGGATTCTTGTCAGCGCCTGTGCTGTTTTATTGGTTTAAAGAGACTATGGGCAATATGTACAAAGGTAAATCTAGAGCAATTCTGGGAGAAAGCATTTTCACAACAGGGAATAAATAAACTTTTGCATTGACATAACAGCAGATCTTATGCTATTTTTATTTATTTTTTAAAACCTTTTTTTTCATATGGGAGTAACTTGATGAATAGGCCGGGGCTGAGTAGCCACAGAATGGCTTGTGTCACCTATCTGAGCCGACATCAGCAGGTATCGGGCTGGGATGCAGCCCAATTGATTATGATTATGGCTCTCGGGCACAAAATTTTCATTTTGTGCCCTCAGCCTCCATAGATCCTCTACATCTGAACTGAAAGCGCTTGACCCTGAGTCCTGCACTTGTCTCTTCCCAGTGGACCCATGAGGAAGTCTGTGGGTCTTGATACAGACCCGCTCTGCTCCTATTGGTCCCCTGGTGCTAATAGGTCAGCCCCGTCTTCACTGAGATGTCTATTCCCAGGGTAGCAGGCCTGTCTGTCAGTGACACATTATCCTGGTGATAGATGCTCTTTAACCCTTTGAGCTCCAGAGAGATATTCCAGTGCGTTGGATTCTTCGCTGGTGCTCAGAGTGTTAACCATTAAGGCCCAGAGAGTTTAAAGGGGTTTTTAACTACTTAAATGCTAGAAGTTGAACAAACAATGAGTTTGGGATCTCTCTTCATTTTTAATTGGTTAAAAGCCCCATTTAATTTGTAGTTATTAATTGTCCCCCAGTTGGGCAGTTGTTTGACACAAGTCTTGCTCCCCTCTTTCTTTGTGCATACGGCTCCATATCTCACCCTCGTGTATCTTCCTCTGGACACTGGTGAAACGCGATGACTGAACGTAGTTTAATAAGGGGAACCTGCATTTATTCGGGAGGTTTTCATGGAATTGGTTAATCTGCTTCCAGGTGGTACAAACCAAAAGTCCCATGCACTGTTGAATACTGGAGCAATTTGGGGTTAAATCAGTTATACCACAGGGGAGAAATTAAGAAGAAAAAATGTACTTTGATTTAAATAAGACTGTTAAACATATATGCTAAGGGCACTTGCATATATATACACACACACACACACACACACACACACACACACACACACACACACACACACACACACACACACACACACACACACACACACACACACACACACACACACACACACACACACACACACACACACACACACACACACACACATATCTCCCATCCACAGGTCCTTTTGCCTTGGGCCCCTACTAACTGCAGGCTCAGCCCTTCCCATAACTGGATACTATGACAGGAGACGCCCGCTAATCAATAACACTCGCCTGGGGTCACATTCCAGGTAATAGGTTGTGTGCACACTCACGTGTTCTCTATTCATCACATGGAGCTGGGGATGTGCACTACCTCCATGGGATCTATACATACATAACATTGTAATGTACATAACCATATAATATAGTAACATAGTTGATGAGGCTGAAAAAAGACATGCGTCCATCAACTTCAGCCCATGCCAATAACACCCCTGCTGATCCAGAGAGAGGCCATTTCCAATTAAGCCCCAAGTGTGTAAAAAAAAAAAACAAAAAAAAAAACCCTTCCCTGAATCAACATCCTATTTGCTGCATTCAAGGGGTTAATAGGCAGTATTAAATCAATGGGAATCTCTATTTGTCCCTGTGGCGCAGTTGGTTTACACCGGAATAACTCCTCTTAAGCTGAATGAATACGCCCTTAGTGCCCGGACCTCCAGGTACAGCTCTCTGTGTGCTTGTAACATATCCTCAGGGTCAAACACACACATTTGTTTTTTCTGTGTTCACCTTAGAGCTGTCCCAAAAGATAATTAATCCATTTCTGGTTTGACAGAAGACAGAAATATGACCCTTCCTCCCTATGCCAAACATGTACAACCCTTGGGCCCATGTTAATTACAAGGTTCCACATCATGAGCCACCTGCTGTGCAAAGTGGCGCTCACTCCTTGCCCATGTTTGGTATTCCCTGCTCTGATGCAGAGGAAAGGATTGATTTTTAGGTTTTTGAGGATAATTTAACCCTTGGATGCTAGTGGTGTACAGCGTATCCAAGAGATTAACCATACATGTGCTTGTCCCACTGTCTACTGGTAGTCTTAGACCCACACATACACCTGTCTGACACCCCAGCCCTTGTCCACTGGTAGTCACAGACCCGACACATACACTGTCTGCTTCCCCCAGCTTTGTACCACTGGTAGTCACAGACCCACACATACACTGTCTACACCCCAGCCTTGTCCACTGGTAGTCACAGACCCACACATACACTGTCTGACACCCCAGCCTTGTTCACTGGTAGTCACACTCACACATACACTGTCTGACACCCCAGCCTTGTCCACTGGTAGTCACAGACCACACATACACTGTCTGACACCCCAGCCTTGTTCCACTAGTAGTCATAGACTCACATATACACTGTCTGACACCCCAGCCTTGTTCCATTGGTAGTCACAGACCCACACATACACTGTCTGATACCCCAGCCTTGTTCTACTGTCCACTAGTAGTCACAGACCCACACATACACCGTCTGACACCCCAGCCTTGTTCCACTGGTTGTCACAGACCTACATATACACTAACACGCCCAGCCTTGTTCCACTGGTAGTCAGACTCACACATACACTGTCTACACCCCAGCCTTGTCCACTGGTAGTCACAGACCACACATACACTGTCTGACACCCCAGCCTTGTTCCACTAGTAGTCATAGACTCACATATACACTGTCTGACACCCCAGCCTTGTTCCATTGGTAGTCACAGACCCACACATACACTGTCCTGATACCCCAGCCTTGTTCTACTGTCCACTAGTAGTCACAGACCCACACATACACCGTCTGACACCCCAGCCTTGTTCCACTGGTTGTCACATATACACTAACACCCCAGCCTTGTTCCACTGGTAGTCAGACTCACACATACACTGTCTACACCCCAGCCTTGTCCACTGGTAGTCACAGACCCACACATACACCGTCTGACACCCCAGCCTTGTTCCACTGGTAGTCACAGAACTACACATACACTGTCTACACCCCAGCCTTGTCCACTGGTAGTCACAGACCCACACATACACTGTCTGACACCCCAGCCTTGTTCCACTGGTTGTCACAGACCTACAGATACACTGTCTGACACCCCAGCCTTGTTCCACTGGTAGTCACAGACTCACACATACACTGTCTGATACCCCAGCCTTGTTCCACTGGTAGTCACAGACTCACACATACACTGTCTGATACCCCAGCCTTGTTCCACTGGTAGTCACAGACCCACACATACACTGTCTGCTTCCCCAGCTTTGTACCACTGGCAGTCACAGACCACACATGCCATGCACTGTCTGACGCCACAGTCTTGTTCCACTGGTAGTCACAGACCCACACATACACTGTCTGACACACCAGCCTTGTCTCATTATCCACCATTACTTCTGTTGTATGATAACTATCGTACTTCTTCATGGAGAATCTGATATAAAACCTGCTCTTTTATTGGCACACGTTGGTTTTCTCCAGAATTTCAGCAATTTAGCTTGATGAATAAGGTCTCGAGTATCTGACATCCATCACATTGTGACCTCACGTTCAATTTAAGGAAGACCTATCTCCTTTCCAAATCCTGCCCAAAAGCGGGAGTTTCCATCTTGAAAGTATTTGTATGATCATTATCATTCTTCCCCCACTGGTGGCAAATTATAACTTCTAGCACCCTAAGAAGGTGGAGAGGTGTGATTTTCTGGACATGTCATTAGTTAAATCTGCAGCTTTATATGACCAAGTCCGAGAACAAAGTTCTGTAGAGATTAGATTCCCCAACTGCTAAACCAACTCTTGCTAAAACCTTTAATTTGTTTGTAAGAGGAAAAAGCGCAAGATACAAACAGTTTAAATAGGTACATTTAATGATACTAAAAGCTGTGTAGGTGACAGGTTCACTTTAATAGAATTCAGTGTCCGTATGAAAGATAATCCACAGTGTATGACCCTGGTGGGTACTGTGTGTGTGTGTGTGTGGGGGGGGTTGTTTCTGAAGATTTGCAGGTTTTAAGACTCAATTTCCTATTCTTCATTTCTAGAACAAGTCCTGGAAAAAGATAAAGAACATGGTTCACTGGTCACCATTTGTGGTGTCCTTCAAGAAGCAATATCCATGGATCCAGCTGGCTGGGCATGCAGGTAGGTGGCCACTAGGGTTCAGTGTCTGTGAGTGCATGTGTTTCAGGGGGGTGGGATGCAGGTGCAGTCATCTTGAGCACATATAAGCTATCCTGTCCACTTATGCCAACAAGTGCTTCCCAGACCTATTAACCCCTTAAGGACCGGCACACGCGGCCGGCACTTGAGGACCACGGGTTTTATTTTTTTATTTTTTTAAGTGATTCCACCGTCAGTGGTCCTTAAGTGCCGGACCGCCGTGACGGTCTTGGTACGGCAATGGTCGTTAAGGGGTTAAAGGAACATTTGACATTTCACATCCCATTAACCCCCTAACTTAATATTTACCAAAAAAATCCTAATCAGTATTATGAATCAATTTTGTGTGAATCGATTTCCCAAAATTAAGGGGATGGTAACATTTTGCTTTGACTTTACAAATTCTACAAATGCATAATAGAAGTCCTATTGACTCTACTATATTTATTTTATTTTACACTGTTATGTGCCTGAAAGCTCACTGAATTTCTGTTTCCGGAAAGTTTTCTGTCCAGGACAGTTAGAACAGAGATATTTATACAATGTTGCAAGTCTCACTGCAGCACTGAGTGATCTGTATGTCTACAGGTCGATTTTTTTTTTTTTACATTGTGTCCCTGTCTGGTTTACATTGTGCATTCCCTATCTGCTTCCAAAATTCCCAAACAGAAAGCTCTCCGGAAACGCAATCAGATGGATCCCTGTCACGGACATAAAATGTAAAAAAAAAAATGCGTGAGGATGGAAAAAGACATAATAAAATGTACAGGCAGTTAGATTTTGCATTTTATGTAAAGCCGAGGTAAAGAGTTACTATCCTATTAAACTGTCAGTGTGGCAAATACGACTCTTTTTGCCGCATTTAAAGAGACCAAACGCTCCCCACTGACGTATTCTTGGAACAGAAGCAAAGTAAGAGTTTGGTGATAAACAGTGAACATTCATGTCACCCCCCCATGCAGAAATTATTCATGGACGCCATTAGGATTTTCTGCCCAGATTAAGGAAAGTGGGAGTTTATTATTTACCCCTTGAGTGCCTCTCTAAGGGTTAAAGGAGATGTAACTGTTTCTTAATGAAACAAATGTATATATAAAATATTTGAGGGCTTTTCCTGTTGAGTAAAATAAGGGTATTCTCACTGTGAGAGATGCACGTTTCCAGAGTTATTACAGTTTAAATGGGATCTATCACCCCTACACAAGTTTGTCTTAAAGGGATAGTAATACTTTAAATGTAAAAAAATATATATGTTGTAGGGTTTATCCCCCTGAGTAAAACAAGAGTACTCCCACTGCTGAAAGGTGTTTCATTCAAAAGTTATTAATTTTCAAATTTAAATTTTTTAGGTGCAATATCTCAGTGGCCTGAAATTGTACAGTGGCGCTGTTGCTACACCATCCTATGGACAGCTCTGGTCCCGGGACCATAAATCTCCATAGGATGGTGTAGCAACAGCGCCACTGTACAATTTCAGGCCACTGTGATATTGCACCTAAAAAATTCAACTTTGAAAATTAATAACTGTTGAATGGAAAACCTTTCAGCAGTGGGAGTAGTCTTGTTTTACTCAGGGGGATAAACCCTACAACATATTTTTTTTACATTTTAAGTATTACTATCACTTTAAAAGTTAGGTTATATAGCAAATATGTGGAATACTGTATTATTTATTTATTTATTTTTTTTTAAATCGCCATTTGACTGTAATTTAACGAGTATAGATTGCCCTGCACCGTACTTCCAGACAGACTGCGGTTTAGTAGTGTACTCGTTGGCTAGAGAGCGCGACAGCTTACAGGCAGAAATCCTCCATCATTGGAGGAGGCTGGATAGTGGGAGGAGACAGGGGAAGAGTGACAGGCTGCGGTACAGAGCTGGTAACCATAGTCTGTCCGGAAGTACGGTGCAGGGCAATCTTTACTCGTTAAATTACAGTCAAATGGCGATTTAAAAAAAAAAATAAATAAATAATACAGTATTCCACATATTTGCTATATAACCTAACTTTTAAGACAGACTTGTATAGGGGTGATGGATCCCCTTAAAACCAGAGTTTTTTTTTTTTTTACATTAACAGTGCCTTCTAGTGGTCAAATTAAAATTATTTATTCTGTTACATTCAATTTAAGAGGAAAGTCTTTATAGAATGTGATAGAAACTGCTGAATCACTTCCTGTCAGAATTTTCAAGAAGTAATCACGATGTAATTCACTTACTGAGTATTTTAATGGTTATAACTTTTTTTTTGGGGGGGGGGACAGATGACAGCAGTGGGAGCGGCCCTGTTTTACTCAGAAAGAAAAGCTCTAACATATAGGTTTTAATTAAAAAAAAAAAAAATAGTTTACTTCTCCTTTTAAGAGGTCTTCGTGCTTCCTTAAATGATCTTTTGAGGATTCTGGACTGATTTTATATGTATGATAAACACACCCCGTTATTTTAGTTTAGAGGAGTGATGAAGAGTAGCGTAGTCGGGAAGTTTAGAGAGCGCGAGTACGACGTTCTCTGAAGCTGGCGGGAGGCGAAAGGAAACATACTATACAGTATGGCTGGAGAAGTCTGTTAACCCTTTAAAGTGGACCTCTCACTTCCCATAAAGTTATGACTATCTAAATATCTGTCTCTAATAAAGCTTCTATATGTTTTTTTATTTTTTTAACTCTTTAAAGGGATAGTAATACTTCGTTTTAACTTTATTTTATTTTGTAGGCATTAAAAAAACATGAAGAACGATACAAGTCTTATCTCTCAAACCTTTATGGTTTAAGAGATATTCACAAGCAAAGTGTCCCCCTTCCGCCCCTTTTACTGATGTCACACTGCTCACCCAAAGCAGAAGGGAGGTGCCCAGGTAGACTGCAGAGAGGGACAATCTTCAATTAAGATAAGGGAAAAACCTGAAAAACATGTCAAGGGTGGCAGGGCTTTCATTGTTCTCACAGTAAGAAGATTGTCCCCTTCTGTTATCTGTCTGGTCTATGGACTGGATTCCACATCTGAGAAGAGATGGCTTACACTAGGTAAAAGGGGTGGGAGGGGAAACTTTGCTTGTGAATATCTCTCAAACCATAAAGGTTTGAGAGATAAGACTTATAACATTCTTCATGTTTTTTTAATGACTACAAAATAAAATAAAGTTAAAACGAAGTGTTACTATCCCTTTAATTTTACTGAGTTATTAGCATTGAACGATTTACCCGATGATGTCACCAATGGTACAGCTTGGTAACGAAAGGCTGTCAGTACCTCCCCTCCTCCTCCCACGTTGTTCTTCCTTCAGAGACCCACAGATCTCCATGTGACCTGGCGAGCTCTGATTTGTGAGTCTCTGAAGGAGGAGGGAACGAGACAAACATGGGAGGCGGAGGAGAGGTGATTGACAGCCTTTCGGTACTGAGCTGTACCGCGGCGATGCCACCAGTGACGTCATCTGGTAAATCATTTCAGTGCTAATATCTCTGTTAAATTACAGATGAAAAAAATGGATTGAAGGTTTATTGGAGACCAGAGAGGTTTGCCAACACAACGCATAAAGGGATAGTAATGTTTCACCATAATCTTCACAGTATTTGGGCCATAGACAGTATTTCAATTCTGTCAGAGTTGTAGTTCAAGAGTAATTGAATGATAAAGTATCCCCCTCCCGCCCCTTTTACTGATATAACACTGCTCACCTCAGAGCAGCAAGACTGTCCGGATGGATCGCAGAGAGGGACGATCTTCAGTGATTATAAGGAAAAACCTGTCAAGGGGGGCAGGGTTTTCCTTATGATCAGAGTAAGAAGATTGTCCCTTGCTGTGATCTCTCCGGTCAAGAGACCAGACTCCACATCGGAGGGGAGGTGGGTTTATACTAGGTAAAAGGGGTGGGAGGGCGATACTTTATCATTCAGTTACTCTTGAACTACATCTCTGACATTATTAAAATAACACTCTATGGCTCAAATACTATGAAGATTAATCGGAGCTGCTGTTTTTGTGGAACATTACTATCACTTTAACAGTGTTTTTGCACATCCTGGTGGTCATTAAAAGGATGGACCACTAGTCTGATGCAGTAAATGGAACAACTCCACGTAATTCCCCCCGTAGGTAATTTCAAGGCTGGAGAATATGGGAAGATCCTGAAGAAGTTCTGCGAGAGCGAGCAGCAGTGTCTGGAGTGGCTGAACAAGGATGTCTTGAGACCCTTCGTCCCGGGTTACTATGGGGTCGTAGAAAAAGACGGAGAGAACTACAACCAGATGGAAGACCTTCTGTCTGAGTTTGACTGTCCGTCCATCATGGACTGCAAGATGGGAGTCAGGTGAGAGGCTGAAAATGAAAGGGACAGTCACATAATACGGAGAACATTTATCCTGTTGAGTAAAATGATATTATTTTCACTTCTAAGGTGTTTTATTCAGAAGTTTCCAGTTCAAACATGAATTTCCTTGGGTGTAATACTTCCATGGCCTGAAATGTTATGGTGGTGCTGTGTGTGGCTACAACAGTCTATGGAGGGTTATAGTTAGTGACAATAGATGTTCATAGACTGTTGTAGTAACAGAGCCACCATAACATGTCAGGTCATGGCAGGTACTGCACCCCCACAAAGTGCAGATTTGAGCTGCAGTAACTTTTCGATAAAACCTCTCTCGGCTGTGGGAGTACACTTGTTTTACAAAGGTACTGTTAACCCTTTAACTGCCCACTGCCAGGAGATGTGTTTGTACAAAAGGGATTACAGTTCAATCTCTCAACAAGCGTTTGGAGCTGCCAAGCTGTTACTATGACATTCTGTGGAGAACTGTACCCTGAGACTCACAGCCCCCAAGGAATGCCACGGAATAAATGTCTGGGCAGCAGGTGGTGTTGTTGGTTAAAAAAATTAAATAATAAACACAAAACACAAGATTTTGAACTGTAATAATGTTTGAACAAAGCATCTCCAAACAGGGAAAACTTTTTTTTTTATTTTTTTATTTTAAACTTCATATCATATGTTATTTTTCATAATAAAATGTCTCTGCTCCTTTTAGCTCCTTTAAGAAATGTGCGCAACTAATTCCGAAGCAACGCGTTTCACACTCCTATGCTCCTTAACCCTTTGAGTGCCAGAGAGGTATCCAGCGCATTTCTGCTCAATGAGTTGGATACCTTTCTGACACTCATAGGGTTAATGAACCCGCAGGGCAGGTTCTTAGATTTCCTGGCTCCTGTTTGTGGATTGTAGGTTGTAGGATGCTCAACTCCCCCTGGCAGTCTCCTGGAGCACCCATTATAATAACGATTATAATTATATAATAACGACATTCCCCTGTAAATGTCCTGTACTAACGACAAGGCCCCATTGTGCGAGATTCTAGCATTACCAGTACAACAGGACTTGGCTGTGGAAAGGCAGCTTTTTAACCCCCCAGGCACCCTGGATTTTTCAAACACCCAAGGGCTTAAATTCCTAGCTTTTTTTTACATTGAACCTCCCACCCCTTTCCTTCCCTTGCACTTCTCTTACGCCCCCCCCTCCCCATGTATTTATGCTTAAAGAGATAATAATACCAGCATATGACTTTAAGGTCGACTCTTCATTACTAGTGTAAAAGCCTTTGTACACGGGCCAAGATCTGTGTGATGTTAACCCTTTGAGTGCCAGACGGGTACGCAACGCATTGCTTTGCAATGCGTTGCATACCCCTCTGGCACTCAAAGGGTTAAGAGGCCGGTCCTGCGCTGTGTCCTGCTGCCGACGCAGTCATGCACTGTAGAGACTGCCCGAAAGCACAGAATGCTCCCAGCACAGATCTCCCAGCATTCCGCACAGAATGCTCCCTGCACAGAACTCCCAGCATTCCGCACAGAATGCTCCCAGCACAGAACTCCCAGCATTCCGCACAGAATGCTCCCAGCACAGAACTCCCAGCATTCCGCACAGAACGCTCCCAGCACAGAACTCCCAGCATTCCGCACAGAACTCCCAGCATTCCGCACAGAACGCTCCCAGCACAGAACTCCCAGCATTCCGCACAGAACGCTCCCAGCACAAAACTCCCAGCATTCCGTGTGTTCGGGCAGTCTCTACTGCACATGACTGCTTCTGACAAACATTCTAGCAAATTATTATATAGGATACTTTTTAGTAACCAACGGTACCTTTATAAATGTCCATAACTTTGTATTATTTGTCCAGGTAGGCAGGGTTTTCCTTATAACGACAGACACAGTATCGTCCTTTGTTGCGATCTGTCCGGTGAAGCGACCAGATTTCAGATCTGAGTAGACTTTGCGTGATGTAGAGGAAAGGAGAGGAAGGGGGAAACTTTAAAATAACAATACACAAGGAATAGAACCTTGGTTTGTCAAGCACACTTTGTGGACCGTTCCAATGAAGTGTTTATTTCTATATCTCGCTATTTCGGCTCTGTTGAAGAGCCACGGGACGGTCCCGGGACCAGAATCTGCTTCTCTCAGCTAGAGCCCTGACGTCTATGAAATGGCCCGGAGGGGGGAACTTTAGATGCTTCAATTTCTCAAACTATACATTTTTGAGAGATGGGACACAGCTCATTGTACTAATATATTTAATGTGTACAATATTAAAATTGGTTCTAAACAAGCATTGTTATCCCTTTAAACACACCTTACCCACTGTCCATGGTGGAGCACTGAATGGAATTGGTGAAGGCAAAACCAGCGACCTATGAGTTCCACCTCTAATAATGTGTCTCCTGTAGGACATACTTGGAAGAGGAGCTGCTGAAGGCTCAGGAGAAGCCCAAACTGAGGAAAGACATGTATGAGAAGATGATCGCCATAGACCCAGACGCCCCCACTGAGGAGGAACACAGACAAAGAGCCATCCTAAAGCCTCGGTATATGCAGTGGAGAGAGACGCTTAGCTCCACAGCTACCCTGGGCTTCAGAATAGAAGGCATTAAGGTTAGAATGAGCTCAATATGCAGTAATTCACTGTCTGTAGGACAAGTTTCATAAACAGGGTAGGTAATCTGTGGCTCTCCAGCTGTTGGAGACTCGACCAGCCAATGGTTGGTTGGGGTTATGACTTGTAGGCCCCAGGAAATGGACAGCCAATGGTCGTCTACCCCTGTTGTACAATGACTGTCTTATATACACTCACTGCCATTTGTGGGGGGGTGGGGGTATGACTGATATGTTTATGGGTCAGTCCTCTTAGAACCAGTAATGACAGTGACATGTTTATGGGTCAGTCCTTCCTAGCACCATAGTGTACTAATGACAGTGACATGTTTATGGGTCATTCCTTCCTAGGACTAAAGTGTACTAATGACAGTGACATGTTTATGGGTCAGTCCTTCCTAGGACGAAAGTGTACTAATGACAGTGACATGTTTATGGGTCAGTCCTTCCTAAGACCAAAGTATACTAATGACAGTGACCTGTTTATGGGCCAGTCCTTTCTCGGACCAAAGTGTACTAATGACAGTGACATGTTTATGGGTCAGTCCTTCCTAGGACCAAAGTGTACTAATGACAGTGACATGTTTATGGGTCAGTCCTTCCTAGGACGAAAGTGTACTAATGACAGTGGCATGTTTATGGGTCAGTCCTTCCTAGGACCAAAGTGTACTAATGACAGTGACATGTTTATGGGTCAGTCCTTCCTAGGACCAAAGTGTACTAATGGCAGTAACATGTTAATGGGTCAGTCCTTCCTAGGACCAAAGTTTACTAATGACAGTGACATGTTTATGGGTCAGTTCTTCCTAGGACCAAAGTGTCCTAATGGCAGTGACATGTTTATGGGTCAGTCCCTCCTAGGACCAAAGTGTACTAATATCAGTGTGTGTGTGATGGTTCATTGCCTGTTTCTGTCCCTCTTTACATCCTGCAGAGAGCGGATGGGACGTGCGACACAAACTTCAAGAAAACCAAGCATAAGGAGCAGATCATTAGGGCGCTGGAAGACTTTGTAGATGGAAACAGAAATATTATGGTGAGTTAATAGAAACCCAGAACTGACACCAGATCAGATCCGCACCCTATTTCAGGGGTAGGAAATCTTTGGAACTATAGCTGTGGAGGACTAAACTCCAAAGGTGGCAATAAGCTTTCCTACAATTGCATTTAATATTCTGGATGCTCCCATTCCTAACCCAAGTGCCTTACTGTTTATAGCTGTATTATGTAGTGGGATCTGTCCCCTGAGTCCAGCCACTGGCACAGACTGGCTTCTGTGAAGTAGAACATTAATTAAAGGAACAGTAATATTTAGAATGTAAAAAATATATATGTTTTAGGGTTTGTCCTCTTGAGTAAAACAAGGTACTGCCACTGGTAAAAGGTGTTTTATTCAAAGCTTATTACAGCTCAATCTTGAATTTTTAAGTGCAGCATCACAGTGGCCTGAAATGTTACAGTGGCGCTGTTGCCACTATAAACTTTCAGGCCAATGTTATACTGCACCTAAAAAATTCAAGTCTGAACCGTGATAACATTTGAATAAAACACCTTGAAGCAGTGGTAGTTCCCTGCAACATATTTTTTACTATATATTTTATATATTACTATCCCTTTAAACTGACCTTTTTATTGGAAATTGAGATGGCCCCCTGATCTGTCCCTTCACTTACCTGATTTTTATTTTTTTTTCTCTTCCACAGAAGAAATACCTGTGCAGATTGAAAGAATTGCGGGTAGCGCTGGAACGATCGGAGTTTTTCAAATCACACGAGGTATTCCGAATTTCCTCTGCTTGTGACTGTATATTTCTCTGTTATGGCTGATATTCACTGAAAAGCCCTTTAAGAGAAGATGAGTGATATTTCCTTTATTGTGTTCCACCATATTTAGCGAGGTGATCCCACAGGATTTCACCTCTGAGCAAATGCCCTGACTCTATGGGAACTGGAGATGTCGGTCCCACCTCCCATAGCGGAATTCTGAGACAGGAAGCTGAGCCGCCTTCTTTCCCGGCCCTCGCTTTACAGTCCTGGATTGGCCTTGAGGCTGCAAACCAGGCACACTTTGTAGACCATTCTAATGAAGAATTTCTTCGTAGACAACGGTATTTCGACTCTGCTGAAGAGCCATCCGGTCAAATGACCAGAATCTCGTTCTGTCAGCTAGAGCGCTGATGTCTGGGAAAGGGGCGGGAGGAGGGAACTTTAAAAGCTTCTATCTATAAAACCAGACCATTTTCAACAACTGGACTTGCATTGTTATGTTTACTTTTTTAATGTGAACAGAATTCAACATTATGAAAATTATTACTACCCATTTAAAGTGGACATGTCACCTTAATTCAAGATTGCATATTTCAAAACTTCATCAAAAACAGTATCCTTTTGAAATGTCGCCCACTATTGGGCAACATTCACAACAGCACATTAAGCATGTCACTGGCATGAAGAGGGGAAAGGAGAGTCTCGCCCGCATCAGAAGGGCGAGATTCTCATGTTGCGGGCTTAAGTGTCGCATTTGAACTATTATGCAACAGTGTATATTGAGACTCATGGTTCCATCGTTACTCGTGGCTTTGTAGAGATATGAATATGCTGCCTCACCCTGCAGCAGCAGTGAAAGTGTTAAGGCTTTACATGCATGTCCTGTGACCCCAATCCTGCCCACAGCCTGGAAACACAGACTGAGAGGAGGTGGGTACTGCATGCACAGTTGGCTCCTCTGCCCAGGATGTTTCCTCTGTATAAAGCTCTGATCAGTGAGCTCAGCTGGCTCCGCTTTGCCTGGGTATCAGCCTTGGCACTGGTTACAGTTCTGCTCTTGATCCTGTTCCTGTCCTGTTCTCTGGGAGGCCAGCAGGTGGAGCTTCTCTGTACAGGTACCCCAATATCTACTGCACCCTTCTACGCTCCTTCACTATGGGGGGACCTCGCTCCTCCCTTCTTTCATTCACCCCCCCCAGCAGACAAAGAGCGAGACCTTTGAATTCATTATCTCCCCAAAGCCACGAGTAACGATGGAACCCTGAGTCTCAGTATACATTGTTGCATATTATCTTCAGTGTAACGTTTAAGTCCGTGATGTGAGAATCTCACATCGCTGTTTTCATGCTGGTGACATGTTAATGTGCTTTTGTGAACGTCACCCAGTACAGGGTGACATTTTCATACTGAACCATCAAAAACTGCATATGTGTCATGTTAGCCAAAAGATCAGCAAATGTCCACTTAAGGAGATATTCATACTCGTTACCATACACTAATTGTGGTGCCTGTGAGGTACCAGTGATGTTTCATATGCTAATGAAGTATTTTCAGATATATGTCATATGCTAATTAAGCTTTGGTCTGCACCAGGAGACTTTCACTTTCCTCAGATATTAATGTGTGAATTTTTTTCCTAAACTATACATCTATTGATCTTTTGGTTAACGTGACACATAGGCAGTTTTTAATTAAGTTTTTAAAATAAGTAAAAAAGGCAAAGTGACAGGTCCAGTGTAACCCTTTGGATACTGGCAATGTCTCCAATGCACTGTGTGCTCTAGAGTGCAAAGGAACATTACCTTGATCGTGATGAAATGTTTTGGACTGTTGGACTACAACTCTTCATCCTCAGGCAGCCAACGGATGGTTAAGGATGATGAGACTTGTAATCCAACAATTGCTGGAGGGCCACGGGTTGCTACATTTGCTGTGGCATGTGGAAGAGATTTATTTAAAGTGCAGAATATGTGAAGTCAAACTGTTTAGACTTGTAGTTATTTGTATTGTCCCTCTCCACCTGTCCCAGCCATTGGCCTTCACTCTTCCTTTACCTAGAGGGAATCGGCTGTACTCACTGAGGCCCTCTAAAGGCCAAAACATACATATTGGGGGTGTGCTGTCTATTTTGTACAGAGATGGTTTGCCTGACATTTCAGTGCTGGGCCGTCTGTGGGCAGGACCAGGCGGATATGAATATGATCATTTTTACTATATTAGTCTCCTACATGGTACCACGCATTACCCATGCTGTCCTAGAGGTAGGCATTTCTGCTGCACAGACAGTTACATTGTGTAACTATACCTAGTTTTCTCTGTCGTCCAATACAGGTTACTGGTAACTCTGGGGTAGGCGATCCGCCCCTTTAATTGTAGGCAGGAACAATTCTAGAATTTTATGCAGGGGGTGGAGCCTACCTTCCCTCCTTGGCTGCAGCTAGCCAACCAGCTCCAGAAAGATTTGTTCCTTGGTGAAAATAACACAGGCAAGAGAACAGTTCTGCTATAGTTTTAGAAGTTTTTTATTTTTCTGTAAGAAATGGAATACCAACATTAGGCGGATTACCATAACTGACAATGCCCTTAGATGTGGCTAGCTCAGTATCCAGGTGCTTTTTATGGTCCTTAAGCCCTTGGGTTCAAGTTCTTTCCCCAGGAGTTGCCCACTGAGGCTTCTTCTTACTACATGGTAATCTGAAGATAGAAGATCTGCAGGAAAGGTGAGCACCCTTTGAGTGCTGCAGGTCCACATGTCCCACGTTGCCCCTCCGCACAGGGGTTTTTTATTTGGAGTTCCTATTGCACAGTCCAGCACTCACTGGGTCTATCTGTATGTCTGTTGGGTGTTTGGAGCAGGTTTATGTGGTATTTAACCCTTTAGCTGCTGGTTTGGCATTCATTTGGGGGTTTTTCTAACACTTTTCCTACTGGTTCAGTGTTTTTTCTGTATTCTAACATGTTCTAGTGATGTTTCATGTCTTTTAGTCTGACACTTTCAATTTTGTAAAATTTGAGCTTTACCACATAGGCGCCATTGCTCCATTCACTCCAGTCCAGTCCATTCACTGTACAGTCTGGGACATATCTCTGCAACCGTTTAACCTAGCGACTTCAGAGATGGCTCATTTTACTTGTCTGCCCTTGCTCTATCATTCGGTTCATGTTTTTAGTGTGTTGGGGGGCTCAGGGGGCTTCGGGCACTGTTTGGGGTACTTTTCTGGGAAAACTAAATTTCCCATGAGTGCTTGCTTTGTGCTCTTGTTTCTGATTGGCTCCCGCCGCGGCAGCCATTTTGTGCTATTTCCAGAACGAGTATCTTACGCAGGGCTTGGACTCTCCTTCCCTCCTCTGCTGATTAACCCTTTGCCTGCCAGATAAGTCTATTTTAGAGATTTCTGGGGTGAAACTTTAATCCTACACACTGTAATTGGGTGACTTCTTATACAGTAAGGTTACTGACACTGTTCGAATGTCTATACCATTGGAGCTTGGGGCCAGACCTAAGACTAAGGATGCTGGGATCTCTATCCCCTATTGTGCATTGTTCTTCTTGTCATTAAGGGTTACCTAGAGAATTCTCAGGTAACCCTTAATGACAAGAAGAACAATGCGCAAGAGTTCTGATGTCCCTGAGAGTCTCCTAGGCTCCTCCAGCCATGCATTAGAGCCAGTTTGGGTGCAAGAGTTGAAGGCTGCTACTAGGGACCTTAGGTCCACATTGCAACTCTTTCCATCCCAGTTACAGGGGGTCTTTCATTCTTGGTAGATCCCCTCCTTCGTCAAATCTTCCCTGCCAAAACCGCAGGGAGTTCCTGAGGTATCAGATTCCTCTGAAGAGGAACTGCTGGTGGATTCAGATGTTGAGGAATGTTCTGCGGTGGGCTCCTCTCAGTTTTTTGGGGACCCTTTTGAGGCTGATCCTGAGCCCTCGGCTGAGGGCCTGATCAGGGCTGTTTTAAATACCCTAAACATTCCCTTAGTGCAGGAGGTTCCTTCTGACCCTTCTGATGTATTTCAGGAGCCTAAAAAGCCCCTTACTTGCTTTCCACCTAACCCCCCACTCTTGACCACCTTGTGTCCGACGAGTGGAAGTCTCCGGACAGGAAACCTTCGGTCTCCAAGAAATTTGCTGAGCTTTATCCCTTTTCTGAGTCTGCGCTTGCTCAGTGGGTTCATCCTCTTAAAGTGGATGCTCCTATCTCCAGGCTATCTAAGTCTACTGCACTGCCAGTGTCTGATGCGTCTGCTCTAAAGGACTGGACTGACAAGAAACTTGAGGTCTCCCACAAGTCCATCTTTGCCACTGTTAGTTCTGCCATGCGTCCAGCATTCGCAGCAGCATGGGTGAACCGGGCCATTGTGGTCTGGACTGAACAGCTCACTCTTGCTGTCCGTCAGGATGCTCCTACTTCGGATAAGTTGCGCATCCTTGCCAACATTTCTGAGGCACAACACTATGTTTCTGCTGCCCTTATTTGATGCCATCCGTTTGGTGGCTAGGATTTCCACCATGTCTGTGGTTGCCAGACGAGCTCTTTGGCTCAAGGTCCGGTCTGCTGATACTGCTTCTAAGACAGCATTGCTCTCCTTGCCTTTTCAAGGCACTTCTTTGTTTGGGCCAGACCTCAAGGATCTGATCAGTGAGGCTACAGGGGGTAAGAGTACACTTCTACCCTTAGTTCCTAGGAAGACAACACAGCTTAAGCTTAACCGGTATATTCGTTCCTTTCAGACTGACACACGTCCGGCGAACCAGACGGTTCCCTCAGCTCCGCGTACCTCCTCCAAGCCCAAACAGAAATGTAAGCCCAAGGTCTCCTCCAAGCCCAAGGCTTCCAACCCTTCTTTGGCATGACTCGCCGAACCCGGGTCCACACTCTCCTGTGGGTGGTCATCTGCGTCACTATCACAGCATTTGGGAGGATTCAGTGATGGACCCATGGGTTTTACAGGTGGTGACGGAAGGTACAGGATCCCTTTTGTCTCTCTTCCTCCTTTACCCTTCCTTCCTTCTCATACACCTCAGGGCGCAGAGAAACGCCGTCTGTTCATCTGCGCTGTTCAGGCTCTTCTGGACAAGGACATTCTGGAGCCGGTTCCAGTTCAGGACAGAGGTATGGGTATGCTGAAACCTCTTTGTGGTTTCCAAGGACGGCGGTTGTCGTTCCTTTTTGGATTTAAAGGATCTCAATCCCTTTGTGATCCGGACTCATTATCACCAGGAGTCTCTACAAACGGTAATTCCTTGCATCTCTGGATCTTCAGGACATGTACTTACACATTGCTATTCATCCTGAGAGCTGCCAGTATCTCCGATTTGCCTGCGACTGGGGACGTTCTCAGTTTTCAGCTCTTCCACTTGGTCTGACAACAGCTCCTCAGGTCTTCAACCATGTCCTGGGAGCCTTAGTGTCCGTCCTTCACTGAGATGGCATCAGAGTTACTCCATACTTGGATGACCTGCTTCTGAAAGCCCCTTCTGCGGAACTTCTTCATCAGCAGGTTCAGCAATGCATTCATGCTCTCCCCCATCACTGGTGGATCATCAAATCAGATATTGTCCCATCCCAGCGCCTGGTCTTCCTGGGCCTCCTCTTCGATACCCAGAAGAACATGGTGTTTCTCACGGACAAGCTGGCTCACCAGATCGCCCACAGGGTTTCTACGATCCTGGCTCAAGATCCAGTTCCAGTGGGGAAATTCATTTCCACCATAGAAGTAGTACCGTTTGCCATGGCGCACACCAGGGAACTCCAACGGTTTGTGATCCAGGTGTGCAAGGGTCAGCTGGACCTTCTAAAGACATCGGTGTAACTTCCTCTTCATGTGGAACTGAGTTTGTCCTGGTGTCTCAACCTCTCCAATCTGATGAAGGGCAAGACCTTCCTAGTTTCCTTCTGGACCACGGTGACGATGGATGCCAGCCTTTCCGGCTGGAGAACGGTCCTGGGTCGCCTGAGTGCACAAGGTCGGTGGTCTCCTGAAGAATCTCTCCTTCCCATCAACGTGTTGGAGCTTCGGGTGATATTCCAGTTGTTCAGAAATGGGGTCTTCCTTACATCGACCTGATGGCGACAAGATACAACAGGAGGGTTCCGAGGTTCTGCTCTCGATGGAGGGACCCTCTAGCTCTGGTGATGGATGCAATGTCCATTCCTTGGTTATTCCCCCTGGCCTACATCTTTCCTCCTCTCCCAGTGTTGCACAGGGTGTTACGGAAATTACGACTGGAGCGTTGTCCAGCCATTCTGATTGCTTCGTATTGGCCTCACCAAGCTTTGTTTCCGGAGCTTCTGGATCTGTCAGTGGCAGAGTCATTTTGGCTCCCTTGCGTCCGGATCTTCTTCTACAGGGTTACCTGTGGAAGGAGGATGTTCATCGTCTAGCTTTGACGGCTTGGAAATTGATTCCTCAATATTGAGGAAGAAAGGGTTTTCTTCTGGTGTGGTGGCTACTCTGCTCAGTGCCTGCAAACCTGTTTCTTCCAAGATTTGCCATAGTGTCTGGTCGACCTTCCCATCTTGGTGTGCTGACAAGGACCTGTCTCAGGAATTTGATCTGCCTATGGTCCTGGCTTTTTTGCAGGACGGTGTGGATAAGGGCCTCAGTTTGAGTTCTCTTAAAGTTCAGACATCTGCTCTTTCTGTTTTCTTTCAAAGGCGCATTGCCATCCTTCCTGATGTCAAGGTTTTCTTCCAGGGCGTTGCTCATACTCGTCCTGCCTTCAAGATTCCTGCTCCTCCATGGGATCTTAACTTGGTTTTGAGCGTTCTTCAGCGCCCTCCATTTGAGTCTTTGGCTACTATTCCTCTACGCCTGTTGACGTGGAAAATGTCTTTTCTCATGGTGATTGTGTCTGTCCGTTGTGTCGCGGAGTTACATGCTCTGTCGTGTAAATCACCCTATTTGGTGTTTCACAGGACAAGGTGGTGCTTTTCACCTCTCAGGAGTTTCTCCTGAAGGTGGTTTCAGAGTTCCACATCAGTTAGGGGGTTGTGGTGCCCTCTTTCTGCCCTGACCCCACCTCTGACAAGGAGACGTGTTAGACGTGGTGCGTTGTCTCAAGTTCTGTGTACATTGTACTGTGTCTATCAGGCAATCAGATGTGTTATTCGTCATTCCTGAGGGTCCTAGGGCAGGAATACCTGCATCCAAGGTGACTGTTGCTTCTTGGATCAAGTCCACTATTCGTAAGGCTTATGAGCTGAGGAAGAAGCCTGTCCCTTTCAGGGTCACGGCTCATTCTACCCGATCTATTGGGGCCTCTTGAGCTTATAAGAATCAGGCCTTTGCTGATCAGTTGTGCAAGGCTGCCACCTGGTCGTCTGTGCACACCTTTTCAAAGCATTACCGTGTTGATGTGCTGGTATTGGTTGACGCCAGCTTTGGGAGGAAAATCCTGGAGGCAGTTTTGCCTGTCTAGGATTTTCTTCGGTTCTTGGTGCTTCCTTCATTTTTGGGCCCTGTTGGCTCTAGTTCAGTGTGCTGTGTAACAGTTGGGGTGTTGTTACCCCTGTTCAGTGTCTGTTGACACTTCATCATAGTGCTATCTCTGATCTGTTGGTTCATATCTGCTCTGGTGACTTTGAGGGCCTTGCGCCTGGTCCTTGCCTTACTTCCTGCCTCGGGGAAACTCAATGGTTGGACATCCCAGAATTACCAGTAACCTGTATTTGACAACAGAGAAAAGAGGATTTTAGTCTTACCTGTTAAATCCTTTTCTCTTAGTCCATACAGGTTACTGGTCTCCCACCCTGTCAAGGGACCATGCTTGGCTCTCCTGTGACAGACTGTAGGGGTTGTTCGGGGTCATGCTCACAGGAGTCCTCTTTCCCTTCACTATCTACTCAATAGTGTCTCAAATCTTTCTGGAGCTGGTTGGCTAGCTGCAGCCAAGGAGGGAAGGTAGGCTCCATCCCCTGTATACAATTCTAGATTTGTTCCTGCCTACAATTAAAGGGGAGGATCGCCTACCTAGAGTTACCAGTAACCTGTATGGACTAAGAGAAAAGGATTTAACAGGTAAGACTAAAATCCTCTTTTACAAGCTCTCTGGAAGCAGAAATTAAAATAAACAAAAATGAAAGCATAGTCATTTTGACTTTACATATTATTCAACCTCTTTAGGACAATTGTTCCTGGAACGTCACGCCTGTCCATGCGCTATGGACTGGTGATGGTCCTGAAAAGTCATCCGTTTTTTTATTACTATTTATTTATTTTTTTTAATCAAAGTGTGTCCGCAGACGTGCTGTGATCACGTCTGGAGTCTAAAATGGACTTCTCCAAGATCGAAGCAGTTCGTTTTTAGCCTCTCCTACGGCAAGCCTGTACATGTGATCGCCCACACGTGCCGGCTTTCTAAAACAAATGGCCTTGGTAATCTAATTCACAAAACCCTGGTCTTTCTGGTCCTTAACCCTTTCAGCACCAGAGGAGTAAGCAACGCATTGCTTTGAAATGGCTTGAGTACTCATCTGGCACTGAAAGGCTTATAGGGTTAAAGGGATAGCAATGTTTCATAATAAAAGCAGCTCTAATTAATCATCATAGTATTTGGACTTTGGAGAGTGTTATTTCAGTTCTGTCAGAGTTGTAGTTCAAGAGTAATTGAATGATAAAGTGTCCCCCTCCCACCCCTTTTACTGATGTAACACTGTTCAGCCAGAGCAGAAGGAAGGTGCCCAGGTAGACTGCAGAGAGGGACAATCTTCAGTTAAGATAAGGGTAAAACCTGAAAAACTTGTCAAGGGGGGCAGGGCTTTCATTGTTCTCATAGGAATAAGATTGTCCCCTGCTCTTATCTGGTCTATGGACTGGATTCCACATCTGAGAAGAGATGGCTTACACTAGGTAAAAGGGGCGGGAGGGGAACTTTACTTGTGAATATCTCTCAAACCGTAAAGGTTTGAGAGATAAGACTTATATCGTTCTTCTTGTTTTTTTTTAATGCCTACAAAATAAAATAAAGATAAAATGAAATATTACTATCCCTTTAAATTGCAAGTCAAAACATAATATCTACTATCAGTTTAATGTCCCTCCTACTCATAAATTCCTTCCTCCTCTGTAGGTCGTCGGGAGCTCCCTCCTGTTTGTTCACGACTCCTCCGAGCAGGCTAAGGTGTGGATGATAGATTTTGGGAAGACCATGAGGCTCCCGTGCACGCAGACACTAAACCACCGGAAACCTTGGGTAGAGGGGAACCGGGAAGACGGATACCTGTGGGGTCTGGACAACCTCATAAACATATTCACTGAGATGGTGCAGGACTAGGCAAGGTGAAAAGACCAAAAAGATGACTTTATATATTGTCCGTGCTCCCACAATGCATTGCACCAAATACAGGAACATGTCTCGCACGCTCCCCATCGTCTGTCATTCTGCTACAATGTCCTGATGTGGGGTCAGGCCACGGAGCCTCAACAGACGTCTTTTATTTCCGATCCCTACTCGTGCAACCGAGAAGAGACAAGCAGAGACCATTTTTATTTTGAATGTATTTTAAGGTGTTTTATAATAATTATTATTTTTTTATTTATGCTTGTATATTCTCAAACAAACACAACACTGGAATATTGTATATTATAGTACAGTTTTAAAGCTACTGGGGGACAGGAATTTTTTTATGTATATATTATTTTTATTGCAACTTTAGATACGAAAAATGGATTTACTCTGTTATTTTAATAACTTTTTTTTAGTATGCCTTAACTCTCTGGGTGCTAAGGGGATGTCCTCCATGTCGCTTTGCAGTGCGGCGGACACCCATTTGGCACTCAGATGGTTAAGGGGGGGTTCTTTTATTTCTGTGGACCACATTTTTTTTTTCATGCCGAACCAAAGAAAATAAGCAGAGAAACTAATTAAAGGAGCGGTACACTCCTTTTATGAGAAAATTTTTTTTTATCCCTTTCTTTCTGAGTAAAATAAGGTACTGCTTCCACTCGTAGATGCTTTATTTAAATGTTATTACAGCTGGTGGAGCTATTCCTGTCACTTGCTATAGAGAGCTGTAGTCTGTGACCCATAAACATTTTTTTGGCTCTGATATATAAAAATAATGTTGGCTCTGTAATAACTTTTGAGCAAAACCTCACCTAGCAGTCATGTACCTTCTTACTCTAGTGGAAAAACTGATTTTTTTTATTTCTTCTTTTTAAGAAAAAGGTTTACTAGTCCTTTAAAGGTGGACTGCAGTAATTTCCTCCTACCATTTTATCACAGAGGAAGAAGCACCAGTCAGAAGGCAGCTCAACGGTACTTGCCTCTGATTGGCTGTCCCTTAGCTGTTTTTTAAGCTTTCGTATTGGTAGATGGGCTGCCATGACACCAGTTCCATAGTCAGCATGTGATCTCATCTCTCACTTGAGAGTATTTGAACCAGCCAAACTTTATTTGGTTTGGTACAAACGCTCGACTGCACATGTTCTTTATTCCACGGCCACATCTGGTTTTGTGCCATTGCACATCTCTTATCATTTACTGGGCCATCTGCACAATGCAAAAGGGAGCAGTGTTGAAGCAAACCATCTGTACTACTGTGGAGAAAATAAAGTTCCCATTGATTAAAGGTGTGGTTTTAACCCTTTGAGTGCCAGAGGGGTATGCAAAGGGTTAGTGGTGAATGCTAAAGAGGTCTCCAGCGCATCTCAAAACAATATGTTGGAGACCTTTCTATAGCGTTTAGGAGGTTAAAAGCCCCATTGGAGCCAAAGGGCGTTTTTATTTTTCACCTGTTCTGTAAATGGTTTGTCCCAGAATTTTTAATCTGTTCTTTCGTGCGTAAGGTCTCTGAAACAGTGTACGCCTCTATAGAATTCATTAAACGTTCTTTTGAAATCCATGGCAATTTTGGGAATGTTCGTCATCTACGTTGCAGTTGGTTTGTTCCAGAGTTGCCGCACTTCATCGTATTATATATCGCCCTGTAAGAGCCTGGTGTACGAGAGAACAGAGGAGTCCTTTTGGGGCAAATTAACTTTACAGTAGGGGGAATTAAAAAGGTCTCGATAGCATTAAAGTGGTGAAAAGCCTCATTTAAATACACCCCCACCACTACCGCCACAGTTGGTTTGAGCCATTCGCACCTCTTTATCTTTGTGAATACATTCCCAAGTGTAATAGATTTATCTGTTTTGCTTTTCACTGTCATAGAGGGAGACGCCTGTGACTCTCAGATCCCTCGTGGCAGTGAAAGGGTTATTACCTGCCTATTAATGTGTATATTACTGTCATAGAGGGATGCCCATGTCTCTCAGATCCCTCGTGGCACTGAAAGGGTTAGTTGCTACCTTATGTGTATATCACGGTCATAGATGGCCGTCCGTGACTCTCAGATCCCTCTTGGCAGTGAAGGAGTCCTTACCTCCCTAATTGTATGTATATCACTGTTCTACACTGACGCCTGGGACTCATATCCTCCTATATAATAATTTACTAATGTATGTTTGTCAGAAGACGTCATGCGCAGTACAGACTGCCCGTGCCGCGGCTGATAACGGAGCGGGGCACTGATTTCAGACCATACACAGAGAAGACTGTGGTCTGAATTCAGAGCGCCCCGCTCCGTTATCAGCCGCGGCGCGGGCAGTCTGTACTGCGCATGACGTCTTCTGCGGCCATTGCTGCCTGTGTACACGGCCTGTTCAACTAGTCCTTTATATTGTGTATATCACTGCATAGAGGGCTGTCCGTGACTCTCAGATCCCTCTGGGCAGTGAAAGGGTTCATACTTACCTAATTGTTTGTGAATCACTGCCATAGTGGGATACCTGTGACTCTCATATCCCTCTTGGCAGTGAAAGGGTTCGTACTTACGTAATCGTGTGTGAATCACTGTCATAGTGGGATACCTGTGACTCTCAGATCCCTCTTGGCAGTGAAAGGGTTCGTACTTACCTAATCGTGTGAATATCACTGTCATAGTGGGATACCGTGACTCTCAGATCCCTCTTGGCAGTGAAAGGGTTCATAACTGCCTTATCATGTTTCTATAGCATTACTGAAAATTGTGCTCATCTTTTTTTTTTTTTTTTTAACCCTTCAGTACCAGGGGGCACGCAACATTACCCTCTGGCACTGAAAGGCTTAAACAAGTCTCCAAAGAATGTACTGTAGATCCATAAATGCCAAGTCCGGTGTGATGGGGCCCTAATCAGATAAAGTGACACCATGATTTAAAAAAAATATAATTGCTTTGATACTGACCTTTAAGGATGGGGGTGTGTGTAATGCATTGTCCTTTCTGGTCCTTAAACGGTTACAACGCACAGTATGAAGATAGCAAAGGGGCATATACACAAGGACAAAAGTGGGAGTAATTCTGAGGCAAATCAACTGCACCGTGTGGGACTAGTCCCCACAATTAGCATTGACATAAATGGGGCATTTAACCCCTCGCGTTCGAAACCACCCTAGCATGCAAAGGGTTAAAGGAGAAGAAATATTTTACTATAAAAAAAAAAATACACATTTTAATGCTTTTCCTTCCGAGTAAAACAAATGTATTCCTGCTGCAGGGAGTCGCTTTATTCAAAAGTTATTACAGGTTTTAATACAACTGCAATTTTCTACTGTGGCCACCAGGCGGTGCTCTTCCTATTAGTGACTGTAGGGAGCCATCTTTGAAGTTCCGAGCTATCCCATAGAATACATTAAAAAAGTGCCTTTTAGACACCAGTTGGCACTATTGCTCACAGTCAATTAAAAAACATTTTGAACCGTGATAGCTTTTGACTGAATGATCCCCCAGCACTGGGATTACCCTGACTTTATTTAGCAGAAAAAGCCTATATCGATTTTTTTTTTTTTTTTTTTCCAGTTAAACAAAGTTTACGTCTCCTTTAATAGTCTGTTTAATAGCTACTAGATAACAGAGTGTAATGATTTTTTTCCCACTTTAAGTGTCTCAGATTTAGGAAACACCTCGATCTGATTGGTGCTTTGGGAAGATATTTAATCTTCAAGCTGCGAACTTCCAATAATGTGGCACCCTGAATCTTCCTCACAGCTCTTCTCCCAGCTGCCCCAGGGAGCGCGTTCACGCTTCCCTTCGGTTTTGGGTGAATGGCTTCTATCATTACATCAAGCTACAGTTAGCATAATACTTAGGCTGCAATCTCAGTATAATGCTAACCGGAGCTTGATGTAACAATAGAAGCTATTCACACCACACTGAAGGGAAGCGTGAACGCGCTCCCTGGGGCAGCTGGGAGAAGAGCTGTGCGGAAGATTCAGCGTGCCACATTATGCGGAAGTTCGCAGCTTGAAGATTAAATATCTTTCGAAGTACGTACATTTAGAGAAAAAAAAACACCTTTCTTAATACTACTTTATTAACTAAACCTATGGTAAAAAAAATTTAAGAGGTGAATGTTCCCCTTTAACATATTGTCATCTCCTACATGGGCCGAGGTTATGAGACACGTCCATTCGATTGAATCACAGAAGATGGGTCAGTTGATACGGATGGCTTGGCATGCGCTAAAACAGAAAGCAGTCAAATCTCCCATGTGAATGTAGTGTTATCATATAATAATATGACTGTGTCCTTTAAAAGATGGTCCGGTGTTGGCACAGATAGTTACGTCACCTAGCATTTCCTTTCATAGGCTCCTTATGACTGAATTTGGGAACAGGCATTCTATATACCCAGTGTGGTTAATTGTATTCAATGGTAACTTAATTCTGACAAATACTATACAATTTTTTTATATAGAATTTCAGAAAGAGGTTTTTAAACGTGGGCTCATGAATGTCAGGGTTAGGACAACTGTAGTTCATTAACCAAGGTAAGAGCTAGAAATCTCTAGAGTCAGACCACACAACCGGTTTATGTAGGGCAGGCTTGATTGGGCTGTAGGTTCAATGGAGGAGACCTTGAGAAAACTGTCATCGTCATACGCAACAGTCGCAAAATCCAATAGATTCAAATAGAGATTTTAGCCCCTTGAATGGTAGAGAGTGTTGGAGACCTCTCTAACATTCAAGGGTTTAAATTTCTCATTTAACTCCTTAACCCTTTCAGTGCCAGAGGGGTACGGAACCCTCTAGCACTGAAAGGGTTAAGGATCCGCAGCTTACATATACGTCATGGAAATTCTTGTGTTAAAGGGATACTAATACTTCATTTTAACTTTATTTTATTTTGTAGGCATTAAAAAAACATGAAGAATGATATAAGTCTTATCTTTCAAACCTTTATGGTTTAAGAGATATTCACAAGCAAAGTTTCCCCTCCCTCCCCTTTTACCTAGTGTAAGCCATCTCTTCTCAGATGTGAATCTGGTTGTATGACCAGACAGGTAACAGAAGGGGACAATCTTCTTTGTATTAAAACAATGAAAGCCCTTCCCCCCTTGACAAGTTTTTCAGCCTTTTCCCTTATCTTAATTGAAGATTGTCCCTCTCTGCAGTCTACCTGGGCACCTCCCTTCTGATCTGGTTGAACAGGGAAGGGATACTTTGTTTGTGAATATCTCTTAAACCATAAAGGTTTGAGAGATAACACCTTATATCATTCTTCATGTTTTTTTAATGCCTACAAAATAAAATAAAGTTAAAACGAAGTATTATTATCCCTTTAAGGACCCATGACGTATATGCGTAATGGAATTCAGGGGGTCCCTGCACAGCTGTGTGCCGTTTGGGGACCCCTGATTCTGATGCAGAAAAAAAAAATGTGCGGTGGTCCTTAAGTGCCACCGCGCAGCTGGTCCTTAAGCGGTTAGAGCATTTTGGGAAGTTTTGGTTCATAAATTTGCTTCATAAATAAGTCCCATAATTTCTTTTATACATCCAGGAGCAGTAAACTTTTTTTTATGAAAACACATATTTTATTGAGCATTTCCTGCTGAATAAAACGAGGGTACTCCCATGACTGTCAGATGTTTTATTCAAAATTTATAGCAGTTCAAATAATCAAGAAGTGAATTTACTGTGTTTACTTCCTGATGGTTCTAACTGACAGGAAGTGAATTTACTGTGATTACTTCCTGATAGTTCTAACTGACAGGAAGTGAATTTACTGTGTTTACTTCCTGATGGTTCTGACAGGAAGTGACAGGCAGTTTCTATCACATTCTATGGAGAACTGTATGTCTCTGACTTTTCTGACTTTCCTCTCAATTAGAATCTAACAGGAAATCTAATTAGAATTTGACCACTAGAGGGCACTGCTAATGTAAAAAAACATGGGTTTAAACTGTAATAACTCTGGAAATATAAATCTCTCGGCAGTGGGAGTACCCTTATTTTACACAATAGGAAAATCCCTACAATATATATTTTTTCATAAAAAAAGTTTACTGCTCCTTTAAAACATTATATTTCCTGTGCAAATCATGGGATTCGCACTGCTGAGAGATACTTCCTCCAAAATTTAGTACAGCTCAAACGGTCACGAGAAGATGGAGCGGTTACTTTTTCTCTTTTCTGTGAGGACTAGTCTAAGACTCAAACCTCTGCCATTGAGATCAATAGAAAACCATATATTACAATTCAAGTGGCACATCGCTCAGCAGTGGGCCCTACAGTATATGTTTATTTCTTAATGGAATTTTGCACCTTTTTTTTTTTTTTTTAACCCATTGATGCTTGGAGATGTCTGTAGCATTGAAAGGGTTAACATTTCTTTCCATCTGAATAATTTGCCAGGTTGCACCGCCCAGTTCTCTGTATAAACGTTTGAGTCTAGAATGTTCCACTCCACTGAGATCTAGAACACGTTTTGTAGTTTTATGCACAGCAATACGGTTTTGTATACCATGGCCACAATTTTGCAAAAATATGCATTCCCTTTTTTTTTTCAATTGTAAAATGAAAATAACTATTTTTCACCATTCCTGGGAAGTATTTGGAATTCTTTTTATAATAAAACCAACCATGAAAAGGATTTGTCTCGTTTGAAATTTGTTCTGTAGAAGGATCGTCGCCATGTTTTCCTCCCAAGTGCGAGAGGTGAGTTTTATTTCCGTTCCTGGGATGGGAAATACCACAAATGTTTGTGGTATGAAATTTCCTCGAAATTGGCTGTGATAATAATACAGACATTTAACTTTAAAGTGAAACTTTCAGCTTAAAGGGATAGTAATACTTCGTTTTAACTTATTTTATTTTGTAGGCATTAAAAAAACATGAAGAATGATATAAGTCTCATCTCTCAAACCTTTATGGTTTAAGAGATATTCACAAACAAAGTATCCCCCCCCCCCCTGTTCAACCAGATCAGAAGGGACATGCCCAGGTAGACTGCAGAGAGGGACAATCTTCAATTAAGATAAGGGAAAAAGCTGAAAAACTTGTCAAGGGGGGCAGGGCTTTCATTGTTTTCATACAAAGAAAATTGTCCCCTTCTGTTATCTGTCTGGTCTATGGACTGCACTCCACATCTGAGAAGAGATGGCTTACACTAGGTAAAAGGGGCAGGAGGGGGAAACTTTGCTTGTGAATATCTCTCAAATCATAAAGGTTTGAGAGATAAGACTTATATCATTCTTCATGTTTTTTTAATGCCTACAAAATAAAATAAAGTTAAAACGAAGTATTACTGTCCCTTTAATTCAAGATTGCATATTGGAAACTGAATTAAAAACTGCCTGTCATGTTAACCAAAGGTCCAGCGCGGTACCAGTTTCATATGCTAATTAAGTTTGTCAGTGATGTTTCATATGCTAATTAAACAATTTCAGAGAGATGTGATATGCTAATGACATTTTCAATTATGTTTCTTATGCTAATTAAGCTCTGTGCAGTACCAGGAACTTTTCCCTTTCACTTCTCCCAGAAATAATGATATTTCCTAAACTATACAGTTGTTGGATTTTTGGATAACATGACACATAGGCAGTTTTTAATGCAGTTTTCAAATATGCAAACTTGAATAAAGGTGAAAGTTCCATTTTAAAGGTACACTAACTTCCTAATAAAGAACACCACTGAATCTGGGCCAGGAATCCTAATGGCCACTATGAATCTATTCTCTCTGTATTTATTTTCCAAAATGTATCTTTAATTACCGAGCTACTGAGTCTCATGTCCATGGAGGCTGCCATAATTCCCTTTTGCAGGATGTCTACACCACAAACGTCTCCCACTGGAATCTTCACTCTAAAGAAAACTTTAGGAGCGACTCTGAGTCTTCCATACAGAATAATGTCCGCCTCCATGGGTGCAATATTCGTTACTAGTTAAAGATTAATTTAGAGGGAACCGATCCACTTAAAATTGATACATAGGGGCCCTTAGGATTTTCTCCCCGTATTAAGGTAAGCAGTGGTCTTTTAACCCTGCAGTATAATAACCATTCATAACACAGTGGGGGTATATAATTTTATGTTTTTAACCCTTTGAGTGCGTTGCGTACCCCTCTGGCACGTAAAGGGTTAACCTTCAGTGCTAGACGAGACATCATTGCTAAGTAATGCACTGAAGAGCACTCTAGTATACAAAGGGTTAAGAAAACTCATTAAGCCCCTCAATTTGTAGAGTTGTAAGCTGCATATCGCCCCCTCCTGCGGGGTAAACGTTGATACAAAACACTGTGGCAGTGAGTGGGTTAAGTGTGTATCCAATGGCTGCCTGTCCTCTGTCTTGCATGGCAAATGCTGACACCCATGAAATAATTGAGCAATGAGGGCATACCTTAACCCCTTGAGTGCCATTACAGTCCTCCCGGTGCTTTAGCTTCCCTTCAATGGCCGTACTACCGGTCCAGTTGAGGCCACTGTGAGTCAGACTGAGTGAGTGTGAGTGTGTCGGCCATGTGTTTTTTTTTTTTTGAGGGAAGGCAAACTCCTTGCAGAGATTTTGACAGGAGTGGCCAGGTCCATTCCTGTCAAAATCATGCCCCCCTGTATCTCCAGGATTGGCAGTATAGAGGAGATATGAATTTCCCCTCCTTACTGCCACCCCTGGGTGTGTGTGTCTCCTGAGAGAACACTATATAATGAAGCTTTCTCTTTTATTTACACACACACACACACAACTTTTTTTTTTTTATAAATATTCCTATCCCTTTAAAAGCTCTTTCAAAATCACCAGTTGTTTTAGGTAACAGGTTTCCTTTAAGTTAGGGACCACTCAGGAATCCAAAACCTCATGGAATCTTACTGGTTTATCAGAAACCAATAGAAATCCACCAAATGATTATTGGAAGAATTCGTATTGGACAGAAGTAATTTCCACAATCCTGTGATGAACATAGACTCAATTAGATTTCTCTAGATTCCTTTATTAATTGTCCCTGGGGTAAAGAAGAACGGATTGTCCACACAGTCCTGCTCCTACGCCCCCTTCTGGTATCACATACACACTGCCATCGCTGGCTCTCTTGGGGTCCAAGTGTAGCAGCTGCTGGTTGCTCCGGCTCACAGAGCTATAGTCCCACAACTGGTATCTAAGGCTTTTGCCCTGTTTGGCCACCAGGTAGAGCTCTTCTATGTCGGAGACCTGTGGGACAGGGAGGTCTGATGGCGGGTGATACAGTCCGGGAACATCAGGGTCAGGATCAAAGGAGCCACTTCTCATCCCAAATAAAACACCTGGAAAGAAAAGGTCCGCTTATTTTCAGGCATTAAAGGGATAGTAAGATAGGGATTAACCCCCAATGAGTAAAACAAGGGTATGCCCACTGGTGAGAGGTGTCTTATTCTAATATTATTACAGCTCAAACCTGAATTTTTCTAGATGCAATATCAGAATGGCCTGAAATGTTAGTGGCACTATTGCTACATCATCCTATGGGGTTTTATGATCAGCTGACGAGAGCTGTCCATAGGATGGTGTAGCAACAGTGCCACTGTACAATTTCAGGCCACTGTCATACTGCGCCGAGAAAAAAAAATCAAGTTTGAGCTGCAATACATTTTGAATAACCCACCTCTCAATAGTGGGTGTACCCTTGTTTTACTCAGGAGGATAAACACTATGATTTTTTTTTTTTTAAACATATTAAGGGTTACTTAAATGGATAGTAATATTTAAAATGTAAAAAAATATATGTTGTAGGGTTTATCCCCCTGAGTAAAACAAGAGTACCCCCACTGCTGAAAGGTATTTCATTCAGAAGTTATTAATTTTCAAAGTTGAATTTTTTTAGGTGCAATATCACAGTGGCCTGAAATTTTACAGTGGCGCTGTTGCTACACCATCCTATGAAGATTTATGGTCCCGGGACTAGAGCTGTCCATAGGATCGTGTAGCAACAGCGCCACTGTACAATTTCAGGCCACTGTGATATTGCACCTAAAAAATTCAACTTTGAAAATTAATAACTTTTGAATGAAACACCTTTCAGCAGTGGGAGTACTCTTGTTTTACTCAGGGGGATAAACCCTACAACATATTTTTTTTTTACATTTTAAGTATTACTATCCCTTTAAGGGAAGCCATATACACAAACAAAAACTGGAGAAATCCTTTGGCAATCCAGCTGCACCATAGGGGACCAATAAACATCCAGGTTGATTTAATTGGGGCTTTTAATCCCCTCATATACTAGTGAGACCTTGTTGAAGACCTCAATAGCATTCACGTGGTTAAAAATCCCATTTAAATGCATGAGAATTTGGGGACTGAACCTCCCAGCCCCCCTATAATATAGATGCTTTTCTTAAGAAAGTCTCCCCTTTATGTGGACCAAAGACTACAAATATGTGCAAGTTTTAAATTCTCAAAATAACAAATTCTTTGGATTCCACTGTGTGTTGTGTGAATGGAATAACTGGAAAAGATAACAAGATCGGTGAATGTAGGAATGAAGCAGACATATATTATATTATATTATACTAGTTGAACAGCCCGTTACACGGGCCACAGTGCCTCTGGCAGCCGGTCGCGGGGCAGTCACGCGCAGTAGAGACTGCCCGCGCCACTGCTGATACAGAGCTGGACGCTCCTTCGGAGCACCCAGCTCTGTATCAGCCACGGCGTGGGCAGTCTGTACCACGCATGACTGCCGCACGCGCAGCAGTGTCCACTGCGCATGTCGGGCGTTACACACAACTTAGCGAATTATTATATAGGATAATATATAGAATGCTTGGTGTTTCCTGGTTTGCTGTCAGCCACGCCCCAGGGCGTCACAGAGTCGGAGCTATGAAAACTCCCCTTTGTGTGTCCAATAAGAGTCGACTGATAGCGCCTGTCTCACAGTGATTGGCCTCCTGCCTCGTCAACCAACAACAAACACTCTCCTTTCTACTGCCTCCTCAGTCAACAGCAACAGATAATGGGGGAGATTTATAAAAAGTATTCTTGTTAGGTTTTGTGAACGGATCCCTATAATGGCCTTATTCCTTATTATGACTGTTGCTGATATTTATAAAGTATTCTAGTCGTATTTATAAATGTGGTGACCGTAAAGAATAAGAACAAGTCAGACATGGCCTTAAATATTTTGTGAAAATTATGTCGCTAAATTGTCGCAAATAGCGACATTTCTTTATAAATACGCTACTCCACTTTTTACAAACTTCCTCACACCATTTTATATAAAAATATACTACACAGTCTTATGGCCTCCCGAACTGTCCTTATTACTTTTATAACCGCCCGTGACGATCTTACAGCCATTTTAACTCTTCTTTTCCATTAAAGCGGAACTTTCAAATAGTAATAAGTCACCGTGCATTCATTAAGCGAATGGCGACTAGATTGGAAAGTCATGTCTTAACTTTAACCCCTTAAGGACCAGATGACATGCTATGACTGTCACGGTCCTTATAGCACGACACATACTTTTTATGTACAGGGCTCTATTAGGAATGCTGTAGGTAAAAACGGGGCATAAACTTGACAGATCCAAGACTGGAGCGGTCTCTCTTAGGTCCCCAAAGTGGCGCACTGGTACACATAACGGGTCACGTGTACTGGAGCGTCAGCAAGGATCAAAGTGGTTCTTAAAGGGATAGTAATACTTAAAATGTAAAAAAAATATGTTGTAGGGTTTATCCCCCTGAGTAAAACAAGAGTACTTCCACTGCTGAAAGGTGTTTCATTCAAAAGTTATTAATTTTCAAAACTGAATTTTTTTAGGTGCAATATCACAGTGGCCTGAAATTGTACAGTGACGCTGTTGCTACACTATCCTATGGACAGCTCTGGTCCCGGGACCATAAATCTCCATAGGATGGTGTAGCAACAGCGCCACTGTACAATTTCAGGCCACTGTGATATTGCACCTAAAAAATTCATCTTTGAAAATTAATAACTTTTGAATGAAACACCTTTCAGCAGTGGGAGTACTCTTGTTTTACTCAGGGGGATAAACCCTACAACATATTTTTTATTTCATTTTAAATATTACTATTCCTTTAAGGGAAGGTAACTTTCCTGGACCACCGGTCCTTAAGGGGTTAAAAAAAAAAAAAAATAGCAGGTTGTAAAGAAATCCTTGCCGTTTCGAGACTGAACCCAGGATACAGCGCAGACAGCTTGTCTGTGCACCTGTGACATCAGTCCGTGTCTCCTTTGAGTAGCACTGCAGTGACTGCATGGTAACCGGAAGCGACTGACGGTGCAGACCGCACTAACCTGCCTGTCAGTCTCCAATCGGCAAGGATTTCTTTAGAACGTGCTATTTTTTAAAGGTAAGACTTTGATTTCCAAGCTAGTCGCCATGCTCTTAATGAATGCACGGCGACTTAGTAATATCTGAAAGTTCCGCTTTAATTCCACTTTTATAATTCTCCCCCACTGAATGCAGAGGAGGACAGCCCCTGCCCCAGGCAACAAGGCACTCATAGAAACGCACAGGAGGACAGTCCTCACACAGTAAGGCACTGCACAATATGCTCTCCTCATGTTGGCTGGCTTCAATAATGTATTGTGGAAGCTGGCGAATTAACGTTGGGTGCAGGGAGCGAGGATCAAGGCCACATAGCTATGAGGAGTCATACGCTTTTCAGGATAATGACATCTATGAGGATGAGGGAGGTGTGGAGTCTCAGCTCTTGCTGTCAAAAGGGCACTCAAAATAAGAAAATAAAGGGGATAGACAGAAAGAGGATCAACAGACTATCCTCAGGGAGAGACCAGTTCAATACTGTGATATAAGGGGGCACCTAAGTGTCCTCCAAACTCTATATATAACACCACATAAAATACGATATCTTTATTCAATTTGACTTAAAATCTATAAATCCCAATTCCTTTGTGGACATTAGGATCCTAAAAAAATTCCCAAATAGGGGAATTAAAGAGCAAGCACTCTCATATGTGACCCCAATGACCTAAAGAGCAAGTGTTACTATTCTGGTGTAATAAATTTGCCTATCAGTATCTTAACACATATATTTCCTCTTATGGGTTTGCACTATATAATACTCTTATCCGAGCGGCGAATGAATTTATCGTTTACCAGTTGAAAAGACACTATTGAATGTGATTAATTTCCTCCACCTTCACCCCCGTTTTCCGAGAGTATTTAACATAATACTTTACTCGTCATCTGACAATCACTATAATGATATAACTCTACTATAACTTACTAAATCAGCTCTCACCCTCTTAGTTTGAATTGGGTAACTTCCTCATTCAATCCGGGTGAGAACTTGATTGTACAACGGGCTAACTGTCTAAGTCCTATAACTATTCACCAAATTAGATATATTCAAACTCGTGTCTCACCCTCTTAGTTTGAATAGGAACTAAATCCACATTCAATCCGGGTGAGAGACTGATTTTATACAAACTATCTAAAGCGCTAGTCTCTAAAATATATACTGCGCTACTAGCTCTGGTAGTGTATCGCTCTCTTAGTTTGAATAGACTCTTTGTCTCCATTCAATCCGAGCGAGAGACGAATTATTCAACTGGTAATTCATTCACCCTCTTATGCGATAGTTATTTTTATCAATATTTCCAAACTCGCTCCACTACGTCATTAGTGATCAAGAGTGCCCACACCATACACACTGTAGCCCAAGCGTTTCGCTGGACTAGCCAGCTTCCTCAGGGGCATCTAGTGTATGGTGTGGGCACTCTTGATCACTAATGACGTAGTGGAGCGAGTTTGGAAATATTGATAAAAATAACTATCGCATAAGAGGGTGAATGAATTACCAGTTGAATAATTCGTCTCTCGCTCGGATTGAATGGAGACAAAGAGTCTATTCAAACTAAGAGAGCGAGACACTACCAGAGCTAGTAGCGCAGTATATATTTTAGAGACTAGCGCTTTAGATAGTTTGTATAAAATCAGTCTCTCACCCGGATTGAATGTGGATTTAGTTCCTATTCAAACTAAGAGGGTGAGACACGAGTTTGAATATATCTAATTTGGTGAATAGTTATAGGGCTTAGACAGTTAGCCCGTTGTACAATCAAGTTCTCACCCGGATTGAATGAGGAAGTTACCCAATTCAAACTAAGAGGGTGAGAGCTGATTTAGTAAGTTATAGTAGAGTTATATCATTATAGTGATTGTCAGATGACGAGTAAAGTATTATGTTAAATACTCTCGGAAAACGGGGGTGAAGGTGGAGGAAATTAATCACATTCAATAGTGTCTTTTCAACTGGTAAACGATAAATTCATTCGCCGCTCGGATAAGAGTATTATATAGTGCAAACCCATAAGAGGAAATATATGTGTTAAGATACTGATAGGCAAATTTATTACACCAGAATAGTAACACTTGCTCTTTAGGTCATTGGGGTCACATATGAGAGTGCTTGCTCTTTAATTCCCCTATTTGGGAATTTTTTAGGATCCTAATGTCCACAAAGGAATTTGGATTCATAGATTTTAAGTCAAACTGAATAAAGATATCGTATTTTATGTGGTGTTATATATAGAGTTTGGAGGACACTTAGGTGCCCCCTTATATCACAGTATTGAACTGGTCTCTCCCTGAGGACAGTCTGTTGATCCTCTTTCTGTCTATCCCCTTTCTTATTTTGTGATACTCATATTTGAGACCTGCCATACGCTCCTATCTCCTTATTTCACTTCATTTATCAGTGTCAAAAGGGCACAGCAGTGGATTTAGAGGGCAGGATTGAGGTGCATATTTGTTTTAGGACACATGGAGCGTCCTAACCAAATTGCCAATAACCAATCACACACACACTGGCGTATCCTCAACCAATCACTTAGCCGCTTGCCTTACCCCCTGCCTTCTCGGCCACGTGCAATGTGTAAAAAAAAAAATATATATATATATATATATATATATATATATAAAAAATATAAAATCAGACTTTGGAATGATAAAGGCTTCCAAATGGTGGCCACTCCCCTTAACTACGGCAAACAGATTAGCCACTCCCCTTTGCCACTCTTCACTCAGGAGATGGCAAATGCTGCCCCCCCCTTCACCACGGCAAAGGAGACCGGTTCTATTCACTGCATTGCTTCTGCACCTGAAACCTCCACATGTCTGCGATGTGGCAAATGGGACAGGGTGGCAGAAGTGATTCAGTAAATAGGAAAAATAAATAATTCAGACCACGTGTTGGGGCAACGGGACCCCCCTTGATGCCCCCCAGCTACTGATTTCCCAGCCGATTCAGTAGGAAGATCAGTAGATATGACCCATGGAAGCAAGAGAGCTCATCTGCTTCCATCCTACCGGAACTACTGGGTAGGATGGGTAAACCATTTCATGTAAGAGGCTGTCCCCCCACTGATGTGAAAGGGTTTCCCAATACTATCCACTCCTACCCGGTGGGTCGCCTCTATTGATCTCCCAGCCGAATCAGCTGAGCAATTAGTAGCTGGGGGGGCATCAGGGTGGATGCCCCACCACAAGGTCTGCTCTTAATAATACAATCAACCACTTGAGTGCCACAGAGGTATCCAACGCATTGCATTGCAATGTGTTGGATATCTCTGTGGGACTCAAAGAGTTAAACAAAAAAAAAATCCAAGGGTTCACTGCCCATGCCAATCAGAATGCTCCTTTTCAGAGTGTTCCATTCCTGTGCTAGCTAGAGGGGTGTCTGGTTTGTTGAGTGTAACATTCTCAGTGGTGCATATTACAGTCAACGGGTGTACCTGGGTAACTGTACCCGCTGCATTACCTGAAATGACTGCCCAGTGTGCCCGTTGTCCCTCTCTCTGGCACGGCTCATGGTTAAAGTCTTCATCGTATCTACGTGAGATGTTAAGGGCTGTGAAATTCTCGTCCTTTGGTTACAGGGATATAAAACTGATAATGTCCGGCCGTTCGGAAATAATAAAAGTAACACAATAACAGATGTCCACTTAACTTACTAAGGACTAGAAAAAAATGTTACCCTTCAATCAGTCCTGGATGTTTAACCCCTTAGTGACTGGCTGCTACGCACTCACTTAACGTCCGTGGAACTTTTTTTTTTTTTTTTTTTTTTTTAAAGTAATCGATTCTGTAGTCCCTGAATGGCGTGCAGCCGCGCGGGGACCCAGATTTCTGGGATGTACATGTACGTCCGTTGTCATTAAGGGGTTAATGGAGGCGAATAAGACAGTTGCTGGCAGTTTTTTTTTTAAACCCCTTAACGACCCTTGACGGTCATAGTATGTCATAGGTCCATGACCGTCATGGAATTCCGGTCTCCCCCCGCAGCTGCCGTTCGGGGAGTCCAGAACTGGAAGAAGCAAAAAAAAAAAAAAAAAAAAAAAAAAAAAAAAATGCTCCAAGGTCCTTATCTGACTGCGCCGCGCTGATTTGCTGGTCGTTAAGGGGTTAAACTGAACCAGGCACAGTGTGTGACCCTTATTAACCATTAACCAGAGGGTTGTAAGTATGTGATATGTAAAATTATATCATCCTATTTACATTTTTGGTGTTAGTGTACATTTAAACCTTTGAGTGACAGCGAGGATCCCTGGTCTTGGTCTTGTCATGTTTATGATAACCTTATGCCTATCCCACGCATGCTTACACTCCCTCACTGAATTAACCTCTACCACTTCTGCTGGTGGGCTATTCCACTTATCTACTACCCTCTCAGTGAAGTAAAACAATCTTACATTACATCTAAACCTGTGTCCCTCTAGTTTTAGACTATGGCCTCTTGTCCTAACATTTTTACTCCTGTGAAATGTACTTCCCTCCTGCACTTTGTTGAATCTCTTCATGTATGTGAATGTGTCTATCATATCCCCTCTCTCTCTTCTCTCCTCCAGTCTATACATGTTCAGATCCTTTAGTCTATCCTGTAAACCATTCATCCATTTAGGGTTTATCCTCTGGTTCCTTTTGTACCCTGCAAAGTACAAGTACAAAGTCACAGCAAACTATTCCTCATCTTGTACCACTTGGGGTATTACCGATGGGCTCTTGTCCACACTGTTGGACACCCAAGGAACCAGAACAGACCCGGGGAACTTGGTCTTCAGGTAAACATTTCCATATTATCACTGTAATCTGTTACCCTATACCTGGGCATTTCCACCTCTCTGCACCTTAAACTCAGTAAGTCTGAAAATACGCATCTCTCAGCAGTGGGAGTACCCTTATTTTACTCAACTGGAAACACCCTACAGTATATATTTTTCATAACAAAAGTTTACTGATCCTTTAAATCAATAGGAATTTGCAGAATTTTTAATTTGCCCCCTATTTTGCAGTTGGTACGGTTCAGAAGTCCTCCACTTTAGTTTTATACATAAGATCCAGTGATGGAGTGGTGGGTGAGGGTGAAAAATGGGGAGAAGACTACACTGGTGGTACCTATGTGTACTCAGATGTATTTATAAGGGTACAGAGCACATGTATGTAGGTAACCTCAGGACTACAATGTTTGTGGCGTGTTGCTGCCACCTAATGGTCACTGAGCAGTATTAATCTCCTGAATGTTAAAGATGGCAGCTAAAATGAACTGGCTTTCCCTCTATATATAAAATTCGAAGTGGATTCTGGTTCGCTGTCTGCTCTGCCCCAGTGTGACATGGGAGAGAAGTGCAGCCGCATGAAACAATTTTTGCGGGAGTTGTGAAAATCGCTGCGGTGAAACTCACCATTGAAGCTCTCCACCGGGTTCCTGACGTGCGTGGTATGCCCAATCGCACTGGCACCATTCTCTAGTAAAATCCCTGTGCATCATGCTCCATCTTTAAGAATTCTCTTTCTGATGCCTAAAGTCTAATCTTGTATATGCTCTGAAGGAGAAGGCATTCCTGTCTTTTCAAGACCTCCCACTTGTTTGTCCAGGATTATGTTTAAACTAGCATGAAAGCCTGTATACACGGGCTAAAGTGCACCCGGCTGCCCCAGAGCCGTAAGCAGAGACAGGACGTGAGCCGTCCGGAGCAGAGCAGCACTTTCGGTGAGTCTCTACTGAGCATGACCGCAGTAATGCGCAGTAGAGACTCGCCGAACGCGCTGATCCTTAGCAGCAAGCTCCAGACGGCTCACAACAAAGCTCCCTGTGTGCGAAACCACACATGTACAGTAAAGACTCTCTACTGCGCATGTGCGGTTACGGCTCACAGTGAGCGACGCATTCTACCACTTTATGTAATAGAGGATGGGTTTGACATAACAGCCTTTCTGAATACAAACACAATGCGCTAATCACAGTTAATCAACTGACATTGCACCTTATCTCTAAATACAGCTGTAAAATCATATGAAATAAATGCTCTGAACAATTTACACGTGCATTAAAAAGTTTAGGATTATATTTTTTAGGGATGTAAGACATTAATACATTTTATGTATGCTAGTACGTGCTAGCAAGTATGTGATATTTAAAGTTATATCATCTTATTTAAATTTTTGGTGTTAGTGTACATTTAAACCATTGAGTGACAGAGAGGATCCTTGGCTTTGTCATGTTTATGATAGCCTTATGCCCATCTCACGCCTGCTTCCCTCACTGTATTAACCTCTACCATTTCTGCAGGTAGGATATTCCACTTGAAAATATATCAAAATCTTAAGTGCGCAAAACACCAAAGTGAAAAAAATTCACCAATCTAAAATGTATTAGTTATAAAGGTCAGCAAGAAATAAAAACTAACACTATCACTCTATGTGTTATAAAAGACACAAATTCCAAATATCTAAATATTTCTGCGCCCTGAATACTATATAATTCATCTAAGTCAGAGAGAGAAATAAAACAACATAGATAACATCAAATTTGATGTTATCTATGTTGTTTTATTTCTCTCTCTGACTTAGATGAATTATATAGTATTCAGGGCGCAGAAATATTTAGATATTTGGAGGATATTCCACTTATCTACCACTTCTGCTGGTAGGCTATTCCATTTATCTACTTCCAGTGAAGTAAAACCTTTTTACATTATCTCTAAACCTGTGTCCCTCTAGTTTTAGACTATGGCCTCTTGTCCTAATATATTTACTCCTTTGAAATGTACTTCCCTCCTGCACTTTGTTGAATCCCTTCATGTATGTGAATGTGTCTATCATATCCCCTCTCTCTTCTCTCCTCCAGTCTATACATGTTCAGATCCTTTAGTCTATCCTGTAAACCATTCATCCATTTAGGGTTTATCCTCTGGTTCCTTTTGTACCCTGCAAAGTACAAGTACAAAGTCACAGCAAACTATTCCTCATCTTGTAACACTTGGGGTATTACCGATGGGCTCTTGTCCACACTGTTGGACACCCAAGGAACCAGAACAGACCCGGGGAACTTGGTCTTCAGGGAAACACTTCCATATTATCGCTGTAATCTGTTACCCTATACCCAGGCATTTTCCAGCTCTCTGCCCTTTTCCAGATTACCTTAGTTGCCCAAACGTCCTCCAATATTGGTGTTTTTGTTGTCCACTAGCCAGCACTGCCTGGTTTTCCCCTTAGCAGGTCTCTGATTGGTATGCTTTATTGCATCCTACCCCTTCCATAGGAATCACACACACTTGGTAATATTTACACCACAGCCCAGTGTCCTGATTCTTTTTCTCATTCCGCCATCTGCTTCACAGGTTTATAATACTTTATAATACTTGAATTCTGGGCACTTATGTGCCTATTCAGTTTCACACCACCTCACTGATCAATTCCCGTATCTCAAGAGAGGGTACATTTTCTAATTTAGTCTGATCCCCGTCTGCCATTCACACAAACACCTGCTCAATATATATGAGGTCCAGACACCACAGTTCCCCATTCATTGTCATTATTTTCCTGTTTATCACTGTTCAAGGGATAGTAATGTTTCATAATAAAAGCAGCTCTAATTAATCATCATAGTATTTGGACTTTGGAGAGTGTTATTTCAATTCTATCAGAGTTGTAGTTCAAAAGTAATTCAATGACAAAGTGTCCCCCTCCTGCCCCTTTTACTGATGTAACACTGCTCAGCCAGATCAGAAGGGAGGTGCCCAGGTAGACTGCAGAGAGGGACAATCTTCAATTAAGATAAGGGAAAAACCTGAAAAACTTGTCAAGGGGGGCAGGGCTTTCATTGTTCTCATAGGAAGAAGATTGTCCCCTGCTGTTATCTGTCCGGGCTATGGACTGGATTCCACATCTGAGGGGAGCTGGGTAACACTAGGTAAAAGGGGCCGGAGGGGAAACTTCATCATTCAATTACTCTTGAACTACAGTTCTGACAGAATTGAAATATTACTCTCTATGGCCCAAATACTATGAAGATTAATAGGAGCTGCTGTTTTTGTGAAACATTACTATCTCTGTTCACTCGTCTTTCCCATCCTTTATAGGACACTTGAGAAACCTTTCAGCGTTTGTCTTCATCGTTTTTCATGCCCACAATCCGTTGGTAATACATCACTCCTGAATTTAATCAGTGGTTCTCAAGGTTTTGTAATCAGTGTTATTGTTACGCTTACTGGAAATAAACTGTACTCTGATAGTTATGTGTATCGTAATAGAGAGATTAGCTGTATGGATTTTGAATCGCATGTCTCTCAGATGTAAGCTCTACCTCTCACTATTCAGATTAGACAAATAGGATATTTAGTAGGGTTAGTTCAATGGCACCCCAGGCTCTCCAAAAGAAGGCCGTCCATTCTGCGAAATGTGTTGAGATACTTAGGGCTGCATGATTGAGGAGGGAACATGCAATCGGCAGAGATAGAGACGCGGACACAAAGCAGCTAGCCAGCAATGGCATCCCATATTGTCTTGGAGGCACGTGGTGGAACAGACCTCATTTAGTGGCGTGCTCAATGCATGAACATCCAAGTAAACGTACCACTATCCATAAACGTATAAATTTACTAACCAATATTTAATTTTTTTCTGTGTACCTCCAAGGCATTAAATATTGGGATGTCTCCGCCCTCCACTGGGAAGGACCAATTGTTAAAGGGTTTAAAAAGTGGATCTGGATCCATAACCTCAGTTTCCCTTTTGGCCCAGCTGTAAGACACTAGCCGATATACATTAGTAGGGTGGTCATGCCTTGGAGGTACACAGAAGAAAATGAAATATCGGTAAGTAAATGTATACGTTTCTTCTGTGTACCTCCAAGGCATTAAATATTGGGACTTAAAAGCAGTTACCCAACAAGGAAAAGGGAGGGATCATAAAGTCTTACCCATCAGTGGTGCACAACCACCTCCAGGACTTTCCTGCCAAAGCTTTCCTCAACCGACGCCTGTACGTCCAGGTGATAGTGCTTCATGAAAGCGGAGATAGAGGACCAAGTAGCTGCTTTGCAAATGTCCAATGGAGAAGCCTGGGCCCATTTTGCCCAAGATGTGGCCATGGCTCTTGTGGGGTGTGCCTTAAGGTTAGAGGGTGCCTCACGCCCAGAGTCTGTATAGCATTTGTGTATACATGCCTCTATCCATCTTGACATGAAGGATTTTGAGGCTGTCTTTCCTTTGAATCTTCCTTGAAAATAGATGAATAAGGAGTCGGATAAACTAAAATCTTCGATTTTCTGGAGATAGGTGGAGATACATCGGACCAGATCCAGATTATGAAGATGGGCTTCCTTGGGGTTAGTAGGGTTGCTACAAAAGGAAGGAAGAACAATGTCTTGGTTGATACGAAAGTCAGAAACTACTTTCGGACGGAAAGACGGTTTTGCCCTTAGAACAACCTTGTCTGGATGTAAAGATAAAAATGGGGAGTTGCAAGACAGGGCTTGGAGCTCATTGACACATCTAGCCAAAGTTACAGCCATCAGGAAGACAGTTTTCATAGTTAGGAGATGAAAGGAAATGTTGCTCAAGGGCTCAAAACTATCCAGTTGAGACAGAATCTGAAGGACCAGATTTAGGTCCCAAGGAGCTACAATCTCCCTAAAAGAGGGTCTGACCTTAAGAACAGCTCTGGTGAATCGTCTTATGAGGTCATGTTCAGCCAGGGGTTTAGCTAAGATTGCGGATAAAGCCAAAAAAGCTGGACTTTCAAAGAGGCCGGCCAGAGGCCCCCCTGAAAACCATCCTGCAGGAAGTTCAGGATGCAAGCCACATCAATATTTTCTCTAGAAATTTTCTTCTGATTACACCATTTTGAGAAAGTAGACCAAACCCTGCAATAGACCTTAGATGTAGAAGGTTTTCTCCCTTGGAGGATGGTATTGATCACAGGATCCAAAAGCCCTTGTTCCCTCAGAGAGTCCCGCTCAGCCTCCACGCCATTAGGCGTAACATCCTGAGGTCATCGTGCAGGATAGGGCCCTGATGCAGAAGGTCCTTTCTCAGAGGTAGTTCCCATGGATCGTCCACTGACATTTGGACTAGGTGTGAGTACCAAACCCTCCTGGGCCAGTTGGGAGCAATGAAGATGGCTTCCACTTGGTCTGTCCATATCTTCTTCAATACCTACATGAGAAGGGGAGAAGGAGGGAAGATGTATTCAAGGCTGAAGTGCCAAGGTATGGTCAGTGTGTCAGGATTTTTCTCCTTAGAGGAAGATTTCACTGGAGCAGACATATCTGGGAGAAAAAGGACCCTGTAACAATAAGGCACAGCTACCACTAGTAACAAAGAGGTATTGCTTACCTTACATGCGTAAATATTCCCACCTGCGTCCGGATTGGTTGAATCACGATAGCCTCTAGCTAGCGTCCGGAAGTTGAAACTGCGCAGGCACCCTGTAGTTCCACGCTGGAGCACGGCGTCCACATCCGCCTGTAGAAGGAAGAGGCGTGCAGTAGCGTCTTAAAAGGGCAACAACTATAGTGTTGCCGATGAGACGCCTAGTAAGGGTTGCCAGAAGAAAAGGCCCTGCCTCCGACGGGAGACACGCACAACGGAGGGCAAAGGTAAGAGGGAAGCATCATGGCGGCACTCACGGCTGCCGTAGCAGTCGCTTCGCGTCCATCCAGCTGGTAGGACCAAAATAAACTGAGGTTATGGGTCCGGATCCACTTTTTAAACCCTTTGATGATTGGTCCTACCCAGCTGGAGGGCGGAGACATCCCAATATTTAATGCCTTGGAGGTACACAGAAGAAAGTCTGGATTTATATATTTGTGTGTTTATTTCAATTTGATGAGCTTATGCTACACAGATATCAAGTAAGGGTCAATCTGCTACCTGGGTCATTGCTTTTAGAGTCTGAATTCCCCTGCTTATGGACATATTTCTGTAAGGGCGCATTACCTAACTTTCTATTTTCAGAGACTTTTTGCTGAACACCTTACTTTGTTATGATTAGCCAAATAGTTTGTCTTTGGTCATACAGACACCTGGGTCTAGCATCAACTGCTGTCACAAGAGAAGCATTTGTACCGCTAACCGTTCTTCCACCACACTATATATATATATATATATATATATATATATATATATATATATATATATATATATATATATATATATATATATATATATATATATACATATATATATACACACACACACACACACACACATATATGCACTTCTTTTATTTCCTCCTTATAAGAGTATTTGTTTATGTGTATTGATTTTTATTTATTCAGCTATTGTATTTTAATAAACATTGACCTATACTACACATAGATATACTTGAGTGTTGCTCTGACCATTTTCTGTTACATGTGCTATTTGTCACCAGGCTGGGGGGAGCTCTTTTCCGTTGCACACCTCACATCCTGGTCAGGAGCCTCTACTGTATTTGTTAACCCTTTGAGTGCCAGAGGGAAATGCGTTGCAATATCTGTGAATGAGACATCATGTTCTTTCATATAAGAATAACCATTATTTTAGCATTAAAATTTAAATATGTCTTTATCCACAGGTCTCTGCTGTCCCAGAAACCAAATATATCCTATATAATAATTCGCTAAAACGTGTGTAATGATGCAGTCATGTGCAGTGGAGACTGACTGTGACGAGGCTGATACAGAGAGGGACGCTCCGAAGAAGTGTCCAGCTCTGTATCAGCCACAGCGTGGGCAATCTCTACTGTGCATGACTGCCCTGCGACCGGCTGGCACTGTATCAGCTGTGGCGTGGGCAATCTCTACTGTGCATGACTGTCCTGCAACCGGCTGGCACTGTATCAGCTGTGGCGTGGGCAGTCTCTACTGTGCATGACTGTCCTGCAACCGGCTGGCACTGTATCAGCTGTGGCGTGGGCAATCTCTACTGTGCATGACTGCCCTGCGACCGGCTGGCACTGTATCAGCTGTGGTGTGGGCAATCTCTACTGTGCATGACTGTCCTGCGACCGGCTGGCACTGTATCAGCTGTGGCGTGGGCCATCTCTACTGTGCATGACTGCCCTGCGACCGGCTGGCACTGTATCAGCTGTGGTGTGGGCAATCTCTACTGTGCATGACTGCACCGCGACCGGCTGGCACTGTATCAGCTGCGGCGTGGGCAGTCTCTACTGTGCATGACTGCCCTGCGACTGGCTGGCACTGTATCAGCTGCGGCGTGGGCAGTCTCTAATGAGCATGACTGCCCTGCGACCGGCTGGCACTGTATCAGCTGCGGCGTGGGCAATCTCTACTGTGCATGACTGCCCTGCGACCGGCTGGCAGTAGCACTGTGGCCCGTGTAACGGGATCTTCAACTAGTGTATAATATAAATAACTGGGCTGTTGTATGTATGTGCATAATGGTATAAAGGTGAGAGGAGATGGCAGGTCAGGACAGGGTGTGTGTGTGTGTGTGTGTGTGTGTGTGTGTGTGTGTGTGTGTGTGTGTGTGTGTGTGTGTGTGTGTGTGTGTGTCTGTTGCAGCTTCTGTCCCACATATCCCGTTTCCTCCAATACACTGTAGTAATAAGGTTTGGTAAGGATACGGGATGAGGACAGGCAGTCCAGAAGTCAGCTGATGCAGGATCTTGTCTCTGTTCTCTCCGTCCATCCCACCCATGAGGAGCTCTGTGCGGCAGCCAAACACTTCCTTCCCCAGCTGAGCCATGTTAGAAGCTACAATCAAAAACACAGTGTATCATAAAAATAAGGAAAAGTACCCCGAATACTTGGTTAGCTTAGTTCAATAATTGCTCGGCCATTACACCAAATATTTATTAATTCACTCTTATCAGGAATAGTGCCCTGCAATTGGAAGAAAGCAGATGTAGTACCATTGCTTAAAAGGCAACAAGATCAAAACCTTGAAATTACAGACCTGCATGTTTCATTTCCATAGTGGGTATGTTATTATAAGAATTTCTAACTTATGTCTCAGGACTACCTAACAAAGAACAACAGCCTTAGTGTGAGAGTCAGCATGGTTTTATGAAAAACAGACAATGCCAAACTAATGTACTTGTAGTCTATGAAATCTAAAGTGGTAACCTGGAGTATTGCTGTGGATGTGCTTTGCTGGATTTAGCAACTGGTTGCTGCATAAAGTAAACATTTGGCTTGGAAGTCAATCTCTCTGCATGGATAAAAAGCTATTGAAAAGATACAATGCAGAGAGATGTTGTAAATCAAACCTATGCAAGTTTGTCTAGAGTTGAAAGTGGAGTGCCTCGGGGTTCAGTCCTGGGCCCAGTGTTTTTTAATTTGTTTGGTAATGATCTAGAAGTGGGTTATGTCTCAATCTTTGCTGATGACACTAAGCTGTGTAAGGAAATACACACAGAGCAGAAAGATTTTGATAAACTGAATGAATGAATGTTTAAGTGCCGCATGATGTTTAAAGGGATAGTAATACTTCATTTTATCTTTATTTTATTTTGTAGGCATTAAAAAAACATGAAGAACGATATAAGTCTTATCTCTCAAACCTTTATGTTTGTTCAGTCAGATCAGAAGGGAGGTGCCCAGTTAGACTGCAGAGAGGGACAATCTTCAATTAAGATAAGGGAAAAACCTGAAAACTTGTCAAGGGGGCAGGGCTTTCATTGTTCTCATAGGAAGAAGATTGTCCCCTGCTGTGATCTGTCTGGTCTATGGACTGGATTCCACATCTGAGAAGAGATGGCTTACACTAGGTAAAAGGGGCCGGAGGGGAAACGTTGCTTGTGAATATCTCTTAAACCATAAAGGTTTGAGAGATAAGACTTATATCGTTCTTCATGTTTTTTTAATGCCTACAAAATAAAATAAAGTTAAAATGAAGTATTACTATCCCTTTAATATATTTAAATATAAGTTTATGCATCTGGGTTGAAAACAAGCATTCTACATATACACTAAATGGCCAACTACTTGGGGAAACCTTGTTACAGAGGGATTTAGGGGGTATTGACAGACAATATGATAAACATTGTGCAGTGTCACTCAGCTTCTACAAGAGCCAATGGGGTACTGTCATGTATAAAGGTTAGTATAGATCAGGGATGGCCAACCTGCGGCCCTCCAGCTGTCACAGACTACAATTCCCATTCCATACAGGTGAAGACTTCAAGTTGCCCATAACTGGTATAGTTGCACACAACTGAAATACAATTCTACATCTTTAAAAATACTTGACAAGGAATCATCTAAAATCTGGAGTATAGATTTAGGCACTAATTCTTGAAAAAGAAATTACAGAAGTGAAAAATGTACAGAGACATGCAACAAAACTGATACTGGGATTGGAAAATTTTATAGACAGATTATACGAAAGTGCTTTCAGTTTAAACAAAGGCAGGGATTTTTTTTACACTAAGGCAGTAAAGTTGTGTAATTCTTTGCCTTGAGATACTGTAGATACTTTAACCCTTTGAGTGCCAGAGTGGTACGGAACGCATTGCTTTGCAATGCTTCCGTACCTCTCTGGCAGTCAAAGGGTTAAAAAGGTAATGGCCAACTTTCTAGCTCAAAACTAAATGGAGAATTACAGCAGTTGGTTTTAGTGAAGGTGGCTTGTCAATCCAGGGAAATATCTGACCTCCTTTTGGAGTTGGGAAATAATTTGTTTTTGGTTTTTTTCATAATTGGAGTTTAACCCTTTGAGTGCCAGTTGAGTTGGATACCTCTTATGCACTCAAAGGGTTAACTGGAAATGGCTTCTATATGTCTTTCATTTGCCTTATTCTGGATCAACAAAGGAGATCTGTCAAGGGCTGAACTTGATGTACTTGTGTCTATTTTTCCAATATGTTACCAGAATGTTAGCATTCGATGGGTTAAAAACCCCATTTAAAATTAATGGGAATTTAGGGAACGTCAATTTGTCACCTATCAAGCAGGAAATGGGGTGCGGAATGAGTTTAAATATATTAAGAGATTAACCCTTTGAGAGGTAATGAGTTGGATATGCTTTGAAATTTGTTGGCTCTCTCCCTCTGGCGCTCAAAGGGTTAAATATAGTTCATGGGGGAACTTGGCATATTGGTATATGAAGTCATGATCTAAAGTTACAGGGTGGAAAATGCAGAAGTAACGTGGGTAAATGCTACTTTTTCAGAAGGGGTGATAGATTCATGGAGCAGCATCTCAGCAGAGGTGGTAGGGACGAATACTGTTAGGGAATTCAGTCTGGGACAGACATACGCCTATTGTGAGACATATGTAAGAGTGTGTATTTCATTAGATAGGGAAATGGGCCGACTGGATGGTTCTTTTCTGCTGTGTCCCCCCCCCAAAAAAAGTCAGTCTTCGTGGGTTTGCCCCAGAATTGATATACTTCGTGGATGAGGCCCATGGTTCTATAGACAGGTGTTACAGGAGTTCTTGTCCTCCGTTGCCCGTTAACCCTTTAAGGACCAAAGGGGTGTAATTCTGCAACTCGTTTCACACCCCAACCCTTAAGGACCCATTACGTGCCAGGACCGTCATGGGTAAACTTGCATTAAGGACCCATGATCCCTGAATCCATTTAGCAATTTAAAAAAAAAAAAAAAAAAAAGCTCTGTGGTCCTTTACTGCTGGCCGCACAGGTTTTTAACAGACAGCAGCGGGTATCATGGCACCCCCCTGTATTTAAGAACACTTTACTGGGACTCAGCTCACCTGAGAACATCTCCCCCTGTGCTGTGTATCCTCTGGAGATGGCAACCTCTACAATGGCATCGAGTGACACCTCCCGGGTAAGGTTCAGCAATTTCCCTGCCATCCACAGAGCCACCAACCCGCACCTGTGGGGCACAGAGCAAGTGAAATGCGTCATACACAGGGCAGCGTGTATATGTATTCTACACAGTGCGGCTCCTAAAGTGATGCAATTCTGGGACAAGCCAACTGCGCCATAGGGGCCAAATACAGGTTCCCAATGATTTAAAGGCGCAGTAAACTTTTTTATATGAAAACCTATATATTATAGAGCTTTTCCAGCTGAGTAAAACAAGGGCACTCCCACCACTGTCAGTTGTTTTATTCAAAAGTTATAAAAGTTCAAATAATCAGGAAGTGAATTACTGTGTGATTACTTCCTGATAGTTATGACAGGAAGTGACTCAGCAGTTTCTATCACATTCTATGAAGAACTGTATGTCACTGGTTTTCCTATCCATTAGAATGTAATAGAATATTAACTGGAATATGACCACTAGAGGGCACCGCTAATGTTAAAGGAAAAAAACAAAACACTGGTTTAAACTGTAATAACTCTGGAAATAAGCATCTCTCGGCAGTGAGAGTACCCTTATTTTACTCAACAGCAAATATCCTACAATATATGTTTTCATTAAAAATGTTTACTTCTCATTTAAATGGAGCTTTTAACCCTTTGAATACTAGATAGGTCTCTAAACATTAGAGAACTCTCTAGCATTCAAGGGCTTAAAAGTCCCATTTAAACCTATGAGAATTTAGAGACGTTTTATTTCTCCGCTATGGCGCAACTGACTTGCTCCAGAATTATACCACTTTTTCTTAGTACATGAGCCGCCGTGTAGTATGTGTGTCTCTATTACACACAGAGCAGTGTGCACTTACTGTGGTCCTTCCTGTATCAGGGGTGGAACGTATTGGTTATAAAGAAGCCACTTCAAGTCCCTGCTGAATCTGACAGGGAGAGAGATGTTTAATTTAGAGATGGTAACCTTGTATATAGTGTCCTGGTATAATCTTATTTAATGCTTCCATTGCGCTGACCCATAAACATGTCAGTAATACACTATAGTCCTAGGAAGGACTGACCCATAAACTTGTCACTGTCATTAGTACACTTTGGTCCTAGGAAGATCTGAATCATAAACATGTCACTGTCATTAGTACACTTTGGTCCTAGGAAGGACTGACCCATAAACGTGTCACTGACATTAGTACACTTTGGTCCTAGGAAGGACTGACCCATAAACATGTCACTGTCATTAGTACACTTTGGTCCTAGGAAGGACTGACCCATAAACATGTCACTGTCATTAGTACACTTTGGTCCTAGGTAGATCTGACCCATAAACATGTCACTGTCATTAGTACACTTTAGTCCTAGGTAGATCTGACCCATAAACATATCACTGTCATTAGTACACTTTGGTCCTAGGAAGGACTGACCAATAAACATGTCACTGTCATTAGTACACTTTAGTCCTAGGAAGGACTGACCCATAAACATGTCACTGTCATTAGTACACTTTGGTCCTAGGAAGGGCTGACCCATAAACATGTCACTGTCATTAGTACACTTTGGTCCTAGGAAGGACTGACCCATAAACATGTCGCTGTCATTAGTACACTTTGGTCCTAGGAAGGACTGACCCATAAACATGTCACTGCCATTAGTACACTTTGACCCTAGGAAGGACTGACCCATAAATATGTCACTGTCATTAGTACACTTTGGTCCTAGGAAGGACTGACCCATAAACATGTCACTGCCATTAGTACACTTTGGTCCTAGGAAGGACTGAACCATAAACATATCACTGTTATTAGTACACTTTGGTCCTAGGAAGGACTGACCCATAAACATGTCACTGTCACTAGTACACTTTGGTCCTAGGAAGGACTGACCCATAAACATGTCACTGTCATTAGTACACTTTGGTCCTAGGATGGACTGACCCATAAACATGTCACTGTCATTAGTACACTTTAGTCGTAGAAAGGACTGACCCATAAACATATCACTGTCATTAGTACACTTTGGTCTTAGGAAGGACTGACCCATAAACATGTCACTGTCACTAGTACACTTTGGTCCTAGGAAGGACTGACCCATAAACATGTCACTCTCATTAGTACACTTTGGTCCTAGGATGGACTGACCCATAAACATGTCACTGTCATTAGTACACTTTAGTCGTAGAAAGGACTGACCCATAAACATATCACTGTCATTAGTACACTTTGGTCTTAGGAAGGACTGACCCATAAACATGTCACTGTCATTAGTACACTTTGGTCTTAGGAAGGACTGACCCATAAACATGTCACTGTCATTAGTACACTTTGGTCTTAGGAAGGACTGACCCATAAACATGTCACTGTCATTAGTACACTTTGGTCTTAGGAAGGACTGACCCATAAACATGTCACTGTCATTAGTACACTTTGGTCCTAGGAAGGACTGACCCATAAACATGTCACTGTCATTAGTACACTTTGGTCCTAGGATGGACTGACCCATAAACATGTCACTGTCATTAGTACACTTTAGTCGTAGAAAGGACTGACCCATAAACATATCACTGTCATTAGTACACTTTGGTCCTAGGAAGGACTGACCCATAAACATGTCACTGTCACTAGTACACTTTGGTCCTAGGAAGGACTGACCCATAAACATGTCACTGTCATTAGTACACTTTGGTCCTAGGATGGACTGACCCATAAACATGTCACTGTCATTAGTACACTTTAGTCGTAGAAAGGACTGACCCATAAACATATCACTGTCATTAGTACACTTTGGTCTTAGGAAGGACTGACCCATAAACATGTCACTGTCATTAGTACACTTTGGTCTTAGGAAGGACTGACCCATAAACATGTCACTGTCATTAGTACACTTTGGTCTTAGGAAGGACTGACCCATAAACATGTCACTGTCATTAGTACACTTTGGTCTTAGGAAGGACTGACCCATAAACATGTCACTCTCATTAGTACACTTTGGTCCTAGGATGGACTGACCCATAAACATGTCACTGTCATTAGTACACTTTAGTCGTAGAAAGGACTGACCCATAAACATATCACTGTCATTAGTACACTTTGGTCCTAGGAAGGACTGTCCCATAAACATGTCACTGTCATTAATACACTTTGGTCCTAGGAAGGACTGACCCATATACATGTCACTGTCATTAGTACACTTTGATCATAGGAAGGACTGACCCATAGACATGTTACTGTCATTAGTACACTTTGATCATAGGAAGGACTGACCCATAGACATGTTACTGTCATTAGTACACTTTGATCCAAGGAAGGACTGACCCATAAATATGTCACTGTCATTAGTACACTTTGATCCAAGGAAGGACTGACCCATAAATATGTCACTGTCATTAGTACACTTTGGTCTTAGGAAGGACTGACCCATAAACATGTCACTGTCATTAGTACACTTTGGTCCTAGGAAGGACTGATCCATAAACATGTCACTGTCATTAGTACACTTTGGTCTTAGGAAGGACTGACCCATAAACATGTCACTGTCATTAGTACACTTTGGTCCTAGGAAGGACTGTCCCATAAACATGTCACTGTCATTAATACACTTTGGTCCTCGGAAGGACTGACCCATAGACATGTTACTGTCATTAGTACACTTTGGTCCTAGGAAGGACTGACCCATAAACATGTCATTGCCATTAGTACACTTTGATCCAAGGAAGGACTGACCCATAAATATGTCACTGTCATTAGTACACTTTGGTCCTAGGAAGGACTGACCCATAATCATATCACTGTCATTAGTAAACTGGTCCTTGGAGGGACTGACCCATAAACATGTCACTGTCATTAGTACACTTTGGTCCTAGGAAGGACTGACCCATAAACATGTCACTGTCATTAGTACACTTTGGTCCTAGGAAGGACTGACCCATAAACACGTCACTGTCATTAGTACACTTTGGTCCTTGGAGGGACTGACCCATAAACATGTCACTGTCATTAGTACACTTTAGTCCTAGGAAGGACTGACGCCTAAACATGTCACTGTCATATGTGCACTTTGGTCCTAGGAAGGACTGACCCATAAACATGTCACTGTCATATGTGCACTTTGGTCCTAGGAAGTGCTGACTTAGACATACGTCATTGTCATTAGTACACTTTTCTTTTTTTTTTTGCCCTTGAAAACATATGTCTGCCTCACATCCCTTGGTGACGGACCTGCTCTGCCTATTCCTGATGATTTTCTTCAGTTCCTCGCACCCTCCAGCAGAGGGATCGCTGCTCTCTGCCACCTTCTTAAAGAACTTGCTTTTTACTAAAGAAGGGGGTAGTGGAGGTACTTGTGGTGGGGGAGGCAGCGGCGGGGGAGGTACTGGGATGTCCCTGGTGTTATCCTGAGCAGGGAACCCGCCATCCTTCTCCGGCATGTGTCCTGAAAAGTAAACGTCTCACATCAGGGTGCAGGTCATGACTCCTTTTAGTGCCAAATGGGTGACATTGCAGTGCCTTGTGACGCATAAAGAGGTCTCCATTCAGAGGCATTTAACTAAATGTGAATTTGTATTTGTCCCCAATGGTGCCCTTGATTTTTTTACCATTATTGCTCCAGTTTCATCTGTGCATATGGCCCGAAATACCAGTCCTGGATGTCATGTCCACAGGGGCGGACATGAGAGCTGATGGCTGTGTTTTGGGGTGTTTTTGCTTTTCACACTGAAGCAGGCAGAGTGCATGATTCTACTTAAAGTGAACTTTCACATCTAATACACTGCGTCTCATATGATTAAAGGGATAGTAATACTTAAGTATTACTAATCCCTATATTAAAGTCCTATTAAAAATACATGTATTGCCCCCAGTGCCATCTCTCAAACCTTTATGGTTTGAGAGGTAATCGCTCCTAAATTTGCCCTCTCCTCCCCCTTCCTCGATGTCAGCGTTGTAGCTGACTGGAGGGAAATCCGGTCTTAGATCATCAGGTGGCTCTGCAGCAGAGCCGCAATCACATTAATAAAAAAAAAATATTTCACTAAAACGGTCTTCTACGTGTGCTTGCAAACCAAGAGCAAACCAAGCACACGTAGAAGACCGTTTTAGTGAAATATTTTTTTTTATTAACGCAATCGCGGCTGTGCTGGAGAGCCGCCTGACAGTTGTACGACTGGCTTCCCTTCAGTCAGCTATAATGCTAACTACAGGGAAGGGGGAGGGAGAGGGCAACTTGAGGAGCGATTATCTCTCAAACCATAAAGGCTTGAGAGATGACACTGGGGGCAATACATTTATTTTTACTAGGACTTTAATATAGGAATTAGTAATACATAAGTATTACTATCCCTTTAGGCTTGTAAAATTGTATGTGGATTGGCTTTTTTTTTCTACTTACATACTTTAGTAGATATTCGCTCTAAAATGTAGACTTAAAGGGGATTTACTGCCACTGTACAAGTTTTGTTCAATATGTAGAATAGTTAGCGAATAAATATATCACTTTATTTTTTTTTTTTTAAAGAAAAAAAAAACCTTATTTGCGAGATAATTACATTTTAAAGTATGTCCGGCAGCCTACTTCCGGCTAAACTGCTCTTGCCGCTCTGCCTCTGCTCCCGTCACTTCCCCCAGCATCCTCCAATGACGGAGGCATTCTATTAGTAAGCTGGAGCAATCTCATTGGCAGAGATCGATATCTAGCCAATGAGATCGCTCCAGCTTACTAACAGAATGCCTCCGTCATTGGAGGATGCTGGGGGAGGTGACGGGAGCAGAGTCAGAGCGGCAAACTGCGGAGAGAGCAGTTTAGCCGGAAGTAGGCTACTGGGCATACTTTAAAATGTAATTATCTTGCAAATAAGGTTTTTTAAAAAATAAAAAAATAATAACGTTTTATATTTATTCACTAACTATTCTACATATTGAACAAAACTTGTAAAGTGGGGATAGATCTACTTAATATGGGCACTTATGCATTCTGCGGCACAGGGTAACGTGGGTACAGTAGAGCAGGACTTCCCAGTCCTCAAATTCTCCTCCCACCTCCCTCCCAGCCCTACCAGGGAGCGCGTTCATGCTTCTTATTGGTGTGCATCACGTCTATTGTAACAGCAAGCTGCGTTTGTCATTATATAGTTACATAGTAGTTTAGTTTGAAAAAAGACTTATGTCCATTAAGTTCAACCCTTTTCCTATTCTTGTTTACTGCTGCTGATCCAAAAGAAGGCAAAAAAAAAAACCAAAAAAACTTATTTCAGCAATTTAAAATTCTGTTTTGACTGGGAGAAAAAAATTCCCTCTTGATTTCAAATGGCAATCAGATTTGCCTTGGATCAACAAGCACTAACTAAATATTATTTCCAATACTAACGTACATAGCCCTCTATGTTCTGCTCTTTTAAAAAGTATCCAAGCCCCTTTTTTAAAGGCATCTAATGTATTTGATAGCACCACCTCCTCAGGCAGCGAATTCCATACCTTTACTGCCCTTACCGTAAAGAATCCCTTCCGCTGTTGTGGACGAAAGTTCAGTATAATGACAAGCGCAGCTTGCGGTTACAATAGACATGATGCACATCAATACGAAGGGAAGCGTGAATGCACTCCCTGTTACAGCTGGGAGGGAGGTGGGAGGAGAATTTGAGGACTGGGAAGTCCTGTGCCGATGTGCCAACGTTACCCTGTGCCACAGAATACTGAAGTGCCCGCATCAAGTCTACATTTTAGAGCGAATATCTACTAAAGTATGTACACAGAAAAAAAAAAAAAAAAAAAAGCCAATCCACATATTTTACTAGCTTAGGGTTAAGACGCCCTCTTCCACTTACAAGCCTGCATCATCATGTCAGATGCATCACAGTCACACTTAAAGGGATAGTATTACTTCAAAATTACTATGCCTCATATTGTAGCCCTTAATAAACTGAGTTATATGACACCAGCGGCATCTCTCAAACCTTTATGGTGTAAGAGATAGCCGCTTTCAAAGTTTCCTCTCCCCTGCTGTCAGCGTCCTGCTGCCAGCAGGAGAATCCGGTCTCTGATTCAAGCGGAGGCTCTTCAGCAGAGCCGATATCTCACTACGGAAGGAAAAATGATTCATTGAAACAGTCTTCTACGTGTGCTTGGTAACCAAGCACACGTAGAAGACTGTTTCAATGAATCATTTTTCCTTCCATAACGAGATATTGGCTCTGTTTAAGAGCCTCTGCCTTTCCTGGGACCGGATTCCCCTGCTGGCAGCGTTCTGTGGCTACCTCTTATACCATAAAGGTTTGAGAGATGCCGCTGGTGTCATTTAACTCAGTTTATTAAGGGCTACAATATGAGGGATAGTAATTTTGAAGTAATACTATCCCTTTAAGTGTCCATCTGTTCCTTAGAAGATATGAGACACTTAAGTGTGACTGTGATGCGGCCAACATGATGATGCGGGCTTGTGAATGGAAGGTGTGCATCTTAACCCTTTGAGTGGCACTTCACTTCATCTGGTGCGTATATCTTTTTATTATTAGCGTCACTGGGAATAGGGGTATATTAATTATTGGAGAGCTAAGGCCGCATATGATGGTGACACTTATACCTGCAACATCAGAATGTCCCCTTTTCACGCTGCTTATTTACAAAATCCCACAGAAACAGCAGATATCAAATGCGATTTCCCACTTATTATGCAGAATGAAAGCTGTTATTATAGCTGGCACATTGCACCCTCCTGGAAAAAATGTAAACAGCTCTGCTAGCGTCAACACAATGCTGCAGGTGGAGAGAGGCCACCCTGGTTGTTACCCCACACACTCCCCTGATTCCCAGCCAGCGATATGCATTAGCATGGCAGCCAGAATATAGCTAGATTATATATATTTGTTCTTGTATAAATATATACACCAAACTAAGTGGGCAGAGAAGCATGGGTAGGAAAAAATTAGATGGCGATTTTTAAAAAAAACATTGATAAAGCTGCTGGCTGTTACTCCCCAGGAAAGGGAAATATGTACTCTGCAGTACTGTGATTGAATCTCAATTTAGAGATAAATTTGGAAGCTCAAGCACATTTAAAGGGATAGAAATACTTCGTTTTAACTTTATTTTATTTTGTAGGCATTAAAAAAACATGAAGAATGATAGAAGTCTTATCTCTCAAACCTTTATGGTTTATGAGATATTCACAAGCAAAGTTTTCCCTCCCGCCCCTTTTACCTAGTGTAAGCCATCTCTTCTCAGATGTGGAATCCAGTCCATAGACCAGACAGATAACAGAAGGGGACAATCTTCTTCCTATGAGAAAAATGAAAGCCCTGCCCCCCTTGACAAGTTTTTCAGGTTTTTCCCTTATCTTAATTGAAGATTGTCCCTCTCTGCAATCTACCTGGGCACCTCCCTTCTTATCTGGCTGAACAGTGTTACATCAGTAAAAGGGGCGGGAGGGGGATACTTTGTCATTGAATTACTCTGGAACTACAACTCTGACAGAATTGAAATAACACTCTCCAAAGTCCAAATACTATGATGATTAATTAGAGCTGTTTTTATTATGAAACATTACTATCCCTTTAAAATATCAAAGTCTCTAAAGGTGGGGTGAAAATATATACATTCCCCTTACTGACAAAACCAGTCCCAGTCTGGAACTCCCCACATACTGGCCTCTACAATTATTGGGGGTCAAAATAAATAAGTCACAGCCCTAATATTGCCTAAAGTGGGACATGTGAGGTAACGAGTCCTAATATCTCTTAAGAAGACACACTTGGGAGGTATGAAGCCCTAATATCTCCTAAAGAGGGACACTCAGGAGGTATGGATCCCTAATATCTCCTAAAGAGAGACACTTGGGAGGTATGTACCCCTAATATCTCCTAAAGAGGGATACTTGTGAGGTATGGAGCCCTAATATCTTCTTAACAGGGACACCTGGGAAGTAGGGAGCCTTTAGGTCTCCTTAGGAAAACATGGGAGGCATTGAGCCCTAGTATCTCCTAAAGAGGGACCAATAATTTCTCCTAAAGAGGGACATTTGGGAGGTACAGACCCCAATATTTATTAAAAAGGGACATTTGGGAGGTAGGACCCATAATATCTCCTAAGGGGGACACTTGGGACGTACAGACCCATAATATCTCTTAAAGGGGGACACTTGGGAGGTGTGTGAATGAACTAAATATCAACACTTTCTTTCCTATTTCTTTTATATCATTCAGAATTGAAATGCAGTCACTTCAACTTGTGTTATGTATCTATTTAAAAGAATAATTACAATTTCTAAAAGCAAGTGTGTTTAATTTGTCCCTATTATTAATCCTTTCATGAAGAAAAAGACTCTGCAAACTAGGGTGACCAATTGTCTCGGATTGTGCAGAAGTCACAAATTTTAAATGCATGTCCCACGTCCCGGGCAGCCCCCTTTCTGGGACGAAACAAAGTCCTGGAATGAAGACTCCAGAGCACAGCGTTATAAACACCAGTAGGAGAACTGCTCATTGCCTACTGTGACAGGAAGTGATGCCTCTGCTGGGCTACAACAAAATGGCCTCCAGAAAGGACTCTAAACACCAGAGAGAGAACTGAGCCTTGATCCTGACATCTAACAGGAGCTGCAGTGCCATTTTGTTGTAGTATAATGGTATTCTAAGACTTTGGGTGTGATGAACATATCCTGTAGTCCACCACAAGCATGACTTTCTGTCACAGAAGTCAATGTTTAGAACTGTGTGGAGCACTGCAGAAAGAGCAGGTTGTGCATCGATGTCTAGTGACCCCCTCCTGCATAGCTGCTCTAGAACTGAAAACTACTTTGCTACTCTTCTCTCTGCAGTGCCCCTGAATGGCAGAACGGAAATGTGGTCGCCCTATAATATGTTGCACCGCCGCAGGTCCTTAAACATTAACTGGAGTCCAAAATAACATACCCTCTCCCTTCATTTCAGCCCCTTGGATAACATAAGTTAGACGAAGTCAAATCACAAATAAAGAAAAATTCGAATCAATATAGTCACGTTTTCCGCTAGCAGAAAAGGTTCCTGTTTCCGAGAGGACGGATTTTCTTGCTGCACAGCTTCCAGCTCCGGGGGGAACGATGATTGACAATGTGCCCATCCAATAGCGCCACTCTTTTTTTTACTACTGGCCAGCGTCTCTGTCAATCTAAACGGAACGCTCAGTAAATTGTATGAACATGGAAGGGTGGAATTTAGAATCCCACTAATCAGAAGCAGGTTAGCGCTTCTGGGGGCGGGATTACAGAAGTCTATATATAGAAGAAGCGCTTTCTGTTGTTTCTGGGAACGCGGCCTAGTCAGGTTAGAAGCCAGAGGAATCAGCGGGTCCGTGGTCCTGTAACAGATCTTATTAGCGCGTGTTACACCGGACACAGTTTGTGGTCTTCTTAATGAGGTAAGTGGAGCAGTGACTGCCTTTGTCCCGCGTTATTTCCCCTTATTTGATCGCACTTATCGCTGATGTGGCCTTAAAGTTCCACCGTCTTTACATTAGCCACAATGGGCCGCCATGTTCCATTCAAAGGCTGACCGCACGCATTCTGGTGTGGTCAACACGCGGCTCTCAAGCGATTACTATGTTAGTAGTCCATGATTTCAGCTGCGGGAGGCTGGAGAGCCACGTGTTACCCATATCATTGATAGGGGGCTAACTGATCTCTTATGGGGCAGTGAACCGTATGTTTAACCCTTTGAGCAATGCGTTCCGACCCCTCTGGCACTCAAAGGATTAACGGCGGGGAAATCCGGGCCATGGTCACGAAGTCCTGAATGAAACAATTGGTGTGAAATTTAAATTGCACCATATTTATCAAAGGAGACAAAGCCCAGCTGGGATAAACGTGGTTCACGATTTGCCCTTTGTGCCTTTGATAAATATGCTCCATATTTGTATTTAAATGCTGTATATGGAGCGTTTATGTAATCACAAAGGAGGCATTCTGGAGCAAACTGCCATTAGAGAACAATTCTGATTGCCTTGAATTGGATTTTTAGCCCCTTTATTGCTAGAGGATGCCAGCGCATAGAGCTCTCCAGTGCATTGTTTTGCTATCTGTTATTCAAAGTGTTAAATCCCCATTTTGTCAAAATAAGTAATTCCCAAATTAATCTCATATGATGCGGTTTGATTACTCTAGTATTGCTCACTTTGTTTGTGAATAAGGCACCAAATGTGCGGCAAATCATCACTTGGAGGATCAAATGCAAATATCAGTATCTAAGCTTGTAACATCTTAAAGGGATAGTAATGTCTGTACTAAACGTTTTCTGAGTATTCTATAAGGTTTTTATAAAAAAGTGCTAAGTTTAATTACATCTTTGTATTTCATAAAATATTAAAGCTGGAGGTATCCCTTTCCTGCATGATGCTGCCTCTGATCCAACTGGATGCAGTAAGGAACAACCTTCAGTAAGCAAAAAAGGAAAAGCTCGCCCTCCTTTGTCAAGGGGGCAGGGTTTTTCGTTATACTTGCTGATTGAAGACTGTCCCTCACTGCATCCGTCTGGTCCCACGACTAGATTGCAGATCTAAGGGGGTGCCTTTCAGCTTTCTCATGAAATTCACACTTGAGTAATTAAACAGCAATATGTTCTAAAAACCATATAGAAGGCTGGGAGATAAAGGGATGTCTACATTAAATTTTAAGTGTAATTCAGTAAGAGGAACAGCTGGATCATAGGAGCAAAATAAAGGTTTGGTGATTTAAACTTGCATTTTAACTCATTGAATGCTAGGGAGATCTGTATTTTGCAGTGCATTGGCCTCCTCTAGCATTTGAGGAATTAAAAGAACCATTTAAGTGGGAATTTGGACTCTTGTTCCCTGTTGTGAAGTTGAGACTGCATCTTGTGCAAGCTGAGGCCTGGCAGCTTTTGTAGGATGCCAGGGAACTTTGAAATGGGCAGGATAAACTGTTCTCTGGTATTCTGCTATTTTCATGTAACGTCTCATTCTCAGTATAAATGTTGTGATCTTGTTTCTGCTCTTTCTAGTCTCTCAGGAAACATGTCCGTTCAGGAGAACAGGCCCAATAACACAATCTACATCAACAATCTCAATGAGAAAATCAAGAAAGATGGTGAGTTATGGCAGTGTCTGGCTAAGGAGAATGTCTGTACAGCTGAGCTGAAACTTAACTATGGTTTCCAGGACTGAAGTCCATTGCTGCTCAAATTCCTTGTTGGCATCACCCATCACTGTAGGAGGAACTAAGCTTACAGAACAATTAAGATCTGGGGCATTCCTTACCATATATTGCTAATAAAAGCCTTTGACTCAAGCGTCTTCACACAGATGTGTACTACTAACCTTGGAGCCAGAAACTGCTCAGAGGCTAGTGGAAGGATGTGTGTAGCCTACACCAGTTTCTAAAAACTGGGTGCCATGTGTAAAATTTAAGGACTGTTATTCCTCCCTGTGTAAAAATTCTCCCGTGTACCTTTAGAGTACCCTGTATGAAAGTGTGGCTAGTGGCATGTTTTTATTTATTTGCACTTGATACAAGTGAACATTTACCTTAATTGGGGGTATTCAATTTTTTTTTCTTTCAAGATCCACCCACAGGCCAGGATTTAAGGATTTCCCTAAATAAAAATAGATAAGTGGCTAATTCATTGTAACTGGGCCATCTGTGCTAAACAGGTAAATATTTCCATCCTGGACTGTTGGTAGTTCTTGAGGATCAAATGTGGACATCCCTTGGCCTAAACCAAATGAGGGACACATCCCGCAAACTTCCCTTAAAGAGCCATACACAGGGTTTGTGGGGTCACTGCACTCAGTTAAAATCTCTTAATTTGGGTTCCAGAGCCTTCATTTATTGTCTTGAATGTCTTATGCAGGTGTCCACTCTCCCTCTGAGAGAAGTCCCCTGACCATTATGATTGTGTGATTAGTGGCTTAAAGGCCTTAGTAATACCTCAACCTTTACCACCTAGTATTTAATGCAGTATTGTCAAAGAAGACTACTAATTTTTGAATAGTTGAGGGCTGATTACTAATATCTGTAAACAAACTGCCCTGGAACCTATCACTTAACTACACATTTCAGTATAGAAAATTAGCATGATTGCACAACTACCTACACAAGCCTTGGCTACATGCTATGGGGTTATGTACCAAAGGGCTGTTACAGGGCCTTGTTTGCAAAAGAGCAATTCTGGAGCAAACAAACTGCATCAGTTTCAAAACATCCCACTGACTTTAAATTTTGAGACTGCTAGAATTTCAGGGGTTAATAGCTAATTTCTTTGTATTGCTGCTTCTGTGAATAAGGGCCATACTGTCTCAGATGTACAGCTTGTATTTTACAGCCATCATGTTTAGGAGTTTGTGTACTTTTGCTTTACACATGGGTATTGAGGGTGCCACAGAATTGGGAGGTAACTTTGTTTGTTCTCTTCCTTTCAGAGCTGAAGAAGTCATTGTATGCCATCTTCTCCCAGTTCGGGCAGATTCTTGACATCTTGGTGTCTCGTAGCCTGAGGATGAGGGGACAAGCATTTGTTATCTTTAAAGAAGTTGGCAGTGCCACAAACGCATTGAGGTCCATGCAAGGCTTTCCTTTCTATGATAAGCCTATGGTGGGTATCTCATCCAAGAGTACACTGTGTGGGGCTTATGGGTGGAGGTAAATGTTAACCCTTTGAGTACCAGGGGTTATCCAGTTCATTGCAATGCTACTCATTGGATACCTCTGGCACTCAACTGGAAGAAATGTTAAACCCTTTACATTTAACTGACATTGAGCACTAAACCATGTGAGTGACAGTGGTATGCATTGCATACCCCTCTGGCACTCAGTGTTATGCCTCCCATTCCCCCAAAAAAGTTAAAAAAAAAAAAAAAAAAAAACAAAAAAAAAAAACCCTGCAATTTCCATCCCTCCTAACCAGCTGCTGAGACTGGAGTTGTACGATGGTGGGAGGTGCAGATATTGATTTCCTATTCTCTTGAACAGCTGTAGCTGCAGACTTGTGTGTGCGCTTCCTCTGAAGGTTCTGATTACTATCTTTCTTCCTGTAGAGGATCCAATACTCAAAGACTGATTCCGATATAATTGCCAAAATGAAGGGCACCTATGTGGAGAGGGACAGGAAACGACAGGAGAAGAGAAAGGTGAAGCCGCCAGAGGCCATAGTACCCAAAAAAGTTATGCCAGGTGCACCAGTGGTAGCGGGAGTGCCAGGCCAAATGGTTGGTATAATTTTACCTCTATATACAGTTAAATGGTCCATCTCGGTTCTTGCATTGTCCTAATTGTATTTTTGTTTCAGGGCATGCAGAATATTCCAGGCATGAATCAAGCTCCACAGATGATGCATATGGCAGGACAGGCTCCATACATGCACCACCCTGGCATGATGCCACCACCAGGAATGAGACCTGGGCAGATGCCACATGGCGGTATGCCTCATGGACAGATGATGCATGGGCAGATGGCACCAATGCAGCCGGTAAGGAACCTCAGATTCTGCCTCTTTGTGTTTGATTTGTCGCTTGTATTGTCGTCTCAAATACCCACTTCAACTGTAAGATTATTCCAGGGATCTGCTGCCTATCTGTGTAGAGTTGGGGGGGGGAACTCTGTGCTGCAGCTTGGACTAAAACTCCTATCCTACTTGGCAAACAGCTGGATTGGAATGATGGGAGTTGTCAATAGCTGGATGACCTCTGGTTGTGTTCAGCTCTGGTCTGTCACACTTGTTTCCCTGTCTGTTGGTGTGTGGGGCTAGCAATGTCTTTCTGGCATCACCAGCTTGTACTCATGCAAGGAAGGCTTGGTCCTGTGTTCGAAACTGTAAGCTCTTCTGGCAGTATGTTGGAAAAGTAGGGCCAAACCAGTGAACTAAACTCCTGTTTTGAAATTGGTGTTTTAACACATTGACTGCCAGGTCGCCAATGCATTGCTTACAGTGTAATGGAGACCTAACATTCAAGTGTCATTTTTTTAAATCCATGATAACGTTGGATCTCGGCTTTCCCTTTTTGCCATACAGCTTGCTGGCAGTGATGGGCGTTGTCTCCGACAGCTGGAGACTTGGTTATATAGATCATGAGTAGACAAACCTTATGCTCTCCAGTTATTGGGAGTAACTCTGATCCTCCTTTGCTAACAGCTGGTTAGGAAATAGTACACTAGCATAAGCCTGTGTGTGCACTCCATCCCCTGACTTAAATCTACAGTCTGATCTAAAAATGATGTTGCAGCTCTTAATGTTTAACTTAAAGGCACAGTGATACATGAAACAAATGCAGCTATAATTGATTCTCCGATAAAGAGGATCATGTAATGCTTTATTTCAATGTTCCCTGTTGTAGTTCAAAAGTAATTCAATGTTAAAGGATCTCCCCTTTTTTTTAGCCACCTCCCCTTAAGATGTGGGACTGTACAGTGTGCAGCAAGGGACAATCTTAAAACATGGAACATAGTGATCTTTAGTCACCTATTTTACACTTCTGCCCTGACAGTGAGCAATAAAAATTCAATTTTTGGGGAAAAATTGTGTGGCACTGAGTAAATGTAAATTAGACAGTGGAACAATGTAGTAAAGCCTGTTCTACAGCCTGCAGATCAGTATTGTAGGGAGTCTTGCAACACTTTATAAGTATCTTTGCTTTTAGTGTCAATTCAATTTAGTCGGAAACTGACCAGTTTGACTTGAGCATTTACAAAAATGTATATGAAATTTGACTTTACGTAATCTGTAAGTGCATAATGTCAGAATAAAAGGTGACATTCCTTTACACATTCAGGTGAAGTATGCCTTAAGTATAAGCTTAACATGCCTACCTAGCTAGGTGTCTTATAAAGAGCAGTCATTTAAATCTGTACCAGTTTGATATTTTGTAAACTGATGTATTTACAGCTTGAACAGGTGACCCTTATGACCAAATATTGAGGCCTCCTGTTGTAAGGGGGGGGGGGGTGAACTAGTGTCAGATCAGTGTGTGTGTGTGTGTGTATGAAACTGCAGATGCACTGTAAAATGGATGACTGCTCTTATGAAGGCCTTTTTAAACCCTCCCCTCTGACAGCCTTAATCTGGAAAAGCTTTGTAGTTCCTCCCAATTTTCTTGTTCCATCCTTCTGAAAACTGATAGGTTATAGCAGCCTAAGATATAGGATGGGTGGTGACTTTCTGGACATGAGTAGGCAGCTTTTTTTCAGGTAGACAGAACAAAGATCTGAAATTATTCCCCAAATGTTAGTTCTTTGAATACCAGAGGGGGATGTCCAGCAATGCTTTGCAAAGGGTCAAACATAATATCCACCTATTAAACTGAAAGACTGATATATTCAGTGTATCCACTAAAACTGCCAGAGACTAAAAGTTGGGGACAGGCCCACTTTAACCCCTTTGCCAGCACTTAAAGGGGAACTACCACCCTGCAATAACTTAAGCTTGATTCTTCATCTGGCGACTAGCTGCTTAGTAGCGCTAGTCGCCAGAAATATTACCCGGTTCTGAAGATTTCGGCATTTTAGGGATGCTCACAGGAGCAGGAAGCACGGACATCTCATCACAGTGACGTCCGTGCGCCTGCTCTGTCAGTCCCTTTTGAGCCGGCCGGCTCAAAAGGGACTGACAGCGCAGGCGCACGGACGTCACTGTGATGAGATGTCCGTGCTTCCTGCTCCTGTGAGCATCCCTAAAATGCCGAAATCTTCAGAACCGGGTAATATTTCTGGCGACTAGCGCTACTAAGCAGCTAGTCGCCAGATGAAGACTCAATCAAGCTTAAGTTATTGCGGGGTGGTAGTTCCCCTTTAAGCACCACAGACTTTTTTTTTTTTTTTTTTTTTTTCCCCCCTCTCTATCTGCTTCCAGGCTCCCCAAATGGTGTGTAGCCATCTGGGGAGCCTGGCATTCCATGACTGTCCTGGCATGTCATGGGTCCTTAATGCAGAATCCAGGACGTTCCAGGACCGGCAAGGGTTAAGGGGTTAAACTAAATCACACCTTGTTCTGTTTATCGCTTAAACATGGTCGCTGGCAGCCTTTGTTCTTGCAGTGTGTATATTAATGTTCTGTCTTTCAGATTTCTGAAAACCCACCCAACCACATCCTGTTCCTCACCAATCTTCCGGAGGAGACAAATGAGCTGATGCTGTCTATGCTGTTCAACCAGTGAGTATCTTTCTCTTGTGTGTGGTGAACTTCTGTATATTCAGGTGTTGAGAGAACTCTCTAAACCTATAATTTTTTTTTTTTTTTCCCCCTCAAAGGTTCCCTGGCTTTAAGGAGGTTCGACTGGTCCCTGGCCGACACGACATTGCGTTTGTGGAGTTTGACAATGATGTGCAGGCAGGAGCTGCCCGGGAATCTCTACAGGGATTCAAGATAACACAGAGCAACTCCATGAAGATCTCATTTGCGAAGAAATAGTTGGATATTGATTTGTCTAGGCAAAGAAGAACTTGGGCCTATGGCATGAAGTCTGTCTACAGCAGTAGTTCTCAACTCCTGCCCTCAGGACCCACTAACAGGCCAGGACTTTGGTATTTCTCTGCTAGAGCACAGGTGTGGTGATCAGAGGCTCATTCACATTGATTAACCCACCTGTGTTCTAACAAGGAAATCAAATCCTGGCCTGTTAGTGGGTCCTGAGGACAGGAGTTGAGAACCACTGGTCTACAGGCGCATGTAATGCACAACCTGACTCCAAGTGGACCGGAGACTGCAGAGGGGCTGTACATAGAACTGCAGTTCAGGTGCAAGCAAACAGTGCACTATATAGGATGAAATATGACCAAAACTGGTTTTAAATGAAACACATTGTGGACCTCTGCTGTTCATGGAGATGCCTGACTTAACCCTTTGCATGCCAGAGGGGTACACAATGCATTGCAAAGCAATGTGTTACCCCTCTGGCATTCAAAGGGTAAAATGGCTTGTGTGTTCCACTTTGCCTTGAACGTAACAGGAAACAAGTACACAGCTGTCCTGTTTAAATAGAGTGGGTGCAGCCTTCTCATACAGCATACGTGTTGGTGAGTATGGAGCGGTTTCTAATTTTATGGACTTGTATAAAGTTTGAGGCATTGCACCCAGAGTCTGCAAGTCAGACATTGTACCTGGCGCTTCTTTGAAATAAAGACTGTTTACTAAACCTGATTTTGTGTTTATTATAATGTATAAGACCCGTGCTTCACAATGAACTAAATGACTTAACTGATCAGATCTGTCCTCCACTCAGTGGGCAAAACACTTCAGTCTTGTGAAGGTGGATGTTCCCACTAATTGATTCCACCCCTTTAGGGACCTTCTGATAGCATCGGTCTATTGGTAGTGCAGCAGTTTCTAATCAGATGAGTAATTATACAGATTACTAAACAGGGCAAAGCTCAGCTCTGGGGTTGAGTAATTACTAAACCAAACATCTCTAAAACTGTTACAATGAGAAACTGGTATACACAAATTAAATTTCTTATTGCATACATTCTAGCATTTGACAGGACCATATTTTTCCCTAGCTGTAACTATACTTCATACTGTGCAAACAGAGGGGTGTTGCATTGCTTAGCCATGTGCCCCTTCCCTGATTTTAGCTGGTATTCTTGCATTTTATTTCCAGATGCCAGTCTGAGTGACAGGGAAATCTGGGATCATTATACAATTTAACACCATCCCCACAGCAGGAAAGGGTTATTTCCACAATTTGTGTTGCACAGCACCAGTCAGCTCTTTGTAAGCTGAAAACAGGCCATTCTTAAGCATGAATTCACAGCTGTCACCCACTGTTTTCTGCTGCAGTGATGGAATTAATTTGCTCCTTGCTTTCATTGTCCTTGATATTTCTGTGAAAACAAAGATGCAGAATATGCATTCAACCTACATACAGCTTATAAATCTGTGAACTCCCTGTAACAGCTCAATATGTAGTCTGTCACAAACTTGCTCTCAAGGAGGCTGATTTAGCAATTGCTGCAATTCAGAGACATTACTGTTTTATACCAGTGGGTCTCTTCAAGGCCTCCTTAATGGCAAAATGGCATTTTCAGGGCACCCTTCACACTTTAGACAACTTTTCAAGCTCTTAATGAATAAACTGTCAGACAAGTAATATATTTTGCATAATTGTATACATTAGAAACAACACTAAAGTGTCATGGGACTCTGAGAGCCAATAGCTTAAGCAGGACTCTGTATAAAGATGTTAGATGCTCCCACTGAATATTACACTACACTAGATTTTAGGCCCACAGTGTTAAATAAACAAAAATTCAGACCCAGTTGATGGTATTAAAGGGATAGTAACGTTTTCACAAAAACAGCAGCCCCAATTAATCTTAGTATTTGGGCCATGGAGAGTTATTTCAATTCTGTCGGTTGTAGTTCAAGAGTAATTGAATAAGTTTCCCCTCCTGCCCCTTTTACCTAGTGTAATCCTCCTCCCCTCAGATGTGGAATCTGGTCCACAGAACAGCAGGGGGCAATCTTCTTCCTATGAGAACAATGAAAGCCCTGTCCCCCTTGACAAGTTTTTCAGGTTTCCCCTCTTCTTAATTGAAGATTGTCCCTCTCTTCAATCTACCTGGGCACCTCCCTTCAGATCTGAGGTGAGCAGTGTTACATCAGTAAAAGGGACGGGAGGTGGATACTTTATCATTCAATTACTCTTGTACTACAACTCTGACAGTACTGAAATAACACTCTCCATGGCCCAAATACTATGACGAGTAATTGGAGCAGCTGTTTTTGTGAAACCTTACTATCACTTTAAGTTCTAGTTTGTGTTCAGATATTAAGCTTTGGGCAGACCATGTTAAAGGTCCTGTTGTAGACCAGTACATTTCAACTAGTTGGGGACCAATTTGCTACCACTAGACAGTTTTCCATCAACTCACATTCCTGGAGCATCACTTAAACTACTATAAAAATAAAAACTCCCTTCAACTAGCTGTCACGGGTGTATATGCACACAAAGAGTATATATTAGGCAAACTAGGAAGTAACAGTACTTACTGATAAAGTGGTCCCAATGGTATATGGTACAAATTACGGAAAGCCCCAATACCCACAGTAACAGTCTAAGAGGGATCCCTAGTTGTCTCCTACAAATATCTTGGTATGGGGTTTAACCCTCAACATCACTTTTGGTCTTCATGTTGATGCAGTAACATCCCAAAGTTGTCCTAAAATAGGGTCTCTGTTTAGAAACAAATCCTAAATCCACATATAAGAACTTGGTTCAGCAGATGCTAATGCAAGCCATAGACTATGGGGATGTAGTGTAGTGTAGGCTTCTGTGCCACGAGTCCATCCTGGTTAACTCTAATATTCTGTACTAGTTGAACAGCCCGTTACACGGGCCACAGTGCCTCTGGCAGCCGGTCGCGGGGCAGTCACGCTCAGTAGAGACTGCCCGCGCCACTGCTGATACAGAGCTGGACGCTCCTTCGGAGCGCCCAGCTCTGCATCAGCCGTGGAGCGGGCAGTCTGTACTGCGCATGACTGCCGCACGTGCAGCAGTGTCTACTGTGCATGTCGGGCGTTACACACAACTTAGCGAATTATTATATAGATAATTCACGGTGTCTTTGTCCTCCAATCTAATCACACCAATGTCATCATTGTGGTGTGTTCAGACTAAATTGGCTAATGCAGAAATCTGGTAGTACCGTTTGCTGTTCTTTCCTAGTTTATAATTGCTTCGCTAGAAAGCTAGAAGACTACCAGAGCAGCACTCCATACTAATTATGTATGTCCCACCTCTCAACTCTGACTATTCCATACTACCTGAGCAGTATGATCACTCCAGATCTCAATATGAACTCAGTATGATCACTGCAGTTCTCCATACTATCTATAACCTCCATCCACTGCTACCAACTCCCAGAGTATTCCATGTGATGAGAGAGGCCGGTTGATGTTCCGTCTCCTTCAGAGCTCCAAAAGCCTGCAATAACCTACCTGATGAATCAGATCTAATTCCAGCCTAAAATCCCTACAACTGCATAAAATGTATCGCTATTTATGTGAATATGTAACTTTTCTGTTAAAGCTCCCAGGAACTACAAGAAAATGAGAGAAATTTCAATGTAGTATTCCCGTTAAAACATTTTCTAAATAGAATTAACCCCTTAATGACCTGGCAGTTAAAGACCACAGTGCTTTTTATTCTTTCATTGCAATTAATTCTGGGATGTCAGAGTGGTTGGTATACAGCTGTGCTGCCATCCCAGAATTCCATGATGTGCCAGGTCTGTCAGTGGTCTTTAAGTGCTGGAGCGGCGCCATGGTCCATGCACGTCACAAGTTGCTAAGGGGCTAAAGAAGTCCGGTTTGGATTATTAAATTGATGGCTTATGTTGATCAGTTCCGGTAGTGTGGTTTCGGTGTACCTGACACTGTAAATCCCCATAACTGCTTCTCTCAACACCCACAATCTTCCAACCAACCACACCCCAATCATAGTTATAGAATTGTATGTTAATCAAGAATCACTCTCAGTGCTTGCTATATAGAACAAGTCATTTGCTAATATGCCTTGCGCCGCCTCCCTTTCTGAACAGGCAACCAATAGCAGAGATGTAACTTACACAGCCATTGCGGAGTGACAACATTCCCCATGGGGTATGCTCCAGCCAATGAGGCGAATGCTACGGTTCACTGGATGGGATTGTGTCTGCTGCTACCGCCATCCTCTCTATGCTGTCCTGCCTATCTGTCCTAGTCAGATGTTACTGCTCCCCCATATGTCTCCGTTTACTCAATAATTGTAACACAGCAGAGCACAAAACAACTGTACTTCATGTTATGATATCATAGTGTCCTGTTAACTTTTTGAGTGCCAGATAGGTATCGGTTTACTATCAAAGTGTTGCATGTAAAGTTTCACATCATAAAATGACACATCTATTCGGCCACATCATTTAAAGTGTCGCAATTAAAGTTACGCGTCTTAAAGTGTTGCATATTCTACATTTTGCATCGTTCCAAATGGAGCATTCACCATATCGTCCGTTCACATGTCGCAGCATTAAGGATGCAATATGGGTGCACTATTGGTGCAATAATGTGCAATATGGGTGCAATAATGGTGCACCCTTATTGCACCCATATTGCATCATTAATGTGTCCTTATTACACCCATATTGCACCAATATCGCACCCAGTTTGTGTCCTTAATGCACCAATATTGCATCCTTAATGCTGTGACATGTTAACGCACGATATGGTGAATGCGTCATTCAAAACAACGAGAAATGTAGAATGTGCGACACTTTAAGACGCATAACTTTAATTGCGACACTTCAAATGACGCGGCCAAAGACATGTGACATTTTATGATGCGAAACTTTACATGCGTCACTTCAAATGGATACCATAGTTATCAAAGCTGTTGCTACCACAACTATGGAGAGCTGCAGTAGAAAACTCACCTCTCTCATAGAATTCAATAGAATATATGAACTGTAGAAAAAACTGTCTGGCCACTAGAGGGCACGGTTTTTTTTGTTTTTTTTTAAAGTAATTAAAAAAAAGTTGGAATTGCATACCCTTGTTTTAACTCTGCAGAAAAGCCCTACATTAGTTTTGTTTTTTTTAAACCTATAAAAGAAAGTATACTTGTCCCTTAGATAAGACTTTAGTGGGGTGGATGTAATTTGCACCCAACCTGTCACTAATTAATATTACTTATGGTGTTATGAGGCAGTGCAGATACTCTACCACTGATGGCACCCTAACACAACATGCACGTCCCTGAATGAGCCTTTAACTCTAAACATCTTTCTATCCATTTTCCGCACTAGTTCTGTCATGATTTCTCTCAAGTTGGAAGATGGATAGCTAAAAAGAAGCTGTTTTTAACCCTTTGAGTGCCAGAGGGGTACGCAACACATTGCAAACCAATGCGTTGCGTACCCCTCTGGCACTCAAAGAGTTAAACACTGACAAATCAGTCCCAATGGTATTTGGTGCAAATCACAAACTACTTAAACTCCACAATACCCATCTAACCATTGTGACAAAGTCTAATCGTAACTTGGTCCTTGTGGATTCCTACAAATATCTTGGTATGTGGCTTGACCCCAACCTCACTTTTAGTCTTCACATTGATAAATTAACATCCAGACTTTATCCTAAAATAGGTGATCTGTTTAGAAACAAATCCTGTTTAAGTCCCCTGGTAAGAAAGTGTATTGTTCAACAGATTTTAATGCCAGTCATAGATTATGGTGACTATCCCTTGTCCCCACTTGTTCTGTGTTGAGCAATGCTGCGGACACTGCTCAAGACGGTAATAATAATGATATGAAATAATAAAGACCTCTGTGGTTTATGTACATCTATCAAACACAAAACAGAATCAGGTTTCTCCTCTTAATAATCCTTGGTGGGCTGAAGATTTGGGAATTATAAGATTTCCAAAATCATTCACAATTCTCCTTTTTTACTTGGCTAGAAGTGGAAAGAGTGAGTGTTGGGGCAACCGTATTGTGCCAGTCATTCTGTCACAGACATTTTAAACCAAAACATTTTAAAGGGATAGTAATACTTCATTGTATCTTTATTTTATTTTGTAGGCATTAAAAAACATGAAGAACGATATAAGTCTTATCTCTCAAACCTTTATGGTTTGAGAGATATTCACAAACAAAGTTTCCCCTCCCGCCCCTTTTACCTAGTGTAAGCCATCTCTTCTCAGATGTGGAATGCAGTCCATAGACCAGACAGATAACAGCAGGGGACAATCTTCTTCCTATGCAAACAATGAAAGCCCTTCCCCCCTTGACAAGTTTTTCAGGTTTTTCCCTTATCTTAATTGAAGATTGTCCCTCTCTGCAGTCTACCTGGGCACCTCCCTTCTGATCTGGCTGAACAGTGTTACATCAGTAAAAGGGACAGGAGGGGGATACTTTGTCATTGAATTAGTCTTGAACTACAACTCTGACAGAATTGAAATAACACTCTCCAAAGTCCAAATACTATGATGATTAATTAGAGCTGCTTTTATTGTGAAACATTACTATCCCTTTAAAGGTCACAGTCCTGTCTGAAATTCCCCTGGGTACACAAAAAACAGGAAAACGGAAAACAAATCCAGTTTGGATAACTTTAGAATATAAAGTTCAGATGGTTACTCGTGTTAGCAGAATGCTTTTAACCTCTTGTCGCACAGTCAATGAAGAGGCAAGATTTGAGGAGAACAGACTACAAAAATTGTTCCGTTCTAAAGAAAATAAAGCTTGAGGTGCATTTATATAGTTGTACACACCCTAATAATCATAAAGCATTTTGGGTAATAACATGATGCATTATGGTCTAAAAGCTACAAGCATGATACATTTGTAGTCCAAAAGCAAAACTGTATGATATTTCCTCCCCTTCATGCCTACCCATTATGATTATCTATATATCCACCCAATCACGTTTTATTCACCCTTCACCCAATTATTGTGTTACACACCCACTACTTCTCAGCTACTAAACAACATCTTAACAATAGGACCTTTAATATAGACAGCTGCGTATGGAACCTTGAAAAGAACCTTATCTAAGAACAGCGACGTAGCGAGATGGGAGAACAAGCGGAGAGGTAGGAGGATGAAATAGAGAAGGGAGGGGGGAATCAGAGCTGCGCTATCTTTCTCATAGCACCAACAATTGACAAGTACAGTGGCTTAACCCCTGCTTAGCTGTCACTAAGTGAATGCATAATATGTTGGTACCTGATATTGATATCACTCACATAGCTGGGATCTATAGACCCTCTGGACCAGCAGAGGAGTTAGATGAGCTGCTGGTTGAGGAAATAAATAAAACAACAATGAAAGGTGAGGTTTTCATTATGCGGGACTTTAATCAATGTGGTTTAAAGGGATAGTAATACTTCGTTTTAACTTTATTTTATTTTGTAGGCATTAAAAAAACATGAAGAATGATATAAGTTTTATCTCTCAAACCTTTATGGTTTGAGAGATATTCACAAGCAAAGTTTCCCCTCCCGCCCCTTTTACCTAGTGTAAGCCATCTCTTCTCAGATGTGGAATGCAGTCCATAGACCAGACAGATAACAGCAGGGGACAATCTTCTTCCTATGAGAACAATGAAAGCCCTGCCACCTTGACAAGTTTTTCAGGTTTTCTCTTACCTTAATTGAAGATTGTCCCTCTCTGCAGTCTACCTGGTCACCTCCCTTCTGATCTGGCTGAACAGTGTTACATCAGTAAAAGGGGCGGGAGGGGGATACTTTATCATTGAATTACTCTTGAACTACAACTCTGACAGAATTGAAATAACACTCTCCAAAGTCCAAATACTATGATGATTAATTAGAGCTGCTTTTATTATGAAACATTACTATCCCTTTAATATAAAGACAGAGGCTGACTTGCACCACACTAAAACTAAGGATCTAGATCAGGGCTGTACAAGTTCAGTCCTCAAGTGCCACCAACAGGCCTGGATGTAAGGATTTCCCTGATTTAATCACAGGTGAGATAATCAGTGAATCATTCATTGTGACTGACTCACCTGTGATTAACCCCTTAACAACCCTTGACGGTCATAGTACATCATGGATCGATCTGACTGAACGACCCATGACGTACTATGACCGTCATGGAGTTCCGGGCTCCATCCGCGGCTGCATGCCGTTCGGGAAGTCCAGACCCGGAAAAAGAAAAAAAAAATGCTCCGCGGTCCTTAACTCAAGTCACCGCGTCGAGTGGCCGGTCGTTAAGGGGTTAATCAGGGAAATTCTTTTATCCTGGCCTGTTGGTGGCGCTTGAGGACTGAACTTGAACACCCGTGATCTAGATTTTAGAAAGGCTGATTTTTCTAAAATTGAAGAATATTTAAAGCGGAACTTTCAGATAATAGCCAGTCGGTGTGCATTCATTAAACGCATGGTGACTAGCTTGAAAATGTATGTTTTACCGTAAAAAAAATACATGTGTCTAAAGGAATCCGTCCCGTTTCAGGACTGACGGGCAGGTTAGTGCGGTCTGTGCGCCTGTGCCGTCAGTCCCTTCCGGTAACCATATGGTGCAAAGCAGTCTACTCTATGGAGACCGGGACTGACAGCGCAGGCGCACAAACAAGATGTCTGCTCTCCAGCCTCAGCTCCAGTCTCCAGACGGGACGGATTCCTTTAGACACAAATATTTTTTATGGTAAGACATACATTTTCAAGCTAGTCGCCATGCGTTTAATGAATGCATGGCGACTGGCTATTATCTGAAAGTTCTGCTTTAAGCCACCTCCACACAGATGTGGAAACCAGTTTGACTGGACAGCTCTAAGCAAGGGACAATCTTCTGGGTGTGGGCATAAGGAGGACAGGTTTTTCCTTATGCTAACAGAACACTGTCCCTGGGTGCAATCCATCCGGACGGTCTTGCTGTGCACCTTTACATAGGTAAAAGGGGTGGGAGGGGGACACTTTATAATTCAATTACTCTGGAATTACACATCATAGAGCATGATAATATCGCTCTACATGGCCAAAACTATAAATAATCGGAGCTGCATTTATATGGAAACATTACTATCCATTTAAAAGTGAAATATTCACCTAAATTCAAGTTTGCATATTTGAAAACTGCATTAAAATATGTGTCATGTTAGCCAGAAGACCAGCAAATGATATTCACACTTGTTACCATATGCTAATGTATGCTAATTGCGGTACTTGTGTGGTGCCAGTGATATGTCATATGCTAATTAAGACAATTCAGTGACGTGTCATATGGTAATGAAAGTTGTCAGTGACTTTCCATATGCTAATGAAGCTCTGGGCAGTAACAGGAGATTTTCACTTTCCCCAGAAATAAAAGTCTGAATATTTCCTAAACTAGACATCTGATGGACTTTTAGTTCACATGACACATAGACAGTTTTGAATGAAGTCTTCAAATATTTTTAAAAAAGTAAAGCGACAGGTCCACTTTAACAGCGTGGAGATCTTTAGATGGAGTCCAGGAGAAATGGGACTATCTGAAAGGTGTTTTATTAAAGGGATAGTAATGTTTCACAAAAACAGCAGCTCCAATTAATCTTCATAGTATTTGGGCCATGGAGAGTGTTATTTCAATGCTGTCAGAGTTGTAGTTCAAGAGTAATTGAATGATAAAGTATCCCCCTCCCGCCCCTTCTACTGATGTAACACTGCTCAGCTCAGATGTGGAATCTGGTTGTAAGACCAGACAGATAACAGCAGGGGACAATCTTCTTCCTATGAGAACAATGAAAGCCCTGTCCCCCTTGACAGGTTTTTCAGGTTTTTCCCTTATTTTAATTGAAGATTGTCCCTCTCTGTAATCTACCTGGGCACCTCCCTTCTGATCTGGCTGAGCAGTGTTACATCAGTAAAAGGGGTGGGAGGGGGATACTTTGTCATTGAATTACTCTTGAACTACAACTCTGACAGAACTGAAATAACACTCTCCAAAGTCCAAATACTATGATTATTAATTAGAGCTGCTTTTATTATGAAACATTACTATGCCTTTAAAGGCAAAAGAGCATTGCCATAGACTTGTCAGTACGTGTAAAAGAAAAAGGAAGCCACAGTGGTATTCCGCAGAAGTGTCAAATATAGTCAAGAGAAAAAAGTAGCATTAAGAAATATAAGCAAACTCAGGAGTAAGACAGGTATTGGTACAAGGCACGACTGATGGAGCTAAATGCTTTATTAGATGTGCCAAGGCACACGCAGAGAAGAAAACTGCCCAGTCAATAAAACGGGGGACAAAGCATGTTTTTAAAAAATATAAAGGTCAAAATAAAACAAGTTGGGTTAAAGACAAGAGCTGGAAGTTATGCAAATGAAGATAAAGGTCAGCTGATTGCCTCATCATATTTCTACTCAGATTTTACAGAGGAAGGTGAAGGGAAGGAACCGTTGGTATAAAAAAGAAATAACAAGACATGGGTAGCACAGAGGAACAAGTTTTACTTCAACTCTTTAAGGTAAAAACATAAATCAGTGGAACCTGGTGGGATACACCCAAAGTTATTAAAATAACTTAGGAGTGTTTAACAGAATTATTCAATCAGTCACTATTGACAGGAGTAGTTACAGAAGATTTGAAATGTAGTACCACTTCTAAAAAAAAAAAAAAGGTAGCAGGGAAGAGTCTGGCAACTACAGACCAGTAAGTCTTACACCAGTAGTGGGAAAAATAATGGAAAACATGTTAAAGGAAATAATTGTTAAATATCTGAATTTAAATGGCTTGCAAGATCTTAAACAGCATGGGTTTACTTCTGGGAGATCTTTTCAGACTAACGTCATAGATATTTTTGACTGGGTAATTAAAATAATTAACCAGGGGCGAACAGTAGATATAGATTATCTAGATTTCAGTAAGGCATTTGACACTGTCCCTAATAGAAGGCTCATTAATAAATTGCAGTTTTTGGGATCCAGATATAAAAATAGTTAAATGGATAAGGCAATGGCTGAGTGACCAGAGACAGAGGGTTGTAGTCAATGGAGAATATTTAGACAAAGAGCTTGTTACTATTGGGGTACCTCAGGGATCTGTGCTGGGGCCCATTCTTTTTAATATTTTTATTAGTGATATTACAAAAGGTCTTCAAGGTAAGATATGCCTTTTTTGCAGATGATACAAAGATCTGCAACAGGGTAGATATTCCTGGGGAAATAAGCCAAATGACAAATTATTTAGGTAAATTAGAAGAATGGATGAGTGTGGCAGCTGCAGTTTAATGTTGATAAATATAAAATAATGCACTTAGGACATAAAAATCCAAAGGCAGAATATAGTATTAAGGGTATTATGCTGTCAGAGACAACAGAGAAAAGGGATTTGTGATTAATTATTTCTAATTACTTAAAGGTAGACAGGCAATGTAACATAGCTGTGGTGAATGCAAGCAGGGTACTGGGTTGTATAGCTAGGGGCATTAGCAGCAGAAAAAGGGAAGTGGTCATGCCACTCTACAGATTTCTAGTTGGGCCTCATCTAGAGTATTGTGTACAGTACTGGAGACCTAGAGTATTGTGTACAGTACTGGAGACCCCATCTCCAGAAGGATATAGATACTCTAGAGTATTGTGTACAGGACTGCAGACCTAGAGTATTGTGTACAGTACTGGAGACCCCATCTCCAGAAGGATATAGATACTATAGAGTATTGTGTACAGTACTGCAGACCTAGAGTATTGTGTACAGTACTGGAGACCCCATCTCCAGAAGGATATAGATACTATAGAGTATTGTGTACAGTACTGGAGACCCCATCTCCAGAAGGATATAGATACTCTAGAGTATTGTGTACAGTACTGGAGACCCCATCTCCAGAAGGATATAGATACTATAGAGTATTGTGTACAGTACTGGAGACCCCATCTCCAGAAGGATATAGATAATCTAGAGTATTGTGTACAGTACTGGAGACCCTATCTCCAGAAGGATATAGATACTATAGAGTATTGTGTACAGTACTGGAGACCCCATCTCCAGAAGGATATAGATACACTAGAGTATTGTGTACAGTACTGGAGACCCCATCTCCAGAAGGATATAGATAATCTAGAGTATTGTGTACAGTACTGGAGACCTAGATTATTGTGTGCAGTACTGGAGACACCATCTCCATAAGGATATAGATACTCTAGATTATTGTGTACAGTACTGGAGACCCCATCTCCAGAAGGATATAGATACTCTAGATTATTGTGTACAGTACTGGAGACCTCATCTCCAGAAGGATATAGATACTCTAGTCTATTGTGTACAGTACTGGAGACCACATCTCCAGAAGGATATAGATACTCTAGAGTATTGTGTACAGTACTGGAGACCACATCTCCAGAAGGATATAGATACTCTAGAGTATTGTGTACAGTACTGGAGACCCCATCTCCAGAAGGATATAGATACTCTAGAGAGAATTCAGAGAAGGGCTACTAAAATGGTGACTGGTTTACAGGAAAAGAAATGTCAGGATAGACTAAAGGATCTGAACATGTATAGCTTGGAGGAGAGAAGAGAGAGGGGAAATGATAGAAACATTCACATACATGAAGGGATTCAAGAAAGTGCAGGATGGAAGTATATTTCAAAGGTATAGAAATGCTAGGACAAGAGGTCATAGTCTAAAACTAGAGGGACACAGGTTTAGATGTAATGTAAGAAAGTTTTACTTCACTAAGAGCGTAGTAGATAAGTGGAATAGTATACCTGCAGAAGTGGTAGAGGTAAATACAGTGACGGAATGTAAGTATGTGTGGGATAGGCATAAGGTTGTCCTGAAATAAGACAAGACCAAGGACCAAATAAGGTCTGAGATTTTTACATTAGGTAAAATGGGCAGACTAGATGGGCCGAAAGGTTCTTATCTGATGTCAAATTCCTCGTTAGGACTTTAAATAGCTTTAGATCTGTAGCTATCGGGGAAAAATGTATTAACCCCTTGGATGCTAGACAGCGACCTCTAGCACTGAAAGAGTTAATAAATATATATCTATATATATAAAAGAAGACTTTGTGCCTGCCAAAACACACCCAGGGGTGGTATTAAGGAGGAGTTACTGTTCCCATTGGGTGATTCAGTCATGCAGAGAGTTGGCCCGCCCCCACTATGCAGCCCGCCCACCACTATCAAAGTCAGAAAAAACCAATATGGCCGCCACTTGCTCCTACACCACAGACAAACACACATGCCCCACTCACACAGCACCACACAAACACACACAGACCACCACACAGCACCAAACACACATGCCCCCACTCACACACACAGCACCACATACACACACAAAGCCAGAAATAAATATGGCTGACACAAACACACAGTCACTCACCCTGACTCCCAGTGGCCTCAGCAGGACCTGTAGTGCAGCACCAGGGGAACAAAATGGCACTCAAAGGGTTAAGGTAGGCCCTCATTGCTCAATTATTTCTTCACTGTCATCATTTCCCATGCAAGACACAGGACAGACAGCCATCAGATTCACACTTAACTCACTGACTGCCACAGAGTTGCATATCAAGTTTTACCCTTCAGGGAGAGTGTTCAAACCCCTCACACTGTAAACTTGCATTTCCCTCCCACTTCTCCTCTTTCCCCAGCCTATAACTAACACTTTTCCATATTTATGTTAAGCCCCGCCCCCACTCGCGATTAAGCCCCGCCCCCTTTAACCCAAATTGCCCCATTGCTCTCTCCACATCAGCACCACATGAGGGACTCCACAAGTTAAAGTTCACAGGTGTTACACACACATGCCCCACTCACACAGCACCAAACACCCATACACACACACAAAGCCAGAAAGAAATATGGCTGACACACAGTCACCCACCCTGACTCCCAGTGGCCTCTGCAGGGCCTGTACTACAGCCACTGAGGAACAAAATGGCACTCAAAGGGTTAAGGTAGGCCCTCATTGCTGAATTATTTCTTCACTGTCATCATTTGCCATGCAAAACACAGGACAGACAGCCATCAGGTACACACTTAACCCACTGACTGCCACAGGGTTGTGTATGAAGTTTTACCCCTCAGGGAGTGTGTTCAAACCCCTCACACTGTAAACTTGCATTTCCCTCCCACTTCTCCTCCTTCCCCATCCTATTACTAACACTTTTCAACATTTCTGTTAAGCCCTGCCCGACTCGCGATTAAGCCCCACCCACTTTTAACCCAGATTGCCCCATTGCTCTCTCCACATCAGCACCACATCAGTCCCTTCTAGGGACTACACAAGTCAGTGTTCCCAGGTATGAACACACTTCCCACTGCTATTTAACTCTCACATGCCTCTCTATACCTTAACCATTTGAGTGCCAGAGGGGTGCACAACTCATGAGCGCATGTGTTTCTGCTCATATATTTTGCGTGTGTGTTTGTGTACATCTCTGTTACATATGTGTGTCCATGTGTGCATCTCCAGTGTGTCTGTGTGTGTGCGTGTCTTTTGCATGTCTCTGCCGCTCACTGTGTGTATGTGCATACCTCCCAACATTTCACATGCCCAAAGAGGGACACTGTAGATTTAGGTGATATTGTTGGGGGCGTGGCTGGTGGGCAGGGCATTAGTAATAATTTTTAGGTTATTTCATGACCTATTACTGGTTATTTATGTAACTGAATAAATGATTTCATGCAAGACCAAAGTATTTTATTTGCACAGACTAATGTATAAACACATATACTGAAGTTTATTGCTTTATTGCTGTACAGCAAAGTAATACACACCACACAGTCAGGGCTGGTGCAAGGATTTTTGCCACCCTAGGCAAAACCTAATTTTGCCGCCCATTTCGCTCCGCCCCTTGTGTCCCACCCCTTTATACCCTGCCTGCTTATACCCAACCTCTTTTCATGATTATCCTCTCTCTGCCCCCTGAGCCACTCTGCCCCTGGTCTGGAGATGCCTGTAAGAGATGCCCCCCACCAGCTCCAACTTGCCCCTTATCAGCTTCACTTTGGCCCTATCAGCTCCACTTTGTCCCCCATCAACTCCAACTTGCCGCCTCAGCTCCAACTTGCCCCCCATCAGCTCCACTATGCCCCCCATCAGCTCCAACTTGCCACCATCAGCTCCACCTTGCCCCCATCCGCTCCAACTTGCCCCCATCAGCTCCACTTTGCCCCCCATCTGCTCTAACGTGCCCCCACCAGCTCCATTTTGCCCCCTATTCAGCTCCATTTTGCCCCCTCAGCTCCACTTTGACCCCATCCTCTCCAACTTACCCCCATCAGCTCCACCTTGCCCCCCATCCGCTCCAACTTGCCCCCACCAGCTCCACTATGCCCTCTCAGCTCCACTATGCCCCCATCAGCTCCAACTTGCCACCATCAGCTCCACCTTGCCCCCCATCCGCTCCAACTTGCCATCAGCTCCACTTTGCCCCCCATCTGCTCTAACGTGCCCCCACCAGCTTCACTTTGCCCCCTCTTCAGCTCCAACTTGCCCCCTCAGCTCCAACTTGCCCCCATCAGCTCCACTTTGACCCCCATCCTTTCCAACTTACCCCCATCAGCTCCATCTTGCCCCCCATCCGCTCCAACTTGCCCCCACCAGCTCCACTACGCCCTCTCAGCTCCAACTTTCCCCTATCAGCTCCACTATGCCCCCCCTGCAGCTCCAACTTGCCACCATCCGCTCGAACTTGCCCCACCAGCTCCACTTTGCCCCCCCTCAGCTCCAACTTGCCCCCCCTCAGCTCCACTTTGACCCTCATCCGCTCCAACTTGCCCCCATCATCTCCACTTTGCCCCACATCCGCTCCAACTTGCCCCCTCAGCTCCACTATGCCCCCTCAGCTCCAACTTGCCCCCCATCACATACCTGTAGCTCCCGCACAGTCTTCTCTTCAGTAATGCAGAGCGCGGCGGGAGATCATGAATCCCAGTGCTCTCTGCATTACTAAAGATCCGACCCAATAAGGGAGCGCTGTAGCAACACAGACCTGACTGTGTTGTGGTTCCCGGCGTGGTGTGTGCGGGCGCAGCTCTTCTCCGCTGCATGCCCACGCCCCCAGTACGTGTGCGCCCTAGGCTGGCGCCTACCTTGCCTATAGGTGGAGCCGGCCCTGCACACAGTCTGACCTCCTAAAAAGAGGGACAACAGGGTGGGAAAGAGGGACAGAGGGATTTGGCCCTCAAAGAGGGACTGTCCCTCCTAAAGAGGGACACTTGGGATGTATGGTATGTGTCTGCCTGTATGTTGCATATGTCTGTGTTTATCAGTGTGTCTGCATTTCACACACGTGCGCTCAATGGTCATAACATGACGGGCAACGCCGTCACACGTTGCTAGTGCTATATATTTATATAATGCTTTTTTATATAGATATATTTATAATAATAATGGATTCAAAAAAATATTATGTGGCTATTTTCATTACCTATAGCAAAAATTTTCAGAATCTTAAATAATATTTTTGCAATTTAACTTGTGTATTAAAATCTGCCACAATATATTTTTAATAATGTGACAGCAGAAAAACAAATATTATCTGTTACCACGAGCTCCAGAATATTAAACGCACCTTTTGTTTAAATGTTTATTTCCAGAAATAGCAGGAAGGGCTAAATCTGATACAAATTAAATGTAAATACACAAAGATAACAGACTGACCGAAGTGTCGCACACACACACGGATAAAGCACTCACTGTAACGCTCCAAATTAAAACCAGAAAAAATAAACGTTTGTGAACAGAGAGAGGTTTGTTCAGACTTCAAATTTCCCATCATCACTACTGCAAGCGGTGGAGTTTGTGTGTCTCGGTCAGTACAGCACGTCCGAAGCTGAGCGGGAGGGAGAGCATTAGGTGTCTATCAGATTTTAACTATTTGAGTGCCAGAGGGGTATGTAACGCACTTCCCTACCTAGGTAAGTACTCCTGTCACACACAGTAATTATATAGATGTACCTGACTGCTGTATGATGGACTCCTACCTAGGTAAGTGCTTCTGTTACATGTAGTAATTATACAAATACGCCTGACTGCTGTATGATGGACTCCTACCTAGGTAAGTGCTTCTGTTACACACAGTAATTACATAGATACACCTGACTGCTGTATGATGGACTCCTACCTAGGTAAGTACTTCTGTTACACACAGTAATTATACAGATGCACCTGACTGCTGTATGATGGACTCCTACCTAGGTAAGTACTCCTGTCACACACAGTAATTATATAGATATACCTGACCGCTGTATGATGGACTCCTACCTAGGTAAGTACTCCTGTCACACACAGTAATTATATAGATGTACCTGACTGCTGTATGATGGACTCCTACCTAGATAAGTGCTTCTGTTACACACAGTAATTATATAGATGTACCTGACTGCTGTATGATGGACTCCTACCTAGGTAAGTGCTTCTGTTACACACAGTAATTACATAGATACACCTGACTGCTGTATGATGGACTCCTACCTAGGTAAGTACTTCTGTTACACACAGTAATTATACAGATGCACCTGACTGCTGTATGATGGACTCCTACCTAGGTAAGTACTCCTGTGACACACAGTAATTATATAGATGTACCTGACTGCTGTATGATGGACTCCTACCTAGGTAAGTGCTTCTGTTACACACAGTAATTATATAGATATACCTGACCGCTGTATGATGGACTCCTACCTAGGTAAGTACTTCTGTTACACACAGTAATTATATAGATACACCTGACTGCTGTATGATGGACTCCTACCTAGGTAAGTGCTTCTGTTACACACAGTAATTATATAGATACACCTGACTGCTGTATGATGGACTCCTACCTAGGTAAGTGCTTCTGTTACACACAGTAATTATATAGATACACCTGACTGCCGTATGATGGACTCCTACCTAGGTATATTCTTCTGTTACACACAGTAATTATATAGATACACCTGACTGCTGTATGATTGACTCCTACCTAGGTGAGTCCTTCTGTTACACACAATAATTATACAAATACGCCTGATCGCTGTATGATGGACTCCTACCTAGGTAAGTGCTTCTGTAACACACAGTAATTATATAGATACACCTGACTGCTGTATGATGGACTCCTACCTAGGTAAGTGCTTCTGTTACACACAGTAATTAAACAGATACACCTGACTGCTGTGTGATGGACTCCTACCTAGGTAAGTCCTTCTGTTACACACATTAATTATATAGATACACCTGACTGCTGTATGATGGACTCCTACCTAGGTAAGTCCTTCTGTTACATACAGTAATTATATAGATATGCCTGACTGCTGAATGATGGACTCCTACCTAGGTAAGTGCTTCTGTTACACACAGTAATTATATAGATACATTTGACTGCTGTATGATGGACTCCTACCTAAGTAAGTACTTCTGTTACACACAGTAATTATATAGATACACCTGACTGCTGTATGATGGACTCCTACCTAGGTAAGTGCTTCTGTTACACACAGTAATTATATAGATACACCTGACTGCTGTATGATGGACTCCTACCTAGGTAAGTGCTTCTGTTACACACAGTAATTATATAGATACACCTGACTGCTGTATGATGGACTCCTACCTAGGTAAGTGCTTCTGTTACACACAGTAATTATATAGATACACCTGACTGCTGTATGATGGACTCCTACCTAAGTAAGTGCTTCTGTTAAACATGGTAATTATATATATACCTGACTGCTGTATGACAGACTCCTACCTAGGTACATTAAAGAGATAGTAACACTTAATTTTATCCACCTGAGCAAAACACGGGTACTCCCACTGCTGAGAGGTGTTTTATTCAAATGTTATTCCAGCTCAAACTTGATTTTGTTTTAGTTGCAATATCTCAATGGCCTGAAATGTTACAGTGGCACTGTTGCTACACCATCTTATGGAGATTTATGGTCAACTAACCAGAGCTGTCCATAGGATGATGTAGCAACAACGTCACTGTAACTTTTCAGGCCACTGAGGTATTGCACCCAAAAAACTCAGGTTTGAGCTGCCATAACCTTTGAATAAAACACCAGTCAGCCTTGGGAATAGCTTTAACTTGCTCAGGAGAAAAAACACTACAATATATATTTATTTGCATATTAAGTGTTACTATACCTTTAATCTGTTAAGGGACATTCCAGGGTGTTGTTGACCTTTAAAAAAGTGGTAAGGAGGGCTCGCACAGCAGACTACTGAGCTTTGGACGGTCTTCCAGTGATATTGGGCATTTAGTGCTGAATTTGAGCAGAAGTAAGAGGTCATGTTTGGGAAGGTGCTGTGCTTTGCCCTCTGCATCCTGCTGGGGATGGTCAGTGCGGGCAGGAAGATGCCCAAGTTGGCAGAACGGAAGCTCTGTGCAGATGAAGAGTGCAGCCGTAAGTAGGCAATCAGACTGAACCTTGTCTGGCGGTGTCACGGTACCACTGAGATTACAAATGCCCGTTACCTTTTTTTGGCCCGTCAGATCCCATTTCTATAGCGGTGGCATTGGCTGATTACATTCCTCCGGACTGCCGCTTCATACCCATCAGACGGGGCCAAACAATCTATGTCTATGCCAAGCTGAAAGGCAAAGGGAGACTTTTCTGGGCTGGCAGCGTAAGTATTTCCAACTTCTGTGTGCCAAGACATATTCACAGTGGCAGTTCCAGCCTTCCCTTCACATATATCAACATCCACACTATGTAATGTATACACAGCACGGGTACGATGCAGGTGTGGCAGTGCCAGTCTCCTCACACACACACTACTACACCATGACATGTATACACAGCACAGGTACAGTGCAGGCAGTGGCAGTGCCAGTCTCCTCCTCACACACACTACTACAACATGACATGTATACACAGCACAGGTACAGTGCAGGCAGTGGCAGTGCCAGTCTCCACACACACACACACTACTACACCATGACATGTATACACAACCCAGGTACAGTGCAGGCAGTGGCAGTACTAGTCTCCTCCTCACACACACTACTACACCATGACATGTATACACAGTACAGGTACAGTACAGGCAGTGGCAGTGCCAGTCTCCTCACACACACAACTACACCATGACATGTATACACAGCACAGGTACAGTGCAGGCAGTGGCAGTGCCAGTCTCCTCCTCACACACACTACTACACCATGACATGTATACACAGCACAGGTACAGTGCAGGCAGTGCCAGTCTCCTCACACACACACACAACTACACCATGACATGTATACACAGCACAGGTACAGTGTAGACAGTGGCAGTGCCAGTCTCCTCCTCACACACACACTACTACACCATGACATGTATACACAGCACAGGTACAGTGCAGGCAGTGCCAGTCTCCTCCTCACACACACACTACTACACCATGACATGTATACACAGCACAGGTACAGTGCAGACAGTGGCAGTGCCAGTCTCCTCACACACACACACTACTACACCATGACATGTATACACAGCAGGCAGTGGCAGTGCCAGTCTCCTCACACACACACTACTACACCATGACATGTATACACAGTACAGGTACAGTGCAGGCAGTGGCAGTGCCAGTCTCCTCCTCACACACACTACTACACCATGACATTTATACACAGCACAGGTACAGTGCAGGCAGTGGCAGTGCCAGTCTCCTCACACACACTACTACACCATGACATGTATACACAGCACAGGTACAGTGCAGGCAGTGGCAGTGCCAGTCTCCTCCTCACACACACTACTACACCATGACATGTATACACAGCACAGGTACAGTGCAGACAGTGACAGTGCCAGTCTCCTCCTCACACACTACTACACCATGACATGTATACACAGCACAGGTACAGTGCAGGCAGTGGCAGTCTCCTCACACACACACTACTACACCATGACATGTATACACAGCACAGGTACAGTGCAGGCAGTGGCAGTGCCAGTCTCCTCCTCACACATACTACTACACCATGACATGTATACACAGCACAGGTACAGTGCAGGTAGTGGCAGTGCCAGTCTCCTCCTCACACACACACTACTACACCATGACATGTATACACAACACAGGTACAGTGCAGGTAGTGGCAGTGCCAGTCTCCTCACACACACTACTACACCATGACATGTATACACAGCACAGGTACAGTGCAGACAGTGCCAGTCTCCTCACACACACACACACACACACTACTACACCGTGACATGTATACACAGCACAGGTACAGTGCAGACAGTGCCAGTCTCCTCACACACACACACACACACACACACACACTTCTACACCATGACATGTATACACAGCACAGGTACATGTTCACAGCCTGGTAGACTGAAGACCTCATTTCTTCCTGTCTAGGTGGAGGGGGATTATTACGGGGAACACGCCTCACGGCTGGGATATTTCCCCAGCTCCATTGTTCAAGAGGAACATTACCTGATGCAGGGAAAAGTGGAGGTGAAAACCGATGTAAGTTCTACAAGCTGTAAATGCGTGTGTCATGGACGGACAGAGACTGGGTGTAGTGAATGAGAGAAAGGAGTAGTGAAGGAGAGAAAGGGGTAATTGTGAATGAGAGGAAGGGGGGAGTAGTGAATGAGATAAAGGGGGTGAAGGAAAGAAAGCATGGTAGGGGAGTAGTGAATGAGAGAAAAGGGATTAGTGAATGAGAGAAGGGGGGAGTATTGAAGGAGAGAAGGGGGAGTAGAGAAGGAGAAAAGGGAGGAGTAGTGAGTGAGAGGAAGGGAGGAGGAGAGAAGGGGGAGTAGTGAGTGAGAGGGAGGGAGGAGTAGAGAAGGGGGAGTAGTGAGTGAGAGGAAGGGAGGAGTAGAGAAGGGTGAGTAGTGAGTGAAAGGAAGGGAGAAGTAGTGAAGGAGAGAAACGGTGAGCAGTAAAGAAGAGGAGTCTGAGTAGAGAAGGAAAGAAGGGGAAGGAGGTAAGGGGGAGTAGTGAGTGAGAGGAAGGGAGGAGTAGTAAAGGAGAGAAACGGTGAGTAGTAAAGAAGAGGAATCTGAGTAGAGAAGGAAAGAAGGGGAAGGCGGTAAGGGGGAGTAGTGAAGGAGAGAAGGAAGAGTAGATTAAGACAGAAGGGGGAGTAGAGAAGGGGGGAGTAGAGAAGGAGAGAAGGGGTGGAAGTAAAGGAAAAAGATGGAGTAGTGAATGAGAACAAAGGGGTAGTATTGCATGAGTGAGTGGGAGGAAAGAAGGAGTATTGATGGAGACAAAGGGCAGAGTAGTGAAGGAGAGAAAAGTGGAGTGGAAAAGGAGAGAAGTGGGGAGTAGAGAAGGAGAGAAAGGAGGAAGTGAAGGAAAGACAGGGGGCATAATGAATGAGAGAAATGGGGAGCAGTGAGTGAGTGAGAGGAAGGGAGGAGTAGTGATGGAGACAAAAGGTGGAGTTTTGAAGGAGAGGGGAGTATTGAACGAGAGAAAAGGGCAGTAGTGAGGGAGAGAAGGGGGAGTAGTAAAGAAGAGGAGGGGGAGTAGAGAAGGAAAGAAGGGGGAGTAGAGAAGGAGAGAAGGGAGTAGAGGAGGAGAGACGGGGCGTAGAGAATGAGATGAGGGAGTACTAAAGGAGGGAACGGAGGAATAGAGAAGGATAGAAGGGGGAGTAGTGAATGAGAGAAGGGGGAGTAGAGAAGAAGAGAAGGGGGAGTAGTGAGTGAAATGAAGGGAGGAGTAGTGAAGGAGACAAATGGGTGGAGTAGTGAAGGAGAGAAGGAGGGAGTAGGGAAGGGGAAATGGGGGGTAAAGAAGGAGAGAAATGGGAGTAGAGAAGGAGAGAAGGAGGGAGTAGAGAAGGAGGAGTAGTGAATGAAAGAAGGGAGGAGTAGAGAAGGGGGAGTAGAGAAGGAAAGAAGGGTGTAGTGAAGGAGAGAAGGGGGAGTAGTGAAGGAGAGAAGCAGGAGTAGTGAATGAGTGAAGGGGGCAGTAGTGACAGAGAGAAGGGGGTAGTGAAGGAGAGAAGGGGGAGTAATGAATGTGAGAAGGGGGAGTCAAGAAAAGGGAGTAGTGAAGGGGAGAAGGAGGAGTAGTGAAGGAGAGAAGGGTAAGTAGTGAAGGAGAGAAGCAGGAGTAGTGAATGAGAGAAGGGGGCAGTAGTGACAGAGAGAAGGGGGGTAGTGAAGGAGAGAAGGGGGAGTAATGAATGAGAGAAGGGGGAGTCAAGAAGAGGAAGTAGTGAAGGGGAGAAGGAGGAGTAGTGAAGGAGAGAAGGGGAAGTAGTGAAGGGGAGAAGGAGGAGTAGAAAAGGAGTAGAGAAGGAGAGAAGGGGGAGTAGTCAAGGAGAGAAGGGGGAGTAGAGAAGGAGAGAAGTGGAAGTAGTGAAGGAGGGAAGGGAGAGAGTGACAGTAAAACCCTTCAGTACTCATGTCCCCTGTCCCACATCTGTACTTTGTAGCTCCTATGTATTCCGCACTTGTGTCGGATAGGGTACTATCACCCCTGTACAAGTTTGGCTCCTAATGAACTTATTATAGAGATAACCTGTAATAGTTCTCTTAGTTTGTGTTGAATGGCGAAATTTAATGTTTTTTAAAATGAGCCTGCGCTTTACTTCTGGACAGACTGGTTACAATTCTGCAGCCTGTCAGTCTCCGTCTGTTCCCAGCCTCCTCTGATGAAGGAGGATTTCTCCACGTGAGCTGGAGCAGTCTGATTGGTTAGAAAGCACTCCGGTTTACATGGAGAAATCCTCCGACACCAGAGGAGGTTGGGAACAGACGGAGATTGACAGGCTGAGGTGCAGAGGTGTAACCGTGGTCTGTCCGGAAGTAAGGCACAGGCTCATTTTAAAAAACGTTAAATTTTGCCACTGGATGCAATTCGCAACAAAATAATAGAAATATTACTGGTTGTCCAGAGTCATAACTAGAAGCCAACTGACTCTGGACCAAGGATTGCCATGGGTGCCCCCCAACGTCATTGCCCCCCATCAACTACATTGGCCCCCCCGTAGGCCATCTTCACTGCCCCCAATCTCCACACTGTCCCCAATCTCCACACTGCCCCCCATGTCCACATTATCTCCACATTGCCCCCATCTCCACATTACCTCCACACTGCCCCCAATCTCCACACTGCCCCCATCTCCACATTTCCCCCCATCTCCACATTACCTCCACATTGCCTCCAATCTCCACGTTGTCCTTATTGCCCCCCCTCGTGTCTATCTCCTACCTCCCCGGTGGTCCAGTGGCGTGGCTGGAGAGGTCTGTGCCTCCTTCTGCACAGACCTCTATACAGGTGGAGCTCCCCCCGCGGTCCTCTCTTCAGTAATGCAGCGGCTGGGAGATGATGTCATCACTCTGCATTACTAGAGTGCCGAAAAGGGAGCTCAGCTGCTAGAGGTCTGTGCCAAAGAAGACACAGACCTCAGCATGTTGCAGGTGTCGGGTGGGGAGGTGTCGCAGGGGGCAACCGGGCCCCTGGAGTGCGGGTCCCAGTCTCAGGTGCGACCCCTATTGTTACACCACTGATTATCACTATATTAAGTTCATTAGGAGCCAAACTTGTATAGGGGTGATAGTTACCCTTTAAAAACCCCAGTTAACTCCATAGGCATTTCGGGAGTTTTCTTGACCCCTTTTGGTGAGTTGATTTGCTCCTAAATTTTCAGTAGGTAAAAGAGGTGCAAATGTCCCACAGGTTAATTCCCCTGAACTTGTTTTATTTCAGGAATGGGATTTCACCTGTAACTGATGACCGTGTGCGCTTGGACCCAGAACACAGCCCGGGGGCATCGAGGATGATGGGAGCTGAAGTCTAATAACGGTTAGGCACCGCAGGATGCCCAACCCATCCCTACACAATGATAGGCTCTATACAAGAAAGTCTTACTGACCCTTCTACCATATATACAGCCTTCTGACATGAGCGATAATGAACAAGGCACCAACCAGTTATCTTATCGGCTTGTGTGCTGTCTGTTTTTTATATTATAAAGCAATTTCCCCCTGTATGATAACCAGCAAAAAATAAATGTATACATCATCATGCACGACATGGACTTAAGAGCAATCTGAATTAGTGTCTGTGCCCTTTTATATGCACTAACACTTTAACACGTACATAAAGCACGATGAAGATTAAATTGGAGGTATCACTTTGTAACAAATAGGTGAGTTCGAAAGATCTTTCAAAATCCCCTATATTTATGTTGGTCATTTTTATTAAAAAAAAAAAATATTTACGATATATTTAGCATTTGTCAGTGAGTGTAAATCGGGAATTCACTGGAACGCTGCTCCCTATCCCAACTTCCACTTCCTACCAGGAAGCTTTAGCTCGTTTGAATAAATTGTAAACTGACAACTAAATAAAGTTGACTATCTCAAACTAATGTTTTAACCCTTTGACTGCCGCTTTGCAATGCGTTGCGTACCCCTCTGGCAGGCAAAGGGTTAAGTATAGTGTGGTGTTCACATAAAAATAGGGGATTTTGATAGCTCTTTCAAAATCACATATTGGTTACACAATGACAATTCCACTTTAAAGTGTGGTCTGTCACCTTAACCCCTTAACGACCCATGACATACCGGGGCTGTCATGGGTAGATTTTCCACAAGGACCCATGACAGTCCTGGTACTCCATGGGTTAAAATCTCCTATATCCATTGCACGGAGCAATGGGACAGCGCAGGCTGGCCGTTGCTAAGTGCTCCGATTGTAGCAACATTGTAGCAACATGTGATTCGCTTGATTAGCGAATCACATGTTGCAAAAGCCAAATGACAGGGACAGTATTTGTAAATACTGTCCCTGTCACATCTCTCTGCCTCCCTCCATCTTACACACTGCTGAGGTGGAAAGAGACAGAGATACATTGTGTTCCAGCGTTCCAGATCCTGCTCCAGCTTTCAACCTGTAAAAAAACAAGATCTTGATCACTGTGACTGCAGTGATCAATAAATTCCACCCCCTCTAATCACTTTAATAGTGATCAATTGCTGCAGATCAGCTTTTGCTGATCTGTGGTACTTACTGCATCCCCCATGCTGCTTGTATTTTTTTTATTTCATTTTATTTTTTTAATAAAAAATGTATTTTTTAGTAAATTTTAGGGTTAGGTAGGTAGTTTAGCTAGGTAGTTGGGTAGGTTTAGTGTATACGTGCGTTAGGGAAAGGTCTAGGGTTAGAATTAGGTTTAGGAGTAGAGTAGAAAAAACCCCCAAATAAACCACAAAAAAAATATTTTATTTAAAAATTGATTTTTTAAATATTTTTAGAATAAATAATTATAGTTTAGATAGGTAGTTGAATTGGGTTAGGTAGGTTCAGGGAATAAGTGGGTTAGGGTAAGGCTTAGGGATAGAATTAAGTTTTTGGAGTAGCGTAGGAAAAAAAAAAAGAAAAAAGTTTATTTTATTTAAAAACTGAGTTTGTGTTGTAAGCTAGTTTAGATAGGTAGTTGGTTATGTAGGTTCAGGGAATATGTGGGTTAGGGTAAGGCTTAGGGATAGATTTAGGTTTAGGAGTAGCATAGGAAAAAACAAAACAAAAAGTTTATTTTTATTTGAAAAATGTAGTTTTTGTTATAAACTAGTTTAGATAAGTAGTTGGTTAGGTAGGTTCAGGGAATACGTAGGTTAGGGTAAGTCTTAAGGATAGATTTAGGTTTATGAGTAGCGTAGGAAAAAAAAAAACTCCAAAAAAGTTTATTTTATTTAAAAATATAGTTTGTGTTATAAGCTAGTTTAGATAAGTACTTGGTTAGTTAGGTTCAGGGAATACGTGGGTTAGGATAAGGCTTAGGGATAGATTTAGGTTTAGGAGTAGCATAGGGAAAAGAAACACACAAACATAAATTTATTATAGGAATAGTGACCGTTTGGGGTTAGAGTTAGGTATAGTATTTACATAGTAATAGTTAAGTAGCAGGGGGGTAGTTATTTAGGAGAAATTAGAAATGTATTTAGTTTAGGGTAGGTGTTATAGTTTAGAAGAGGCATATGCCTTTTTGGAATCTGACTCAGAAGCCACAGACACTGCGTCAGACTTTGATATAACGCAGTTTTCAGAGGGTGAGAGCAGCTCTAGTAATGACGCTGGGCCTTCTGTAAAGAAAAGATGCACTATCCGAAGAGCTGCCCCAGCAACTGCCCCAAGAGCTGCGCCGGCAACTGCCCAAAGACTTTCCAAAAGACCTTCTCAAAGATCTTCCCAAAGAAATGCCCCAAGACCTGCCACTCCTCCTGATCCTAATGAATGGGTATCACCAACCAATTTAAACCCACAAATCCCAGAATTCACCGCCAGCCCAGCAATTCAAATTGATGTGGCAGGATTTACCCATGATCAGTTTTTTTATTTGTTTTTGGGGGAAGATATTTTGGGAGAAATTGTGTCCCAAACCAATTTGTATGCAGCCTAGTATATTGCCTCCAACCCATCAGCTTTCCTTGTTAAGCAAGAAGTATGGAAACCCACAGACATCGCAGAATTTAAGCAATTCTGGGTCCTAATAATGGCAATGGGGATAATAAAAAAGCCAAGCATAAGATCCTACTGGAGTAAAAACCCCGTATGTGATACCCCTATATTCCCCAGGACAATGACCAGGTCTAGATTTGAAGTGATTTTGCACTTCATGCATTTTAGTGATATTACCCTGTGCATCCCAAAAGAACACCCCCAGTATGACAGACTGTACAAAATTCACCCCCTAATAAATCTTTTACAGAAAAAGTTTGCCATTATATACACCCCAAAAACAAATTAGTATAGATGAATCCCTAATGAAATATAAAGGCAGGTTAGGGTTCAAGCAATACATCCCCTCCAAACGCTCCAATTTTGGTGTTACATTTTATAAAGTGCCACAGACTATACCCAGGCTTTTCAAATTTATGAGGGCAAGGACAGCCAACTTGATCCTCTTGGTTGCCCCGAATTTCTGGGAACAAATGGAAAAATCATTTGGAATCTTATTTACCCCTTATTAAATAAAGGTTATCAGTTATTCGTTGATAACTATTACACAGCCCCCTTTTATTTAAGTCTCTTTTTTGTTTTGACACCGTGGCTTGTGGCACTGTTAGGTGCAATTGCAGGGAGTTGCCCAAAAAACTTGTAGATACAAAACTAAAAACTGTGACGTCCTTATCTTTGTGCCAACAGGAGCTGCTGGCAATTAAGTTCACGGACAGAAAAGATGTCTACATGCTGACCACCATGCATGAGGACAGATCTGTGGCAGTCAATGTTCATGGCAGGAGAGGGGTACTGAGAAAGCCAGTCTGCATCAGGGACTATAATAAAAACATGGGGGGAGTTGATCTGAGTGATCAACTAATGCAGCCATACCTCGCAATGAGATAGTGTAGGGCATGGTACAAAAAAGTTGCCATTTATATGATGCAGACTGCAGTACACAATTCATTTTTACTTTTCAAACTGGCAAACTCCAATCCAAATCATAGTTTTTTACAGTATCAGCTACAACTCATTTCCCTATTTTTGTTTCACAGTACGCCAGATATCATTCCAGCAAGACCCAGGGTAGCACACTTTATTTATAAAATCCCCCCAACTCCCCAAAAGAACAAACCACAGAAGCGCTGCAGGGTTTGCTACAGAAAGGGAATACGGACAGATACCACCACTTACTGTCCTGATTTCCCTTCCAAACCTGGCCTCTGTATGGGTGACTGCTTCAAGCAATACCATTCAGGCACAATGCAGTAGTGCTGTAAAGGTTCTTTTATTATTTGGCCACTTTTTCCCCCTGAAATATCCTGTTTTTTTATTTTTCAAAACACATTCCTCCTTAGCTCTAACACTATCAAAATATAATGGGAAGCAAAGCACCCTAAGTTTTTTCCATGTCTGATAATGGAAACACACATATTCCCTACTGGGCCCAGTAGCTCCCCCAAACCCTGGCAAACCTATGTATATGGGGCATTGCTGTACTCAGACTATGTAACTCACCACTAATGTAAAGCACTTAATCTAAAACTAAAATCTGCAAATATCATCAGATTGAAATCCAGAGAAACACTAAAATATAAGTGTGAAAAATGGTGTTTCTCTGCCTTACTGCAGGTTTTGGGAGGGATTGCTGATAGAGTGGCAGCGAAAAAATTGATAAAGTGCAACTAGAATGAAACATATACTTTTTGGGGTAAAATTCATTGCAGAATTGCCAATCAGCCCAAAATGAGACAAGGCACCAGCTGTAAAAATGGCATGTCTGTAAAAGAAAACTAACATGTTCCAACTGGGCCCAGTAGCTCCCCCAAACCCTGACAAACCTATGCATATGGGGTATTGTCGTACTGAGAAGAAGAAGCCGAACACTAATCAATTCAGTTTATAAAATCTTCACCTATTCTGTGCTTGAAATTCACATCAACATTGAAATCTAACTGTGAAAAATGCTGATTTTTTTACTTACATCAAGTTTACGAGGGATTGGTGGTAAAATGGCTGGGTAAAAAAATTTAAAACATGCCTAAACTGAAAGCCTGGGGTGTCTACTTTCCAAAAATATACACTTTTGGGGGGGAAGTTTGAAAGTGGAGCACTGGTACACAGCCCCAAATGAGACATGGCACCAGTGACACAAGCTGTTCCTTCTTCTGCACAGACCTCTTTAGCTGGAGCTCCAGTGCGGTCCTCTCTTCATTAAAGCAGTGCGCAGGGAGATGATGTCACTACTATTGTGCCTAAGAGGGAGCGCTAGTTTGCTAGAGGTCTGTGCGGAAGAAAGCACAGACCTCAGCTGCTTGCTGCAGGCGCTGTGCGGGGGGGGGGGGGTCGCAGGCCCCCCTGTTGTTACGCCACTGGGGCGGGTACAGATGGGGGGTAGGCTACCAGGACAAACAGAGAGGTAGGTATTTGATTAGGATACAAAGGGCCTAATTCATCAACATAAAGAAGAGCAATTCTAGAGCAACGAACTGCACCACTGGGGAACGATAATTCCTATTGGTTTAAGATGAGGCTTGAGAGCTGTAGAATGGGATTGCCTTTGCAATGCATCAGAGACCCACCTAATGTTAAACGAGTTAACCCTTTGAGTGCCTGAGAGGTATCCAATGCATTGCAGCGCAATGCATTGGATACCTCTCTGGCACTCAAAGGGTTAATAGTCCCATTTAAATCAATGGGACTATTGTGATCCAATCTGTACCAGCGGTGTTCCACTAAATCGTGACTCTGGTTTTTGAGCCAATCTCAGGGTAAAAGGATGACATTTTGGAAAACTTAGTAGTTCTGTCTTTAGGACAAGTTTACCCCTCTGCCTCAAGAGAAAGGTTTTTGTTCAGTGTGTCCTCCCAGTTCTTCTGTACGGCTGTGTAACATGGACACTGAATGCCAAAGTCGTACAAAAACGTAACGTTACACAGAGAAGTATGGAGCAATGAATTCTTAACATAACAAAAAGAGACCGAAAAACGTGTGTGTGGATTCATCAGCAAACAAAGGTCTATGACATCTCTGACAGAGTAAAGCACCGAAAATGGAAATGGGCAGGACACATAGCAAGATCTGATGGTGAATGGACCAAATGAATTTTGGAATGGATTCCACTCGATACAGAACACCCAAGAAGAAGACCGAAGACACAATTACCAAATTCATTAGTGGCAACACAAGGCACAGGACAGAAGTAGTTGAAGGCCTTCATCCTGCAGTGGATCAACCATGGCTGAAGATGATGATATCTATCTATCTATCTATCTATCTATCTATCTATCTATCTGTCCTATCTATCTCATATCTATCTATCTAATATCTATCTATCTATCTATCTATCTATCTATCTATCTATCTATCTGTCCTATCTATCTCATATCTGTCTGTCTATCTATCTATCTCATATCTATCTATCTATCTATCTATCTATCTATCTATCTATCTATCTATATCACATCTATCAATCTATCTCTCTCTCTCATATCTATCTATCTATCTATCTATCTATCTATCTATCTATCTATCTATCTCATATCTATTTATCTATCTCATATCTATCTATCTATCTATCTATATCATATCTATCTATCTATCTCTCATATATATCTATCTCATATCTCTCTCTCTATCTATCTATCTATCTATCTATCTATCTATCTATCTATCTATCTATATCATATCTATCTATGTATATCATATCATATCATATCTATCTATCTATCTATCTATCTATCTATCTATCTATCTATCTATCTATCTCATATCTCTCTCTCTCTCTCTCTCTCTCTCTCTCTATCTATCTATATCATATCTATCAATCTCTCTCTCTCATATCTATCTATCTATCTATCTATCTATCTATCTATCTATCTATCTATCTATCTATCTCATATCTATCTATCTATATTATATATATATATATATATATATATATATATATATATATATATATATATCTTTATATAGGGGGCTTTAACCCCATGAATGCTAGAGAGGTCTCCAATGCATTGTGAAGCAGTACTTTAGAGATCTCTCTAGTATTCAAGGAGTTAAAAGCCCACATTTCAAGGTGCAGTCAGTTCACCCCAGAACTTCCCCACTTCCTTCTAAACATGACTCCCTTAGTCATGGTGGGCAATGAGAGGCCTTTCAGCTGCTGCTGGACTTCAACTCCCATCATCCTCCTTCAGGTATATGTAGTCCAGCAGAAAATGGAGAGTCTCGCTTCGCCATCGCCTGCACTAAGTACATGCAAAATTCCCCTTCAAAGGAAAAGGTGTAATATTTCACTACTACCACATGATGGCGACAAATACATTACTTTTACAAGATGTATCTGTGTGCAGGGTGTGGTGAGAAAACCTATGCAGCCACAAAACTGAGCAGATGGAGGGTCAGGGGTGCAACATTGTAACTGGAGTGAGAGTAACAGGGGTTGCATTTAGGACATTAACTGGTAGGGTGTGTATTTAAAGGTACGTCCACAGGAGCTTACCCTGTACAGCTACAGGAGCCTCCATTCTCCTAGACCATATCACAACATAAAGCACTTTCTCCTTTTAAATTGTGTTCCCTCCGATTATGGACGATGGGAGTTGTAGTGACTGGCAGCTGGAGAACCACATGTTGCCTACTTTTACTCTAGATTGTAAACAGGACCCTCATCTTCTCTCTTCATTGTGTTTTGGATCATTAGTTAAGGAAGGTGAAAAGGGCCACATCAAGTTCATCTTCCTCTGTACATCTCCCCTGTACCTAAATCTCTCCCACAGAATAACATAGGAACTGGAGAGTTTATCACACTGGAGAAGTTATCTCCGCTTTATCACACCTTAGTACATCTCCCCCTGTAGTCTATAACTAAATCTCTCCTATAGAATAACATAGGAACTGGAGAGTTTATCTCACTGGAGAAGTTATCTCCTCTTTATCACACCTTAGTACATCTCCCCTGTAGTCTATAACTAAAGCTCTCCCATAGAATAACATAGGAACTGGAGAGTTTATCTCACTGGAGAAGTTCTCTCCTCTTTATCACACCTTAGTACATCTCCCCTGTAGTCTATAACTAAATCTCTCCCATAGAATAACATAGGAACTGGAGAGTTTATCTCACTGGAGAAGTTATCTCCTCTTTATCACACCTTAGTACATCTCCCCCTGTAGTCTATAACTAAATCTCTCCTATAGAATAACATAGGAACTGGAGAGTTTATCTCACTGGAGAAGTTATCTCCTCTTTATCACACCTTAGTACATCTCCCCTGTAGTCTATAACTAAAGCTCTCCCATAGAATAACATAGGAACTGGAGAGTTTATCTCACTGGAGAAGTTCTCTCCTCTTTATCACACCTTAGTACATCTCCCCTGTAGTCTATAACTAAATCTCTCCCATAGAATAACATAGGAACTGGAGAGTTTATCTCACTGGAGAAGTTATCTCCTCTTTATCACACCTTAGTACATCTCCCCCTGTAGTCTATAACTAAATCTCTCCTATAGAATAACATAGGAACTGGAGAGTTTATCACACTGGAGAAGTTATCTCCTCTTTATCACACCTTAGTACATCTCCCCCTGTAGTCTATAACTAAATCTCCCCCATAGAATAACATAGGAACTGGAGAGTTTATCTCACTGGAGAAGTTATCTCCTGTTTATCACACCTTAGTACATCTCCCCTGTAGTCTATAACTAAAGATCTCCCATAGAATAACATAGGAACTGGAGAGTTTATCTCACTGGAGAAGTTATCTCCTCTTTATCACACCTTAGTACATCTCCCCTGTAGTCTATATCTAAATCTCTCCCATAGAATAACATAGGAACTGGAGAGTTTATCTCACTGGAGAAGTTATCTCCTCTTTATCATTTTAGTACATCTCCCATGTAGTCTATAACTAAATCTCTCCCATAGAATAACATAGGAACTGGAGAGTTTATCTCACTGGAGAAGTTATCTCCTCTTTATCACATCTTAGTACATCTCCCCTGTAGTCTATAACTAAATCTCTCCCATAGAATAACATAGGAACTGGAGAGTTTATCTCACTGGAGAAGTTATCTCCTCTTTATCACACCTTAGTACATCTCCCCTGTAGTCTATATCTTAATCTCTCCCATAGAATAACATAGGAACTGGAGAGTTTATCTCACTGGAGAAGTTATCTCCTCTTTATCACACCTTAGTACATCTCCCATGTAGTCTATAACTAAATCTCTCCCATATAATAACATAGGAACTGGAGAGTTTATCTCACTGGAGACGTTATCTCCTCTTTATCACACCTTAGTACATCTCCCCTGTAGTCTATAACTAAATATCTCCCATAGAATAACATAGGAACTGGAGAGTTTATCTCACTGGAGAAGTTATCTCCTCTTTATCACACCTTAGTACATCTCCCCTGTAGTCTATATCTTAATCTCTCCCATAGAATAACATAGGAACTGGAGAGTTTATCTCACTGGAGAAGTTATCTCCTCTTTATCAGACCTTAGTACATCTCCCATGTAGTCTATAACTAAATCTCTCCCATAGAATAACATAGGAACTGGAGAGTTTATCTCACTGGAGAAGTTATCTCCTCTTTATCACACCTTAGTACATCTCCCCTGTAGTCTATAACTAAAGATCTCCCATAGAATAACATAGGAACTGAGAGTTTATCTCACTGGAGAAGTTATCTCCTCTTTATCACACCTTAGTACATCTCCCATGTAGTCTATAACTAAATCTCTCCCATAGAATAACATAGGAACTGGAGAGTTTATCTCACTGGAGACGTTATCTCCTCTTTATCATACCTTAGTACATCTCCCCTGTAGTCTATAACTAAATCTCTCCCATAGAATAACATAGGAACTGGAGAGTTTATCTCACTGGAGAAGTTATCTCCTCTTTATCACATCTTAGTACATCTCCCCTGTAGTCTATAACTAAATCTCTCCCATAGAATAACATAGGAACTGGAGAAGTTTATTACACTGCCAATGGCTGAGTGGGAAAGATGGGATTGTAGCCCTGAACAGCTGGAGATGCAGGTTGTACCCCAATGCTCTATAGCAGTAGTTCCCAGCCCTTTTCTTGGGGAGCCCTAGCAGACCGTGCCATTAGGGATTCTCTGTTTATGCACACGGAACTAAATCAGCTGATCCGTCATGTAAGTTCTGGCTTGTTAGAGGTCCATGAGGAGAGCTGGGAACCACTGACTTATTCTATTGTATTCTATGGGAGAGTGGAGCCACTGGGCACAGTTCTCCATAGAACGTGATAATAACAGCTTCATCACTTCCTGACAGTTTGAACAGTTATAACACTTGAATGCGGCATCTCCAAGAAGAGCGAGTTCTGCTGTTTTACTCAGCAGGAAAAAGGCCTGTATAATTACTACGATTTATTATTATTAATAGGAATCATAAGCTGTCAGTTTCCTTACAAGAACAGGGACACTAAAACATTAACTCCTTAAGGACCAATGGGTATAGAATGCTTCTGGTGCTTAAAGGAGTAGTAACACTTTATCTTGAATCAACATGCTTTTTGGCAAGTGGAAAATATATAAAGTTGAGTTTCTTACATCTTTTTTGTGATCAGTAACCATAAGAAGCAGGACAGTGATACAATGTAACACTATACCTGCAGCACTGAGTGCTCTGCATGCCGAATTCTGTATTTCTACCTTGTACGCTTTTATTTTGTAGCACTGTCCCTGCATCACTGAGCGCTCTGTATGTTGTATACTTTTAACCCCTTAAGGACCAGCGGTTCTGGAGGTGAAATCCCGTTAAGAACCAGATAGAGAAATTTGTTGTGCTTTCACACGTCGCTAATCACATATCCCAGCACGCCGAGCGGGGAGTCCGAGAGAAAGAGACAGCTCCTGTTTTGGATCGGTCAGTTTCAGACCCCGTTTTTAATTCCAGCGCTCCCGCAGGAAGTCTGTAAGTAAAACTACGTGACGTCCCAGGACCGTCACTGGTCCTTAAGGGAAAGAATGGGTGACTGTCCTGGGACGTCGCACAATCCTTAACCCCTTAACGACCCTTGACAGTCATAGTACATCATGGGTAGATCTGAGTTTACAACCCATTACATACTATCATTCCGTGGTCCTTTAATGACCACAACGCGCCCACGCGACCGGTCTTTAAGGGGTTAAACTGTATCATTTTTCTTTGTATCACTCTGTCTTTGATTTCACATTCCCTGACAGAAAGCTGCCTGGAAATAGATCCAAGAGCTTAATGTCAGGCACACCATAGTTTAAACCTTTGAGTGCCAGAGGGGTACACCACACATTGCTTTGCAAAGCGTTGCATACCCCTCTGGCACTCAAAGGGTTAAAGTGGAACTTTCAGCTATTACTACGTCGCCGTGCATTCATTAAGAGCATGGCGACTAGCTTGGGAATCCATGTCTCACCTTTAAAAAATAGCAGATTCTAAAGAAATCCTTCCTGTTTGGAGACTGACGGGCAGGTTAGTGCGGTCCGTGCACCTGCGCCGTCAGTCCCTTCCGGTAACCATATGGTCACTGCAGTGCTACTCAGTGGAGACCGGGACTGACAGCGCAGGTGCAAGACAAGATGTCTGCGCTGTAGCCTGGATTCCAGTCTCCAAGCAGGAAGGATTCCTTTACACTGGGCTATTTTTAAAGGCAAGCCATTTATCTCCAAGTTAGTCGCCATGTGTTTAATGAATGCATGGCGATAAAGTATGTACTAAAAGTTCCACTTTAAAAAAAAATAAATAAAAAAAAGGTGAATATGAAAAAATATAAGCAGTTTGAGTTTATATATTGTGCCCTTTCAGAATCTGTAATGTTAAAATAAAGGGTTTAGTATACCTTTATGGGGTTAAATATTTCTGATTATTAGCCCACGGCAGTGTCACTGCCTCGTAGCTCCAGGCAGGTGAATAGCGTCCTTGCGTGCAACTGTAATAGGGCCCCCGGCAAAAAGAGCCCAGAACAGCGATGTGAAGGAAAACAAGTGAAGAAGGGAGGAGGCGCTATAGCGCCATGCTCAGGGGTAATCAGATACCGAGTCCAGTAATATCACATACAAAAGGGAATTTATTAGTGATCATTCTCATCGGTACATAAATAAGAGGCATGGGACCAGGGGAATTGCTAGATGGGTTAAACTTTGGGTGTCGGGGGGTACACAATGCACTGCTCTGACACTGAATTAGGCGGAATTACTAGGGAATTCCTTGAGTCCTAAAGCTCAACCTCTGTTCCCAGAGACCTGGTAATCCTACATAATAATTTGCTAGAATGTTTGTCAGAAGCCGTAGCGCGCAGTAGAGACTGCCCGAACGCACAGAATGCTGGGAGTTCTGCACTGGGAGTGTTCTGTGTGGAATGCTGGGAGTTCTGTGCCGGGAGCATTCTGTGCGGAAAGCTGAGAGTTCTGCGCTGAGAGCATTCTGTGTGGAATGCTGGGAGTTCTGCGCTGGGAGCATTCTGTGTGGAATGCTGGGAGTTCTGCGCTGGGAGCATTCTGTGTGGAATGCTGGGAGTTCTGTGCTGGGAGCATTGTGTGTGGAATGCTGGGAGTTCTGTGCTGGGAGCATTCTGTGTGGAATGCTGGGAGTTCTGTGCTAGGTGCATTCTGTGTGGAATGCTGGGAGTTCTGTGCCGGGAGCATTCTGTGCGGAATGCTGAGAGTTCTGTGCTGGGAGCATTCTGTGTGGAATGCTGGGAGTTCTGTGCTAGGTGCATTCTGTGTGGAATGCTGGGAGTTCTGTGCTGGGAGCATTCTGTGCGGAATGCTGGGAGTTCTGTGGTGGGAGCATTCTGTGTGGAATGCTGGGAGTTCTGTGCTAGGTGCATTCTGTGTGGAATGCTGGGAGTTCTGTGCTGGGAGCATTCTGTGCGGAATGCTGAGAGTTCTGTGCTGGGAGCATTCTGTGTGGAATGCTGGGAGTTCTGTGCTAGGTGCATTCTGTGTGGAATGTTGGGAGTTCTGTGCTGGGAGCATTCTGTGTGGAATGCTGGGAGTTCTGCGCTGGGAGCATTCTGTGTGGAATGCTGGGAGTTCTGCGCTGGGAGCATTGTGTGTGGAATGCTGGGAGCATTCTGTGTGGAATGCTGGGAGTTCTGTGCTGGGAGCATTGTGTGTGGAATGCTGGGAGTTCTGTGCTGGGAGCATTCTGTGTGGAATGCTGGGAGTTCTGCGCTGGGAGCATTCTGTGTGGAATGCTGGGAGTTCTGCGCTGGGAGCATTGTGTGTGGAATGCTGGGAGCATTCTGTGTGGAATGCTGGGAGTTCTGTGCTGGGAGCATTGTGTGTGGAATGCTGGGAGTTCTGTGCTGGGAGCATTCTGTGTGGAATGCTGGGAGTTCTGTGCTAGGTGCATTCTGTGTGGAATGCTGGGAGTTCTGTGCTGGGAGCATTCTGTGCGGAATGCTGGGAGTTCTGTGGTGGGAGCATTCTGTGCGGAATTCTGGGAGTCCTGTGCTGGAAGCATTCTGTGCGGAATGCTGGGAGTTCTGTGCTGGGAGCATTCTGTGCAGAATACTGAGAGTTCTGTGCTGAGAGCATTCTGTGTGGAATGCTGGGAGTTCTGCGCTGGGAGCATTCTGTGTGGGATGTTGGGAGTTCTGTGCAGGGAGCATTCTGTGTGGAATGCTGGGAGTTCTGTGCAGGGAGCATTCTATGCGGAATGCTGGGAGTTCTGTGCTGGGAGCATTCTGTGTGGAATGCTGGGAGTTCTGCGCTGGGAGCATTCTGTGCGGAATGCTGGGAGTTCTGTGCCGGGAGCATTCTGTGTGGAATGCTGGGAGTTCTGTGCGGAATGCTGGGAATATTCTCTGCTGGGTGCTTCTGTGCGGAATGCTGGGAGTTCTGTGCTGGGAGCATTCTGTGCGGAATGCTGGGAGTTCTGTGCTGGGAGCATTCTGTGTGGAATGCTGGGAGTTCTGTGCTGGAAGCATTCTGTGCTTTTGGCCAGTCTCTACAGTGCATGACTGCGTCAGCGGCAGTACGCAGAGCAGGACCGACCTCTTAACCCTTTGAGTGCCAGAGGGGTACGCAACACATTGCAAAGCAATGCATTGCTTACAAGAGTTATAAATTAGAGGTGGCACTATATGGAAGAAATGCTACATCCCCAGGTTACCTGCAGCCAGGAAAAAGTTCCCTGCTACTGGAACTTAAAAAAATACAAACTATAACACACTAATTTTCCTGCGCTTCACCCAAAGATTATAGATGACAATACCAATACAATACTGCTTACCAAAAATATGTATTTATTGATAATGAGCATTAAACAGCAATAATCTTTGACGACCAAGAGACACTTCAAAAAGCTCACTACACAGACTACAATCTCTATTCGCACTGTAGAGATTAGAATGTCAAACAGCAGTCAGTGCAAATGATTCCATTGTTTACTTTCAATATAAAAACTGCTACAGACATAAACAAACAACAAATTATTATTGCCCAAATTGTACTGTTTGTTATTATCTCACTACAAATCTTTATTGCAGAAGAATATAATACATCATAAAAGATCATATTAAAAAGCTGAAAACCTGTCAGTTTTGGGGATATACTTGATAACAATAAACGCTATTAAAGGGACAGTAATGTTTCATAATAAAAGCAGCTCTAATTAATCATCATAGTATTTGGACTTTGGAGAGTGTTATTTCAATTCTGTCAGAGTTGTAGTACAAGAGTAATTCAATGACAAAGTATCCCCCTCCCGTCCCTTTTACTGATGTAACACTGCTCAGCCAGATCAGAAGGGAGGTGCCCAGGTAGACTGCAGAGAGGGGCAATCTTCAATTAAGATAAAGGAAAAACCTGAAAAACTTGTCAAGGGGGGCAGGGCTTTCATTGTTCTCATAGGAAGAAGATTGTCCCCTGCTGTTATCTGTCTGGTCTATGGACTGGATTCTACATCTGAGAAGAGATGGCTTACACTAGGTAAAAGGGGCGGGAGGGGAAACTTTGCTTGTGAATATCTCTCAAACCATAAAGGTTTGAGAGATAAGACTTATATCATTCTTCATGTTTTTTTTAATGCCTACAAAATAAAATAAAGATAAAACGAAGTATTACTATCCCTTTAAGTATAAAATGCAGCGTGTCCAGGTCAGATTGGGAGAGTTCCCAGGTGTGGTGAAGGCCTGAAATAAGGGAATATGGGAGAAAGATGCAGAGCCAACCCCAGAGATAGAGGCTACTGAGAGAGGGAAAGCAGGATAGGGTGACCTCACTTACATTCTGCCATTCAGTGTCACTGTGGAGATGAGAGCAGCAGAGTACTTGTCCTCGGATGTAGTGCAGATATATGGGAGGGGTTACTGTAATCACTGGACATCAGTTGCAACCCGCACCACAGAGTTCTAAACACTAGAGGGAGAACTTCCCATTGACTGCTGTGATAGGAAGCAAATAAGGCAGCGAAGTCTGTGGTGCGCTACAAGATAACACTCATGAAGCACAAAGCCTTAGACTAGCACTACACTACAACAAAGCTGCACTATAGCTCCTGACTGATGTCAGGATCAAGGGTCAGTTCTCCTTCTAGTGTTTAGAGCTCTGTCTGGAAGCCATTTTGTTGTAGTCTAGCAGAGACATCACTTTCTGTCACAGTAGATGATTGACAGTTCTCCTTCTATTGTTTAGAGCTCTGTCTGGAAGCCATTTTGTTGTAGTCCAGCAGAGACATCACTTTCTGTCACAGTAGATGATTGACAGTTCTCCTTCTAGTTTTTAGAGCTCTGTCTGAAAGCCATTTTGTTGTAGTCCAGCAGAGACGTCACTTTCTGTCACAATAGACGATGGACAGTTCTCCTTCTAGTGTTTAGAGCTCTATCTGGAAGCCATTTTGTTGTAGTCCAGCAGAGACATCACTTTCTGTCACAGTAGACAATGGACAGTTCTCCTTCTAGTGTTCAGAGCTCTGTCTGGAAGCCATTTTGTTGTAGACCAGAAGAGACCACTTACTGTCACAGTAGACAATGGACAGGTCTCCTAGGGTGAGATGCTCAAAAAGTCATCATGATGAAAAGCTTGTCGGATCATGAGTTGGTGGTAAAAGAAAGACAATATTTTCAGAAGTAAATCCGTCACGTATGAAAATTCATCTAAAGAATTAAAAATGACGGTAAGAAGATCTTATTGAACATTGCCATTAAGAATTCTGATCTTAAAAATGGTCTTTTTGTCTTTGAAAAGAAAACAAAAATTTTCAAAGAAACAGACTTTTTTTTTGTCTTTGAAACGAAAAATTGCTTTTCAGTACTTTAATTTGTGTTCTCCGAGTTTAGACCTTTTTTATTATGTTGGGAAAAAATGACATTAATCAGACAAAAATATGACGTTCAAACGAATATTTTTTCTGAAAATACCTTACATTATGACGGAAGATTAAACCACACCCACTTTTAAGACGGCTTTTTCCCTTTGACGGAGATGGCAGAATTGGATGCAAAAAATGACGGAAACATGTCTGAGAATTGACGGATGGTGGTGTAAGAACTTTTTAATTCTGATTAAAGAAAATTTCAGTTACCACCACTTTCTGAACATCTCGCCCCTAGTGCTTAGAACTCTGTCTGGAAGCCATTTTGTTGCAGTCCAGCAGAGGCATCACTTCCTGTCACAGTACACAGTTCTCCTTCTAGTGTATAGAACTCTGTCTTGAAGCCATTTTGTTGTAGTCCGGCAGAGACATCACTTCCTGCCACAGTAGACAATGGAAAGTTCTCCTAGTGTTTAGATCTCTGTATTCTGGAGTCTTCATTCCGGGACTTTGTGTTGTCCCAGAAGGGGGCTGTCTGAGACACTAATTTAAAATCCATACTGTCATGGGTAATCCAGGACATGTGGTCACCCTAAAGCAGGACAGGGGAATTCCACCAGCTTGGGGTGTAATACAGATTGTGTCCATTTAACCCCTTAGTGACCAGCCGCGCACGCACGTGACTGGCTTTTAACGCCCACTGAACTTTTTTTTCCCATTACTTACAATGGCTTCCGGGAAGTACATGTAAGTCTTCTGTCCACCTGGGACATCCGCTTGGGACGTACATATACGTTCTCAAGCGGTAAGGGGTTAAAGGTATCAACATCTACAACAAACTTTATTGTAAGACAGTTTTCCTGTATTTGGCAAACCCTGAGGGAAAGGCAGCCTGTGTGGGCTAATCTCTGTGTCTTCTGCTTTAGTGGGACAAACTGACAGCTGTTTGGTGTGTGCCCTATAGGATTAGCAGGAGGTGAGGTGTGAGATCCAACACCTCTGTGTGTTACTATTGTATCACAGGGGAATCCATGTCAGGCTGATGTGTCACACACATGGCCGTCTGCAGCATTCATCCACCCCCCCCCCCTCGCTATCTGTGTGGCAGAGCCGTATTATCACAAGGACATAGTTATGAACTGAGGACAAGAAAATGGAGAAGAATATGGATATTGGACACTGACTGGAGGGACCCTTAAAGGAACACAGGGTAATCTAGGTAGAAACGCTAAACTACCTTGCTCTAAGCAGAAAGTATTAACCCTTTGAGTGCCAGAGAAGTATCCAATGAAATGGCTGCAATGTAACAAATCTGCGTGGACCAGTTCCCCAAGATTAATCTTAAACATGAGGCTGATCTTAAACATGAGGCTTGATGAGGCTGAAAAAAGGACATGCATCCATTAAGTCCAGTCCATGCTAAATCACTCCTGTTGAACCAGAGGAAGGCAAAAAGAACCCCATTGCAGCTATTTTCAATTTAGCCCCAAGTGGGTCAAAAAAATCCTTCCTGACTCCAACAGGCAGTCAGATATTACCCTGGATCAACATCCTATCTGCTTTGAAGCCATCTGTCATAATTGTCAATATTGTTCTATGCTAGATAGGCATCTATTGCTTTTTTAAAATCAGTTAAAGTATCTGCAAGTACAGCATCCCAAGGAAAAGAATTCTAAAACTTTACTGCCCTTACTGTAAAAAAAAATCCTTGCCTTTGTTGTAGTCGAAAGCACCTTTTATTAGCTCCGAAAATCAAGTGCAATGGAGGCAGACTCGGATCTTTGTCCCAAGACTCAAGAACCCCAAACCCCTCCCACTAAACATTTCTGGGATCCTTGAATCCTGCCACAGAGAATTATATCTGCCCTCCGGCATGATATTCAGTATTAATTAAAGTCCCCAGTGAGTGCAGTAAGAGGGACCGTATTGCCATGTTCCTGTCACTGTGTGAACAGATCCACGGGCTGCAAAAGGGCCTGTATTTGTGATTATTCACTCTACTACTGAGACTTTTGCCCCATAAAGCATTTGATTTAATTCTTGGAGATAAAGCAGTTTACACCATGAAACTGACAGAGGAATGCAGCTGGGCTTCCCATGGTCAGTGTTCCAGACAGTTGTACCTCTATGGGAGAGATTCACTAAGTAATGATAAAGAGATGATAAAGGGGAGATAACTTCTCCAGTGATATCACATCTCCACTTCCTATGTTATTCTATGGATCCTATTCACTAAGATTTCTTCCACTTTGGAGATCATAGTGTATCAGCGCCATCGAATAACACAGGAACTGGACAAGTGATAAAGCGGAGAAGTTATCTCCGCTTTATCACTGCTTAGTGAATTTCCCCCTAGAAGTCTTAGTGGAGAGGATTTAAAGGGATAGTAATGTTTCACCATAAAAACAGCTTCAATTAATCTTCATAGTATTTGGACCTTGGAGAGTGTTATTTCAATGCTGTCAGAGTTGTAGTACAAGAGTAATTGAATGATAAAGTATCCCCCCCACCACCACTTTTACTGATGTAACACTGCTGACCTCAGAGCAGTAGGGTGGTGTCCACGTGGATTGCAGGGAGGGACAATCTTCAATTAACATAACGGAAAAACCTGTCAATGGGGGCAGGACTTTCATTGTTCTCACAGTAAGAAGATTGTCCCTTGCTGTGATCTGTCTGGTCTGTGGACCAGATTCCACATCTGAGGGGAGACGGCTAGGTAAAAGGGGCGGGAGGAGGATATTTTATCATTCAATTACTCTTGAACTACAACTCTGACAGTATTGATATAACACTCTCCATGGCCCAAATACTATGAAGATTAATTGGAGCTGCTGTTTTTGTGAAACATTACTTCCCTTTTAACCTTTTGAGTGCAAGAGGGGTATCCAAGGGTTAATCGCATATAACCCTAGCTCTTTTTTAGAAGCTAGTTTTCTTTTAAACGGAGCTATCAACCTCTTGAATATAACAGGTCGACAGCGCGTTGCCTCTGTAGCATTCCAGGTGTTAGACAATACATTTAATTAACCCTTTGTGTGCCAGAGAGGGATAAATGCGTGGGATACCTCTCAGCCACTCGCGGTATTTTTAAATGAATGATGTTTATTATCTGCTAGGATTTGCACAGGATCGCTTCAGTTAAACTGAGTATGTCAGCATTAACCCTTTGAGTGCCAATGTGTTGCGTACCCCTCTTACACTCAAAGGGTTAACGTATTACCGTGCACCGTAAAACATATTTGGTGTGGTGTGCGACTCAACGTGTGGCGCACTAATAATATGGGATTGGGGGCAGGGAGCATAACATTTTGGCATTAAAGAGGCGTGCTGAGTCTGAAAGGTCAGCCCCCACCGCAGCACTAATAGCAGCTAGAGGGCGTGCCGAGATTAGCATAAAGTGTAATGACATCACCTGCACAGCCGAAGGGTAACACTAATCCAACAGTGATCTCACTGGGAACTTGTGACTGACAGCCTGTCATGCCCGGGCATGCACTACCTATCATGCACACTCCTATATATATACTGTGTGCATGTGATACGCTCAGAGTGCCAGCTCTGCAGGTAAGGTGACCTCCACTTCAGTGTGAGATGCTTATGAAAATGTCTTTCTGCAGAGATACAGGGAAATCAGTACAACCCTGCACTGCGTCTGATTCATAAGTGTCCCACAACATATCTCCCAACGTTTCATACGGCCAGTCAGGGACACTTTTGGTTTAAGTGGTGTTGCTGATAGCTGGACTGGACATTGTCAATAAAGCTTAGGTTATTTCATGACCTATTAACACCTCTTTGTGTAACTGAATAATGATTAAAGGAAGACCAAACTATTTTATTTACACAGACTAATTTATAAACACATATACTGACATTTACACAAACATTAATTAGTTTTATTGCTGTGGAGCAATGTGTAACATTTATATACACACACCACACAGTCTGATCTCCTAAAAACAGGGACACCAGGGTGATACACTTCTATACACACCACACAGTCTGATCTTCTAAACACAGGGACACCAGGGTGATACACTTCTATACACACCACACAGTCTGATCTCCTAAACACAGGGACACCAGGGTGATACACTTATATACACACCACACAGTCTGATCTCCTAAACACAGGGACACCGGGGTGATACAGTTATATACACACCACACAATCTGATCTCCTACACACAGGGACATCAGGGTGATACACTTATATACACACCACACAGTCTGATCTCCTAAACACAGGAACACCAGGGTGATACACTTCTATACACACCACACAGTCTGATCTTCTAAACACAGGGACACCAGGGTGATACACTTCTATACACACCACACAGTCTGATCTCCTAAACACATGGACACCAGGGTGATACACTTCTATACACACCACACAGTCTGATCTCCTAAACACAGGGACACCAGGGTGATACACTTCTATACACACCACACAGTCTGATCTCCTAAACACAGGGACACCAGGGTGATACTCTTCTATACACACCACACAGTCTGATCTCCTAAACACAGGGACACCAGGGTGATACACTTCTGTACACACCACACAGTCTGATCTCCTAAACACAGGGACACCAGGGTGATACACTTCTATACACACCACACAGTCTGATCTCCTAAACACAGGGACACCAGGGTGATACACTTCTATACACACCACACAGTCTGATCTCCTAAAAACAGGGACACCAGGGTGATACACTTATATACACACACCACGCAGTCTGATCTTCTAAACACAGGGACACCAGGGTGGAGAAGAGAGATTTGGGTCTCAAAGAGGGACACTTGGGAGGTATGTACCCTAATATCTCCTAAACAGGGACAATTGAGAGGTATGGACCCCTAATATCTCCTAAAGAGGGATACTTGGGAGGTATTTACCCATAATATCTCCTAAAGAGGGACACTTGGTAGGTATATACCCCTAATATCGCCTAATGAGGGACACTTGGTAGGTATGTACCCCAATATTGCATAAAGAGGGAGATTTTGGAGGTATGTGCCCCTAATATCTCCTAAAGAGGGACACTTGGGAGGTATGAACCCCAAATCATGGGCATCCTGGGGGGGTTGGCACTTACCCCCCACACACACACAGTTACCCTGCCCAGAGGGGCTGGATGAGCTTGCCTGGGGGTCATATTATGACTTTGCTCCCCCTCCCTAAAAATATTATATAGACGCTCCTACCCCTAATATCTCCTAAAAAGGGACACTTGGGAGATATTACCTGTGTATAAGATCTACATGTCTCTATCCCATGTGCATAAGCTCTGCAGGGAACTATCTGAAGTGTATAACCTCTGCAAGGTAATGTCAATCTGTGTATAAGATTTATAGGGCACTATCTCAGGTGTTCAAACTCTGCAAGGCACTGTCCGCTGTATATAAGATCTGTAGGACTCTATCCCCTGTGTATAGGATCTGCAGGGCACTAGCAATCTGTGTATAAGACCTATAGGGCATTATCTCGTGTTTAGACTCTACAGGGCAATGTCCCCTGTATATAAGATCTGTAGGAATCTATCCCGTGTATAGGCTCTGCAGGGCACTAGCAATCTGTGTATAAGACCTATAGGGCACTATCTCGTGTTTAGACTCTACAGAGCACTGTCCCCTGTATATAAGATCTGTAGGACTCTATCCCCTGTGTATAGGATCTACAGGACACTAGCAATCTGTGTATAAGACTACAGGGCATTATCTCGTGTTTACACGCTACAGGACACTGTCCCCTGTATATAAGATCTGTAGGACTCTATCCCCTGTGTATAGGATCTGCAGGGCACTAGCAATCTGTGTATAAGACTACAGGGCATTATCTCGTGTTTACACGCTACAGGACACTGTCCCCGGTAGATAAGATCTGCCGGGCTCTATCCCCTGTGTTTAGGATCTGCAGGGCAGTTCCCCTCCCCCATAGCGGCTCTGCAGGACACACACGGCGCCTGCAGTTCATCCCATGTGATTGAAGTCATAGGGAAGGTCCTACCGGGGAGTCCAACTGAAAGTTCCCACCGGGGTGAGAGATCCGCCCACCGTCGCGTTTCAAATGAAAGGGCGTGACCTGTAACGGGCTCAAATGAGAGGCGTGCCCATCCCTATGGTGAGAGGAGAGGCCCGGCCCCCTGACGTCAGGAGAGGCGTGGCCTGCACGGTAGGAGGGAAAGCTGAGGAGGGCTGTATAGTAGGAAGATGACTGAAGAGGGGTGTGTACTGTCCACGGTGGGCGGGGTATCCATGGTTGGAGGGCTGTGTCCTATCGTGGTAGGCGTGGAATGCCTGGGAGAAGAGGCGCGTCCTATCACTGTGTGCAGAATGTGTCCTATCCTCGGTAGGCGGAACTTCCGTAGTAAGAGTGGTGTGTTCTATCTTGGTAGGAGGGACATCCGAATGAGTAGGGGTGTGTCCTATCCTCGGTAGGCGGGATATCCGTAACAGAGGGTGTGTCTTATACTGTATAGTTCCTTATAGCAGTTAGTAGAAGGCGTGTCCTCGCTAGCTGGAGGGGTGTGTCCCATCCTGGTAGGCGTGTCCCAGTCCCAATGCAGTGCCAGTGTGTCCCAGTGCAGAGCTCAGTCGCAGTCCGGCTCTTGTCCCGTACGGTACATCATGGCTCCCCAGGAACTGCCCGTGGATTACACCTCTCACTTCGCACCCCCTGTGCCGCCCCATAAGCCCAAACCCGTGTCCAGCTCCCAGGAGAGGATCCTGAAGTGTGTCCTGCTGGGGGACGGGGCTGTGGGCAAGACCAGCCTGCTGGTCAGCTACACCACCAACGGCTACCCGACCCGGTACATACCCACCGCCTTCGATGACTTCTCCGGTAGGTACCAGGATTTATTAGTCCCTATCAGAGCCCCTTAACCCTCTGTGTGCCAGGGAGGCATCCAACATATTGCAACGCAAAGGGTTAACAGATTGATCGGCAGAGGCCTGCCACATGCATGGCACCAAAACTGTTCCTCTAACTCTGGGGTACAGTCAGTGTGCCTGGGAGGGTAGTGGGTATATGGCGAGGCCGCCCTGCCCCGGTGGTATCACTTGCGTGGCCTCTCAGTGGACTGACAAACATCATATTCACTTATATAAATGACTGTATTCAGTGCCAATCTCTTCATTATACGTGGTTTTAACCCTTCGAAAACATATGGACGTCCTTCTGGCACTGAGTGTAACCCTTTGAGTGCCAGAGGGGTAGGTTGCTTTGCAATGCGTTGCATACCCTTCTGACAGTTATAGAATTAATAAGACAAAAAAATAGTTGCAACAAATTATATATTCATGAGTCCATTTATATAGATATGGATGTGATTTATATATATAAATAGGTTTAAATAGGGTTAAAATACAAAGTATGGGTAGTTTGAATTCCCGTGTGCAGTTGCAGAATATATTAGTATCAAAAGGGGGAGGAGGTGGCTGTCACTTCAAGAAAAATTCTTCACTCCTATTTAAAAACCAGGAGAGGTTAACAGTTTTAATATATATATATATTTATATTTTTTATAAAGCAGAAGTTTTTATTTTTCTCTGTTTATATTGGATTTTTCTGTGTGTATATTAGATTTGCCCTATTCTGTTATTGTGTATTGGATCTCTCTGTTATAACCCCAATTCTATGACACACACTGACTACATCCTGGGGTAGAACAATAGTTGACCTTTGATTTAAATGGGGAGGGGGGCTCATGAAAGACATACAGTGCATTGTAGACCTGTCTTATCCCTGAAGTGCTTGAATGCCCCCTTTCACTCAATGGGAACTATAGGAATTTTACCTTTTTTTTTCCAGCTTGTGGTGTGGCTGAAGGGTCCAGAATTCAATCACTTTCCCTTTGAGTGCTAATATCAGCATCTGCGTATATATGAGATTTTTCTATTATTCCTGCTTATATGTCTGTGTGTAATATTACATTTGTGTTTATCGACTCTCTATGGTGTCTGTGTGTTTTAGATTTCTTTTTGTATCAATATGGTAACCATTTGAGTGTCGGAGGGCTGTGCAATGCATTGAACACCCCTCTGACATTTAAAGGGGTAAGCTTCTCCATAACAGTAACATTTTAAATTCACCCCCACCCTTGTAATATTAGTCTTCAACCATTGCACTGAGGTGGTCCTATTCAGGTTCATAACCCTAATAGTCAAACCCTTGTCATATACACTTTATTACCTAGTGCTTCATTCTAGTATTTGTAAAAATGTTTGTTTTCTGAGGCCTAAAACTGAATCTTACATGTGATGTATGGGACAGCCATTCCTGCCTTTTGCGGTGTTCCAAATGATTATCCAGGATTATCCATGATATCTTCCAATGGGCTGAGATAATAGCATTTTCACAAGAGCACTGGGCTGTGATGTCAATACATTGATGACTTTAGCATTTATTTCTCATTATCAACAACACAAACATTAAATACATCAGCTGAGACATGGGTTAGAAGCCAGTTTAGGGGGATGTTACATATCCTCAGTAATTTTACAGATGGCAGCTGTAGGTATGTGATATTTAAAGTTCTGTTGAGTTATTTAATTTTTTTCTGTGTTGGTGTTCCTCTAACCCAGGGGTAGGCACCAACATAAAGTACTTTGGCGCTAGACAACATTTTTAGGAGCTGGTTTGGTGTTTTTGTATGGCGCAAATGGGTGCACGTGCACAGGGGTATATATAATACTAGGAAACTTTAGGATCCAGCAGTAAGATTTTAGGAACCCTGGTGGAGGAATTCCACAGCAAATTAACCCTTTGAGTGCCAGAGGGGTATGCAACGCAGTGCTTTGCAATGCGTTGTGTACCCCTCTGCCACTCAAAGGGTTAACTGCACCGCAGTAAACAAGAGTGTATGTGTATGGTACATTTTTTTATTAGAAGGTGCTAAGTTGCCAGAAGCAGGTAGTCTGGGGATTTGTTTGACTCTCAACATGGGTCCAGCAGGGGGAGCTTCTTTCTGTAGGTCAGTGTAAAACTACAGCATGTCCCACTAACATAACACACACAGTTAATTAACTCTATTAGCAATTTAATCCTCTCTCCCTTACCCCCACACCCTGCCTCTATTCACACTCCCCCCTCCTCCACCATAATCACCTCTCGTACTTTTGAGGAGTATTTACCCTATTGGTCTAACTTGGCTAACCCCTTGAGTGCTAGGAGATTATCTAATTTTGGGCCTTTTGAGGGCTAAGGTAGTGAACAGGCACATTAACACACATATGACTTTGTTATAGTGGTTGCTATAGAACCACACATACAACATACACTGCCTTACACCCCAGCCTTGCTCCACTTTCCACTAGTATCCACATAACCACACATTGTGTCTGATCCCCAGCCTTGTTCCACTGTTCATTGTGTAGTCACAGAGACACACATACACTGATACCCCAGCCATGTTCCACTTGTAGGCACAGAGCCATGAATACACTGTATGATACCCCAGCCTTCTTCCACTGGTAGTCTGAGACGTAAGTGGTATGACACCCCAGTCTTGTTCCACTGGTAGTTACAGAATCACACCTACATTGTCTGACACCCCAACCTTGTTCCACTGACCCACTGATAGTCACCGAAACACACAGACACTGTGATGTCCCAGCCTAGTTCCACTGATGGCCACATAACCACACATTGTGTGACACCCCAGTCTTGTCCCTCTGGTAGCTACAGTTTGACCTACCAACCTTTATCCACTGTCCAGCATTACTTCTGTTTTCTCTATGGAACTTCTCGTACCTCCTCTACGGTTCCACGGAACACGGTTTGAGAACCACTTGTCTATCAAATATCTTTGTTTCAACTTGTAACACAGCTCCTTAAAAATAAGGAGGTTAACACCCCCCTCCATATCTCTCTACCTTATATCTCACAGTAAACTATAATATTTCTGTTCTTATTTATCTCTCTGTAAGCTATTACATCTCTGTATGTTATCTAACAAATGCAGCTATATCTCTGTTATTTTATATCTCACAATAAGCTATTACTCTCTGTGTTGCATCTCACTGTAAGCTATTACTCTCTGTGTGTTACATCTCACTGTAAGCTATTACTCTCTGTGTGTTGCATCTCGCTGTAAGCTATTACTCTCTGTGTGTTGCATCTCACTGTAAGCTATTACTCTCTGTGTGTTACATCTCACTGTAAGCTATTACTCTCTGTGTGTTGCATCTCGCTGTAAGCTATTACTCTCTGTGTGTTGCATCTCACTGTAAGCTATTACTCTCTGTGTGTTGCATCTCACTGTAAGCTATTACTCTCTGTGTGTTGAATCTAGCTGTAAGCTATTACTCTCTGTGTGTTGCATCTCACTGTAAGCTATTACTCTCTGTGTGTTGCATCTCACTGTAAGCTGTTACATATCTTTACATGTTGTTACGTGTCATCCTGAGCGGTTATATCACTTTACAGCCATTTTCCTGGGGGTCATTTTGACTCTATTCCTCTTTATATTCCCGTATAAGCCATTCCACTGCCCTGCGGGTCCTGTATCTGAATGTTATTACATTACTTCTCTACTCTCTCTATACTTTGTACCAAGAGCGTCTGTCGACAAATAGATTAACCCTTTGCGTGTCAGGGAGGTATCCGACGCATTGTGTTATTTCTCTCTGACACTTAAAGGGTTAAAATCTCCCCTCGAATATCTGAACCTACTTGTGTGTATTTTATTTCTTATTTTGGTGTGTGCGTGTATTTACATTGTATTGGAAATGAAGCAAAACATATAATTTGACCCAATATAATACTTTAGCATCCAAATGGTTAAATACCCCTCAATCCCCCATAAATTGTTCCAGATATGAATATCGCCTCTGTATATAATTGATGTCTGGGTGGGGGGGTGCAAATTTTTCCTCTGTATATTGCATCCCCTACTTCGGTACTCAAAGCGTTAACTATAATTGGCAGCTGTACAATGCTCTGCTGTATCCTTTGGCACTAAAGAGTTAATCTCAGCAGATGAGAGGTCATGTCCTCCCCCCCCACCTCCCCTTTGAGTCAGCTGTAGGAAAACAAATAAAGGGATATTTTCTTTTCACTGGCCCTTGTGTGTTGGTAAATATTAACTCTAGAGATGTCATTTATCCCTCTTTAAAAGCCTGCGCCCTATTGCTGTTTGTCTAGGGACATGAGAAGGAAGCGGCACATTAAAGAAACACTAAACTGTGCATTATCAGCTGATACGAAAGGGCATGTTTCAACATAGTGGAGTATGTAAAAAGTTTCCATAACGTGATAGAACTAAAGATATACAGCGTGAGCTTTTTTTCCTGCGGGCCAGGGGGAAGCCATTTTGCTTTGCACTCCTCACTTCCTGGACAAGGGGCTGCGCTGTATACTGTTAAAGTAGGAAGTGAGGAGTGCTTCGGGAAATTGCTTCCCCTCATAGTCTGGTGAAAAATGCCACACGTAAGTGATAGTTCGAGTTTTAACCCTTTGAGTGCCGGAGGGTCGTCGAACGCATTGCAAATCACTCAGAGGTTAAATAGAACATGGAAACTTTTACATTTAGATCTGTGAATGTTAAAACTTTTATTTTATTTTTATATTTTGTAATTTAAATAGCAACTTTATATTTTAGCGCTAGTATTGCAAAGTAATTAGTTTGAGACGTCTCTAGTGTACAAGTGGTCTAACCCTTTGAGTGCCAGAGGTGTATGTAATGCAGTGCGAACCCTTCTGGCAATCAGAGGGTTAATTAAATGAGAAATAACTTACCGCTCATCTTATTACGGCCATTAAATCCTAATGGCCCTCATCAGTTTTGACCTTCAATAGATACCATACCTTCAATCAGTTCTCCTAGCTACGGAGCCGGAAACGAGAGTTGTCGGCAGGTTTTTCAAATTAAAACGGGACAAGTCCATGACCGTACTTAACACTTTAAAGACTAGGCATATGCAATGCATTGCACACTCTTCCAGTCTTTAAAAGCTAAGATGGCAGTGTTCAAGATCCTATCCGTAGCTTTAAAGGGGAACTATCACCCCAAATAAAGCCGCACGCCCCCCCCCCCAATAATTAGCCATCTAGATATAAGCGTACCAATAGTACTATTATCCAGCATAATTACAGTGTTAGTTGGAAATCCTACTTCTGCAGAGACTGACGGCCAGACAACAGCGCTTTAGATGCATCTGGTCTCCTGCACCGTTGGTCCCTTCTGGTACCTAAAGGTACCATGCAGCTCCTCCTAGAGGAGACCGGGAGTGACAGCGCAGACGCACAGATGTCTGTAAGTCAAGATGCCTGCGCTGTTGCCTGGCCGTCAGTCTCGGCACAAGTAGGATTTCCAACTAACGCGGTAAATATGCTTGCTAATAGTACCACTGGTACGCTTATCGCTAGATGCCTAATTATTTGTGGGAGACTTTATTTGGGGTGATAGTTCCCCTTTAATGTTGGCCTTCATGCACATAACCCATTACTGACTGAAGATGTTATCTCTTGGGGCAAGTGAAATGCATAAGGGTGCTTAGGATTTTCTGGCCACAGTATTATGAATGTGGGGCTATTTCCTCTTTAAGAACTCTCAGAGACGGTAGAAGAGAACATCGTAAAGGAGATGTTCAGAACGCTGGACTGGGTGGGGTGGGGATGAGCTGATCATCTGCCATAAAGGTTAACGTTTGATTATCTTTTTTATTTCCACAGCTCTGGTTCAGGTTGAAAATATTCCAGTGAAGTTGCAGCTGTGCGATACCGCAGGGCAGGTACGTCTTGTGATCAGATCCACATTCCTTTTCTGTAACCGTGTCACATGAGCATTCTGAACTCTGACAACTACTGACTGACTGCCCTGCCCATACCCGGCTACAAGAAAATGGCCTCTGAGCCCCATATGCCCACATATATGTGTAATTATAGACAGACGTAGGACCATGTGTTCAAAAGAAAAGCGGAGTTATTCTGGGGCAAAGTACTTGCACCAAAGAAAAATAAAAATCCTCATTAACCCTTTGAGTACCAGAGGGGTACGCAATGCATTGTGTACCCCTCTGACACTCAAAGGGTTAATGAAAATAGGGCTATTAATCTCTTGAATGTAATGTGTTGGGAGACCTCTCTAGCCTTCAAGTGCTTAACCCCTTAAGGACCGGCACACGCAGCTGGCAATTGAGGACCACGGGGATTTTTTTTTTTTCTTTTTTTTATTAAGTTCCGGTTCAGGGCTTCCGGAGCGGCGTGCAGCCCTGAACTCCATGCCGTGCCAGGACTGTCACTGGTCCTTAAGTGCCGGACCGCCTTGACTGTCCTGGCACGTCAATCTTCCTTAAGGGATTAAAGGGATAGTAATGTTTCACAAAAACAGCAGCCCCAATTAATCTTCATAGTATTTGAGCCATAGAAAGTGTTATTTCATTACCGTGAGCATTGTAGTTCAAGAGTAATTGAATGATAAAGTTTTCCCCTCCCGCCCCTTTTACCTAGTGTAAGCCCCCACTCCTCAGGGCTTACAGGGGGACAATCTTCTTACTGTGAGAACAATGAAAGCCCTGCCCCCTTGACAGGCTTTTCAGCTTTTTCCCTTATCTTAATTGTCCCTCTCTGCAATCTACCTGGGCACCTCCCTGCTGCTCTAAGCTGATCAGTGTTACATCAGTAAAAGGGACGGGAGGGGGATACTTTATCATTCAATTACTCTTGTACTACAACTCTGACAGAATTGAAATAACACTCTCCATGGTCCAAATACTATGATGATTAATTAGAGCTGCTTTTATTATGAAACATTACTATCTCTTTAAAAGACTAATTTTAATCAATGGGAATATTTTATTTTTTATCCGATTAGGGTCCATACCCTGAGCTTGCTGAGGCCTTCATCCTGCAGTGGATGGACAATGACTGAAGCTTTATCTTTTTGTATATAATCCCATGTCTCCCTCGTGTCTGTGTCGCTGTATATCGGTCTATAATGGGACCTTCTCTTCTTCCGCAGGATGAGTTTGATAAGCTTCGTCACTTCTGTTACCCGCGGACGGATGTCCTGATCCTGTGTTTCAGCGTTGTGAGTCCGTCCTCCTTCCAGAATATCTCTGAGAAATGGATCTCCGAGATCCAGAACCACTGCCCCAACGTGCCTCTTGTGCTGGTGGGAACCCAATGTGACCTGCGTGAGGATGTTAAAGTTCTTATCCAGCTGGCACGGTACCACGAGAAGCCAGTGCCTCCTTCCTCTGCCAAGGCCCTCGCTGAAAAGATTGGAGCCGTGGGTTACGTGGAATGCTCTGCCCTGACCCAGAAGAACCTAAAAGAAGTTTTTGACATGGCTATCATCTCTGGGCTCCGATACTCTGACATGCGTGGCCAGAGGGAGAGGAAAATGGCCGCCACCGCCAACAAAATGAAGACTCTTTCTAAGGCTTGGTGGAAAAAGTACGTTTGTGTGTGAGGTCAGGAAACGGCATTGACTGTAATGCATGGCACGTCCACGGGACCAACAAACGAGAGGATGTTCCTCGCCCAAAGAGCTGGCAGTCAGGTGACACATGCGTGTTTCTCCGCAGATACCTGATTACTGAGCTGAGGGAGCAGCAATGGAATCTGGATACTAATACATACAGCCTACAGAAATGTAAACTATACCTTTGAGATAAATGGCCCTTATTTGGTTTAACAGAAGGACTTGCCTAGGTAGGTGTCTTTCAAACAGCAGCCACTTGTATTTACTTACTGTTCTGTGTGTTCATTTAACCCCTTAAGGACCCTTGACGTACCAGGACCGTCACGGTCCTTGAACTACTCAAGGACCGATGACGGTCATGGTACGTCACATACTTTTTACTTACAGCGCTCTACCGGGAGCGCTGTAAATAAAAATAAGGCATGAAATAGACCGCTCCAAGATCAGAGCGATCTCTTTCAAGCCCCATAGTGACGCGCCGATACACGTGACAGGTCACGTGTACCGACACGTCAAAGTGCCCCTATGCGGTCATTATGGGACGGATATGTCCCATGACCGCCGGTCCTTAAGGGGTTAAACCGCTGTAGTCTATAACTGAATGGGAGACCATAAAACCAAATAGTGTGACAAACAGACACCAAGGGAACAAAACTAAGTATGTTGTTCAAGGCATGGTAGCCTCTCAGGTGCCGCTCAGTTTACATTTATCACCCTCATGTGCCACTGCAGAGAGGAAATTAACCCCCCAATTATTTCAAGTCATGGGTGGGGCTGGCTAGAGAGCGAGTCCCCCATTTAGGATGGTGGGTGGGGCTGGCTAGAGAGCGAGTCCCCCATTTAGGATGGTGGGTGGGGCTGGCTAGAGAGCGAGTCCCCCATTTAGGATGGTGGGTGGGGCTGGCTAGAGAGCGAGCCCCCCATTTAGGATGGTGGGTGGGGCTGGCTAGAGAGCGAGCCCCCCATTTAGGATGGTGGGTGGGGCTGGCTAGAGAGCGAGCCCCCCATTTAGGGTCGTGGGTGGGGCTGGCTAGAGAGCGAGTCCCCCATTTAGGATGGTGGGTGGGGCTGGCTAGAGACCGAGTCCCCCATTTAGGATGGTGGGTAGGACTGGCTAGAGAGAGCGAGTCCCCCATTTAGGGTCATGGGTGGGGCTGGCTAGAGAGCGAGTTCCCATCTTTTCGACTCGTGAGTGGGGCTGGCTACAGTTAGAGACCTCCTTTAGAATAATGACTGGGGCTAGAGATGGCGACCACCATCTTCTTTTTTTTTTTTACTCATGGGTGGGTTGGGATAAATATATTACTAGCAATGTGAGAAGGTGTTGCCAATCCCTACCTGTGATTTTAAAGGGCCTTGTATGTATTGTCAACATATTTAATGTCCCCACTAAGATATAGACTACAGCAAAGTTTAAATGGCAACAAAAATAAACTTCCAGTAAATAGATATAACTAACGGCTGTATAAAAGGACACTTGTCTAGGTAAGTCCACCTGTTAAACAAGTTAAGAGTCTCTTCTAGAAAGGGTATAATTTACCTTTAAGCGCATGTTCTTCCACAGGGAAGGTAGGAAGCTCTTGAACAGTAGAAGTTTTCTGCGCCACAGTCAGGTTGGACTTTGATTGGTTCTGAAGGGGACATTGGCTGCCAGCCATCAGAAGGGAGCTTGCTGACTCTCTACGCCTGCTACTGGTTGATTTCGGCAGGGAACTTTATTGACGGATCATCCATCTTAAAAACAACAAAAAAAAAAAACTGAACATGGACACTTATCTTAAGAAAATACAAATTACTGCACCTATGTATTGTATAGTATTGTATTACTGCATAACGACGGTTGGGCCCTTTCTCTACGGCAGTGATGGGGAAACCTGTGGCTCTCCAGATCGCATTGGACAAAACTCCCAACATTTGCAGCTAGCCTCCAACTGTGGTTGGACTACAAATCCCATCTCCCCCAGCTGCTCAGTGGCTAGCCAGAGATGATGCAAGTTGTAGTGCAACAACCACTGGAGAGCCGCAGATTGCTCACCTCTGCTCTGTGGCCACAAAGTTGTAGTTATGGTGATTTTAGTCTGATCTGCCTCTCAGCAGAGGTGGCTGAAACTCTTATATGGCTTCTGTTTTTAGGAGCGTGCCTTAATTCTAAAGCATCATACAACGTGTTGATAGGGAACACTGTGTGTGTGTGTGTGGAGGGAGAATTGTATTCAAGGTCCAAATCTCTTCCTATATTTATGAATCAGTTAAAGAGAATGTGAGCGATTTTTAATGAGCAATAACGTGTTGCAACATATTTAACCTCTGCGTGACAGAGGGGTACGCAACGCTTACCCCTCTTGCACCAAAAGGGTTAATATGGAACCGTACTTGTAACTATTGCCTGGTGTACATTTGGAGCAAACGAACCAGAAATATACATTCCCAAACCCCAGTGTATTTGAACAGGGATTATAACCCATTGAATGCTAGAAAGGTCTTCCACATATTGTGCATATATCATTCAAGGAAGGGGTGAAGTCCACATTTGAATTAATGGGGTTTTTATCTGTCCTCATGGTGCGGTTGTTTTGTCTAAAACTGACCCAAGTATTCTGCTAACCATAAGGGTCTGAAGCTGAAAATGTCACTTTTTTTAACAAGATACTGAAAAGAAAAAACAAAAACAAGAAAATCTTCCAAAATCACTTAATTCTGTCAGCTGTGTTTTTATTTCAAACGATAGATTCTGTGAAATTGAACTTTATTGTGGGTCAGTTTAAGCAGATCAACTAGAACTGTCCGGCAGGAAGTGACAGTTGGTAATGTAGAGCAGTGCAAAATGTTAGTATATGACTGGAACCTCTGCATTAACTGACGGCTAAATAAAGCTTAAACATTTGATAAACTCTTACTTTAACCCTTTGAATGCCAGAGGGGTATCCAACGCATTGGTTGGCAGTACGTTGGGCACCACCCCTCTGCATTCACAGGGTTAAATGAAAAATATCTAACATAGATGTGTGATTTTTGAAAGCCCTTTCAAAATAACCTACTTACTACAAAATGACAGTTCCACTTTAACCATGTAAGTACCAGTTGGGGGAGGGGGTTAAACTTTTTAGAACTAGGAGGGGATCACAATTTACGCAATTGTTTTATATAATACTAGTTGAACAGCCCGTTACACGGGCCACAGTGCCTCAGGCAGCCGGTCGCGGGGCAGTCACACGCAGTGGAGACTGCCCGCGCCTCGGCTGATACAGAGCTGGACGCTCCTTCAGAGCGCCCAGCTCTGTATCAGCCGCGGCGCGGGCAGTCTCCACTGCTTGTGAGTGCCGCACGCGCAGCAGTGTCTACTGCGCATGTCGGGCGTTACACACAACTTGGCGAATTATTATATAGGATATTACTGGAACACTTTTTTGCCTTTGTCTTCATCCAGAATTTAACCTTTGAATGCCAGAGAGGTATCCACTGGGTTAATACATACCCTCCTGTCTCTGTCTCTGTGTGCCTCTTTTTGTGTCCTATATATATGTATTTTCTACCCTCCCTACCACAGTCTCCTTGATGAGCGTTCCAGGAATGAAAGGAATATTATCATCAAAAGAAGAAAAGGACTCAAATCCATTAACCCTTTGAGTGCCAGAGGGGTACGCAACGCATTGCTTTTCAGTGCGTTGCACACCCCTCTGGCACTCACAGGATTAAAATATTATGGAGGAGAGTCACTAAGAGGTGATAAAGAGGAGATAACTTCTCCAGTGATATCACTTCTCCAGTTCCTATGTTATTCTATGGAACCAATTCACTAAGAGTTTTTCTACTTTGGAGATCTTAGTGATGGGCTCCATAGAATAATATAGGAAGGAACTGGAGAAGTGATATCACTGGAGAAATTATCTCCACTTTATCATCTCTTTTTCACCGCTTAGTGAATCTCCCCCCTATGACTTCTAGACAGCATTTTCTTAGCAAACATTTTTATTAGGTCGATTTAAAAAAAAAAAAAAAAATCCATAAAGAGGGATAATTGTTTTGATATTGGAGTCCATCCTATCCAATTCACTAAAACTCTGATCTCTCTACATAAATCATAATGTACGTTGGACTTCTTACCGGTATAAACACAGAGGGGTAACACAGTAATTTACAGCTGTTTACAGATGAGTAGGAAGAGCCCTTTTGTAATAGATTTTTAGGAGTTTATGTGCCTAAGAAATAATTCTTACAAATGCTAGTTAATAATACATCCTATTTAAAAGGGTATGATCCACATTCAGTTTTAGGTGATACTGTGCCTTTAATGCTTTATAAGCAGGTGTTTGGGGCAAAAACACTTTGATTCCATGTGATTTTTGTTTTGGAAATAAAATTACTTTGATAAAATAAAATCTGAACAACAATTATTTTACTATGTGAGAGAGGATTGGGCAAAACATGGTGTAGTGCATGTGTGTGTATAGGAAACTGCCACTGCCTGCACTGTACCTGTGCTGTGTATACATGTCATGGTGTAGTAGTGTGTGTGAGGAGGAGACTGGCACTACCACTGCCTGCACTGTACCTGTGCTGTGTATACATGTCATGGTGTAGTAGTGTGTGTGTATAGGAAACTGCCACTGCCTGCACTGTACCTGTGCTGTGTATACATGTCATGGTGTAGTAGTGTGTGTGTGTGAGGAGACTGGTACTGCCACTGCCTGCACTGTACCTGTGCTGTGTATACATGTCATGGTGTAGTAGTGTGTGTGAGGAGGAGACTGGCACTGCCACTGCCTTCACTGTACCTGTGCTGTGTATACATGTCATGGTGTAGTAGTGTGTGTGAGGAGGAGACTGGCACTGCCACTGCCTTCACTGTACCTGTGCTGTGTATACATGTCATGGTGTAGTAGTGTGTGTGTGTGAAGAGGAGACTGGCACTGCCACTGCCCGCACTGTACCTGTGCTGTGTATACATGTCATGGTGTAGTAGTGTGTGTGTGAGGAGGAGACTGGCACTGCCACTGCCTGCATTGTACCTGTGCTGTGTATACATGTCATGGTGTAGTAGTGTGTGTGTGAGGAGGAGACTGGCACTGCCACTGCCTGCACTGTGCCTGTGCTGTGTATACATGTCATGGTGTAGTAGTGTGTGTGTGAGGAGACTGGCACTGCCACTGCCTGCACTGTTCCTGTGCTGTGTATATATGTCATGGTGTAGTAGTGTGTGTGTGTGAGACTGGCACTGCCACTGCCTGCACTGTACCTGTGCTGTGTATACATGTCATGGTGTAGTAGTGTGTGTGAGGAGACTGGCACTACCACTGCCTGCACTGTACCTGTGCTGTGTATACATGTCATGGTGTAGTAGTGTGTGTGTGAGGAGGAGACTGGCACTGCTACTGCCTGCACTGTACCTGTGCTGTGTATACATGTCATGGTGTAGTAGTGTGTGTGTGAGGAGACTGGCACTACCACTGCCTGCACTGTACCTGTGCTGTGTATACATGTCATGGTGTAGTAGTGTGTGTGTGAGGAGGAGACTGGCACTGCTACTGCCTGCACTGTACCTGTGCTGTGTATACATGTCATGGTGTAGTAGTGTGTGTGTGAGGAGACTGGCACTGCCGCTGCCTACACTGTACCTGTGCTGTGTATACATGTCATGGTGTAGTAGTGTGTGTGTGAGGAGGAGACTGGCACTGCCACTGCCTGCACTGTACCTGTGCTGTGTATACATGTCATGGTGTAGTAGTGTGTTGTGAGGAGACTGGCACTGCCACTGCCTGCACTGTACCTGTGCTGTGTATACATGTCATGGTGTAGTAGTGTGTGTGTGTGTGAGAGGAGACTGGCACTGCCACTGCCTGCACTGTACCTGTGCTGTGTATACATGTCATGGTGTAGTAGTGTGTGTGAGGAGACTGCCACTGCCTGCACTGTACCTGTGCTGTGTATACATGTCATGGTGTAGTAGTATGTGTGTGAGGAGGAGACTGGCACTGCCACTGCCTGCACTGTACCTGTGCTGTGTATACATGTCATGGTGTAGTAGTGTGTGTGAGGAGACTGGCCCTGCCACTGCCTGCACTGTACCTGTGCTGTGTATACATGTCATGGTGTAGTAGTGTGTGTGTGTGTGTGAGGAGACTGGCACTGCCACTGGCTGTACTGTACCTGTGCTGTGTATACATGTCATGGTGTAGTAGTGTGTGAGGAGACTGGCACTGCCACTGCCTGCACTGTACCTGTGCTGTGTATACATGTCATGGTGTAGTAATGTGTTTGTGAGGAGACTGGCACTGTCACTGCCTGCACTGTACCTGTACTGTGTATACATGTCATGTTGTAGTAGTGTGTGTGAGGAGGAGATTGGCACTGCCACTGCCTGCACTGTACCTGTGCTGTGTATACATGTCATGGTGTAGTAGTGTGTGTGTGTGTGTGTGAGGAGACTGGCACTGCCACTGCCTGCACTGTACCTGTGCTGTGTATACATGTCATGGTGTAGTAGTGTGTGTGTGAGGAGACTGGCACTGTCACTGCCTGCACTGTACCTGTACTGTGTATACATGTCAAGTTGTAGTAGTGTGTGTGAGGAGGAGATTGGCACTGCCACTGCCTGCACTGTACCTGTGCTGTGTATACATGTCATGGTGTAGTAGTGTGTGTGTGTGTGTGTGTGAGGAGGAGACTGGCACTGCCACTGCCTGCACTGTACCTGTGCTATGTATACATGTCATGGTGTAGTAGTGTGTGTGTGAGGAGACTGGCACTGTCACTGCCTGCACTGTACCTGTACTGTGTATACATGTCATGGTGTAGTAGTGTGTGTGTGGATGGCACTGCCACTGCCTGCACTGTACCTGTGCTATGTATACATGTCATGGTGTAGTAGTGTGTGTGAGGAGGAGATTGGCACTGCCACTGCCTGCACTGTACCTGTGCTGTGTATACATGTCATGGTGTAGTAGTGTGTGTGTGGATGGCACTGCCACTGCCTGCACTGTACCTGTGCTGTGTATACATGTCATGGTGTAGTAGTGTGTGTGAGGAGGAGACTGGCACTGCCACTGCCTGCACTGTACCTGTGCTATGTATACATGTCATGGTGTAGTAGTGTGTGTGTGAGGAGACTGTCACTGCCTGCACTGTACCTGTACTGTGTATACATGTCATGTTGTAGTAGTGTGTGTGAGGAGGAGATTGGCACTGCCACTGCCTGCACTGTACCTGTGCTGTGTATACATGTCATGGTGTAGTAGTGTGTGTGTGAGAGGAGACTGTCACTGCCTGCACTGTACCTGTACTGTGTATACATGTCATGGTGTAGTAGTGTGTGTGAGGAGGAGACTGCCACTGCCTGCACTGTACCTGTGCTATGTATACATGTCATGGTGTAGTAGTGTGTGTGAGGAGGAGACTAGCACTGCCACTGCCTGCACTGTACCTGTGCTGTGTATACATGTCATGGTGTAGTAGTGTGTGTGTGAGGAGACTGGCACTGCCACTGCCTGCACTGTACCTGTGCTGTTTATACATGTCATGGTGTAGTAGTGTGTATGTGAGGAGGAGACTGGCACTGCCACTACCTGCACTGTACCTGTGCTGTGTATACATGTCATGGTGTAGTAGTGTGTGTGTGTGAGGAGACTGGCACTACCACTGCCTGCATTGTACCTGTGCTGTGTATACATGTCATGGTGTAATAGTGTGTGTGAGGAGACTGGCACTGCCACTGCCTGCACTGTACCTGTGCTGTGTATACATGTCATGGTGTAGTAGTGTGTGTGTGAGGAGACTGGCACTGTCACTGCCTGCACTGTACCTGTACTGTGTATACATGTCATGTTGTAGTAGTGTGTGTGAGGAGGAGATTGGCACTGCCACTGCCTGCACTGTACCTGTGCTGTGTATACATGTCATGGTGTAGTAGTGTGTGTGAGGAGGAGATTGGCACTGCCACTGCCTGCACTGTACCTGTGTTGTGTATACATGTCATGGTGTAGTAGTGTGTGTGTGTGAGGAGAGTGGCACTACCACTGCCTGCACTGTACCTGTGCTATGTATACATGTCATGGTGTAGTAGTGTGTGTGTGAGGAGACTGGTACTGCCTGCACTGTACCTGTGCTGTGTATACATGTCATGGTGTAGTAGTGTGTGTGTGTGTGGAGGAGACTGGCACTGCCACTGCCTGCACTGTACCTGTGCTATGTATACATGTCATGGTGTAGTAGTGTGTGTGTGAGGAGACTGGTACTGCCTGCACTGTACCTGTGCTGTGTATACATGTCATGGTGTAGTAGTGTGTGTGTGGATGGCACTGCCACTGTCTGCAATGTACCTGTGCTGTGTATACATGTCATGGTGTAGTAGTGTGTGTGAGGAGACTGTCACTGCCTGCACTGTACCTGTGCTGTGTATACATGTCATGGTGTAGTAGTGTGTGTGAGGAGGAGACTGCCACTGCCTGCACTGTACCTGTGCTGTGTATACATGTCATGGTGTAGTAGTGTGTGTGAGGAGGAGACTGCCACTGCCTGCACTGTACCTGTGCTGTGTATACATGTCATGGTGTAGTAGTGTGTGTGAGGAGACTAGCACTGCCACTGCCTGCACTGTACCTGTGCTGTGTATACATGTCATGGTGTAGTAGTGTGTGTGAGGAGGAGACTGGCACTGCCACTGCCTGCACTGTACCTGTGCTGTGTATACATGTCATGGTGTAGTAGTGTGTGTGTGTGAGGAGACTAGCACTGCCACTGCCTGCACTGTACCTGTGCTGTGTAATGTCATGGTGTAGTAGTGTGTGTGTGTGAGGAGACTAGCACTGCCACTGCCTGCACTGTACCTGTGCTGTGTATACATGTCATGGTGTAGTAGTGTGTGTGTGAGGAGGAGACTGGCACTGCGACTGCCTGCACTATACCTGTGCTGTGTATATAAGTCATGGTGTAGTAGTGTATGTGAGGAGACTGGCACTGCCACTGCCTGCACTGTACCTGTGCTGTGTATACATGTCATGGTGTAGTAGTGTGTGTGGAGGAGACTGGCACTGCCACTGCCTGCACTGTACCTGTGCGTGTGTGTGTGTGTGGCACTGCCTGCATTGTACCTGTGCTTTGTATACATGGTGGGGTCGAGGTTGGCACTGCCACTCTTGTCTATATATAGAGCTGTTTAATATTCCCTGTCTATGCGCAAACCTATTTTCTCCGGGATTAGCCCTGTCACCATGGAGACGAGCCATGACATCACTAATCGGCAGGTTAATGTATTCCACTAATTCTTAATTAGGTGATCTATTTATAGGAAGAACTAGGTAGGACACTGAGAAAGGAAAATATATATTCTGTCTCATACCAGAAGCTGGAAAGCAAGCCAGCCCCCTGATATCGTTAGACTACACCTCCCATCATGCTTAGCTGCACAACAATATCAGGAAGCTTGCAAATTGTCCACCACCATAATCTTTCCAGTCCCACAACTAGTTAAAGAAACATGAGTATATACCTAGCTAGAACCTGCAAAAATTATCTATTCTGTGTTAGATTCCTAAAATCTAATCCTAAAGTGTAGTCTGGTTTATTTGGACACCATCTGGTTTAATTGTTTCTGCACATTTTAACCCATTAAGGACCATTGATGTACTCGGACCTTCACTCTAGTCCGGCACTTAAGGACTAGTGACTTTTACTCACCGCGCTCCTGCAAGACCGGAACGATCTATTTCAGTCCCTCGTTCGGCGTGCCAGAGGGGTACACAACGCATTGCTCTGCAGTGCGTTGCGTACCCCTCTGGAAAAGGGTTAATGGCTGCCCCCCCAGTAGAGCATAAGTAAGAAAAGTTATCAGGCCTATAAAATCAAATGGAGAAGTTTTACAGACATTAGCATGAATTATGGGGTGTTTAAGTGTATCCAAATCCCACGTCACTGGGAATTATGCACTAAAGAGGTGATAAATCGGAGATAACTTCTCCAGTGATATCACTTCTCCAGTTCCTATGTTATTCTCTATGAGTCTATGCACTAAGATCTCCACATCTGGAGAGATCTTCGTGCATTGGCTCCATAGAATAACACAGGAACGGACATCACTGGAGAAGTCATCTCCTCATTCTCACCTCTATCACGCCTCAGTGTATAACCGCTGTTGTTTCAGTACAGTTCTGCCTAGTTGCATTGTGTAGCCTGAATGATAAGAGACATGTTTCCTCTGTGTGATGGACAGGAAGGCGTCCTACTCGTCCTATCTCACACACACAAGTGTCTTTACCACTCGGTCAACAATGTAGACTGATTTTCCGTTCCAGCCGGAAATATTTGCTGGACGGGTATTTTCCATTTCAACAGATATTTCCAGCTCCTCAATTCCGCAATACCATTTTGACCTGGGGTCTCCAGTTCCAATGTTATTCTATGGGAGATCTTTTCCTGGACCACTGCACTCAACAGCACTTCTAACTCCCACCCACTGACTGGCAGTTCATGTGGCAGGAGGCACTTACAGCCAATAGCACTTACTACCTCTGTGTCCACCCTTCCTTCCTCTAGACTGTAATCTCTCACCTGCACTGGGGCCCCTGATTCTTCTGTTCTCCACATCTGATTGTACTATTTAATACTTCTTTATGTCTATTCCCAATTGTACAGCGCTGCGGAATTAGTTGGCGCTATATCAAGAATAATACTACAGGGGAGATGTACTAAGGTGTGATAAAGAGGAGATAACTTCTCCAGTGAGATAAACTCTCCAGTTCCTATGTTATTCTATGGGAGAGCTTTAGTTATAGACCAGTGGTTCTCAACCCGTGGCCACTAACAGACCAAGATTTGATGATTTCCTTGTGAAAGCACAGGTGAGTTAATCAGTGTGAATGAGCCTCTGATCAACACACTTGTGTTCTAGCAGGGACATTCCTAAGTCCTGGCCTGTTAGTGGCCACTAAGGGCATGGGCTGAGAACCCCAGGTATAGATTACAGGGCGATACGTACTAAGGTGTGATAAAGTGTAAATTAATTGTAACACCTTAGTACGTATCCCCCTGTAGTCTATAACTAAATCTCTCCCATAGAATAACATAGGAACTGGAGAGTTTATCTCACTGGAGAAGTTATCTCCTCTTTATCACACCTTAGTACATCTCCCCTGTAGTCTATAACTAAATCTCTCCCATAGAATAACATAGGAACTGGAGAGTTTATCTCACTGGAGAAGTTATCTCCTCTTTATCTCACCTTAGTACATCTCCCCTGTAGTCTATAACTAAATCTCTCCCATAGAATAACATAGGAACTGGAGAGTTTATCTCACTGGAGAAGTTATCTCCTCTTTATCACACCTTAGTACATCTCCGCTGTAGTCTATAACTAAATCTCTCCCATAGAATAACATAGGAACTGGAGAGTTTATCTCACTGGAGAAGTTATCTCCTCTTTATCACACCTTAGTACATCTCCCCCTGTAGTCTATAACTAAATCTCTCCCATAGAATAACATAGGAACTGGAGAGTTTATCTCACTGGAGAAGTTATCTCCTCTTTATCACACCTTAGTACATCTCCGCTGTAGTCTATAACTAAATCTCTCCCATAGAATAACATAGGAACTGGAGAGTTTATCACACTGGAGAAGTTATCTCCTCTTTATCACACCTTAGTACATCTCCCCCTGTAGTCTATAACTAAAGATCTCCCATAGAATAACATAGGAACTGGAGAGTTTATCTCACTGGAGAAGTTATCTCCTCTTTATCACACCTTAGTACATCTCCCCTGTAGTCTATAACTAAATCTCTCCCATAGAATAACATAGGAACTGGAGAGTTTATCTCACTGGAGAAGTTATCTCCACTTTATCACACCTTAGTACATCTCCCTCATGTTGCCCTACAGGAATATAACATTGATAATGTACCTAATTGCCATCGATGTGTAGGTTATCTGGAGGTTGCAATGCGGACCTGTCCATGAGACACTGGACCATATACACACTGAAAAATGGAGAAATATATGGGCACAGTAATGGTGCCATAGAGATGCAAACAAAATGCTTAATTGACTTAAATGGACCTTTGAAAACCTTGAATGTTAGACGAGACATTTTTAGCATTCAAGTTGATCAAATACCCATGAAAATCATATAGATTTTGGAAATCATTGTTTCTTGTGCTCTTTGTTTGATTTTTACCAAATCTGTGCTAATTTGCACAAAAACTCCATTGACTGTCCTGTGTCTTTCCTGCGACTCCCGCATGGATTGTTATGGAGCCGCTGACTAGCAGCTGAGACCAATTAAAGGAACAGCAACCCTTTATTTTGTCTTCACAAGTAGATAATATGCGGTCAGACTACCTGTCTGACCGATCTCTTGCTTATTGACTGTCACGACCCCTAGCTCATCAGGCCACATAAATTCTGCTGCAGTTCTGACCTTATCCTGCCTCCAGCATCTCATAACCTGCACGCCAGCCTGCGGCCACTGGATAGAAGTCCAGCTGTCCGTATCCATTACACAATGGGAGGACAAGGCTGGAAGGAGAGAACTGACAGATGTAAGAAGAGCTTGCTCTATGAGAAGGACTGCATGGGTGAGTGGTGGACAACCTATGGTCATTCAGCTGCTGTTGGAATACAACTTCCCTGCTGAATGTTGTGAAGTTTTGTCTGTAAGCAGCTTGTAGAGTTGCCACCTTTTCCTCAAAAAAAAACAAAAACGGCCATAGTTGTGGGTTGGTGAGGGCGGAGCCACAAAAGGGAGGAGCCACAAAAGGGGCAGAACCACTCAGTGGCAAGACCACTCATACTAACTCTCTCTCTCTGTCAGAAGAAGCACACTCTCTATCTCTCCCAGACTAAGCACACACACACTCTCTCTCTCAGACTAAACACACTCTCTCTCTCAGACTAAGCACACACTCTCTCTCAGACTGAGCACTCGCTCTCTCTCTCTGAGCACTCTCTCTCAGACTGAGCTCTCTCTCTCTCACTCTCTTAGACTAAGCACTCTCTCTCAGACTAAGCACTCTCTCTCTCTCTCAGACTGAGCACTCTCTCTCTGACTGAGCACTCTCTCTCTGACTGAGCACTCTCTGTCTCTCAGACTGAGCTCTCTCTCTCTGACTGGGCACTCTCTCTCAGACTGAGCTCTCTCGCTGTCTTAGACTAAGCACTCACTCTCTCAGACTAAGCACTCTCTCTCTCTCTCTCTGACTGAGCACTCTCTCTCTCTCTCTCTGACTGAGCACTCTCTCTCTCTCTCAAACTGAGCACTCTCTCTCTCTCAGACTAAGCACTCTCTCTCTTAGACTAAGCACTCTCACTCTCTCTCAGACTAAACACTCTCTCTTTTAATATCTTAATTCCTATATACTACTAACAATTTGTTCACAATACTGTACACACTTTGTCAGGAACAGTGGGTCCCTGCCCCATGAAGCTTACAGTCTAATTTATGGTACTGGGAGATAGTGACTTGCTTAATTCACAGGGAGCAGTCTATATACCTGCAATATCCAAGTGGAACATATAAAGCGCAGTACAACTCCAAATAATTTTGTTTTATATAAAAAAAAGAGTGTCCCCATTCTCTCGTTTGCACAAGGATCACAATTCTTTGATACATCTATTATATTTATATACTGTACAACTCCCATAATAATTTGCTCTGATTTAGGACTACAACTTCCATGGTCCTTGCACTAAGTCGCGACAAGACTACACTTCCCATAACAACCTGCTCGCTGACAGTTCTATCTCTCGTTTGCACAAGGATCACAATTCTTTGATACATCTATTATATTTATATACTGTACAACTCCCATAATAATTTGCTCTGATTTAGGACTACAACTTCCATGGTCCTTGCACTAAGTCGCGACAAGACTACACTTCCCATAACAACCTGCTCGCTGACAGTTCTATCTCCCACGCCATCCGACCTCAGACCTGGAAGTGTGTGCGTGCTGAGGGCCGTGTTGTGTTTACTTCCAAGTTCCGTCGGGGCTGGAGCCAGGGAGCGGGAGAGACCGAGGATGAGCTGAACAGTACAGTAGTAGGCCGTAGACATGGAGTGGATTCCGACCAGACTGCCTCCTGTGCACCAGTCTCTGAGCACTGACACTCTCACAACGTGTATGTATACCTCCGCGCCCGCCATCCCTGACTCCCCATTGTCAGTCACAAGACTCACACACACACACACGCCAAGCGAGCGTGACACGCTGACGCACCATCCAGCCAATGAGGACCATTGATGTCCAGATACTCTCCACTCATTGGCTGGTGATGGTGCGTGGACGCTGACGACTTTGAGCGAGCCACCTGAGCAAGAGACTGACTCTGGACGCATCGCAGAAACAAATACCGGCTTTTCAATTGTCGGTATAGTAGATATACCGACACCGGCTCTAAGGTCCTAATTACTGGCTGTGCAGGTAAAATACCGGCTGGGCGGCAACCCTAGCAGCTGCGAGGGCCTCACATTCACCATGCCTCATATATGTATGTGCTCTGGAGCATGGTAATGCTTTAAAGCGGAGATATCCCTCCAAATAATTATTGATATAGCGATAAGCATATAAATATTAGTATTGTACAGAATAGGTCCAGTGTTATTAAGAAATCGTACTTGATCTGAGACAGATTGGCAGGCTTCTTGCTTTACAGGCATCTCTGCACCTGCGCCATCAGTCACTTCCTGTTACCTTAAAGGAGCAGTAAACTTTTTTCTGAAAAAATATATATTGTAGGGATTTTCCTATTGAGTAAAATAATGGTATTCCCACTGCTGAGAAATTTATATTTCCAGAGTTATTACAGTTAAAACTCATGTTTTTTTTACATTAGCAGTGCCCTCTAGTGGTTAAATTCTAATTAGATTTCCTGTTAGAGTCTAATGGAGAGGAAAGTCAGAAAAGTCAGAGATATACAGTTCTCCATAGAATGTGATAGAAACTGCTGAGTCACTTACTGTCAGTTAGATATATCAGGAAGTAAACACAGTAAATTCACTTCCTTTCAGTTAGAACTATCAGGAAGTAAACACAGTAAATTCACTTCCTGTCAGTTAGAACAATCAGGAAGTAAACACACAGTAAATTCACTTCCTGTCAGAACTATCAGGAAGTAAACATATAGTAAATTCACTTCCTGTCAGAAGAAACAGGAAGTAAACACAGTAAATTCACTTCCTGTGAGTTAGAATTCCCCACAAGCCCTAAGAAGGGGAATCATGTCAGGGCTGTGGGGGGGTCAAAGAAAGCTTGTAAGGGGTATCTGCCCCTTTAATGTTTAAGAAGGGGTGGGGCATGGGAACCAATATAAGGGGGACACTTGGAGCATCACTTCCTTTTCAGAAGTGAATACCAAAAGTATCGGCCCTCCCTCCCTCCCTGTATTTGGGTTTTATTGTTAGTTTGGGGTTTGTTTTCTGGTGGGTTTTGGGTCATGAAAGTACCTGGGTTTACTTTATTTGTCACAGCTTTTGGCGCTTTTGGCCCTTGCCAATAGGAAAAATGGTACATCATGTTTGGAATGCATGGTTAACAGGTGGATGTCAGGCCAGCGGCCTTGGGCATTAAGCACCCGGACCACGGTCGCGGGTTGTGGTCACTGCCCCTCATTGAGCTGCACAGACCAGCTAATGGGGTGTGGTGGAATGGAGGAAAAGATGGGTTGAGCCTTTTGGGGCTCAGTAGGGTGGGCATAAGTTTATGCCTAGCATTTGGCAAGGGCTTAAAGTTGTGGTGGTTATTACATTTTAAGTTAATAAAGCTGTGGCCTGGTTTTTACATCCAAACAAGTTGTGTGTGTCTTTATTTGATCTATACCACATGCCCTAGACAAGAACTATCAGGAAGTAAACACAGTAAATTCACTTCCTGATTATTTAAACTGCTATAAATTTTGAATAAAACATCTGACAGCGATGGGATTGACCTTGTTTTATTCAGCAGGGAATGCTCTGTAAAATAGGTGTTTTCATAAAAAAAGTTTACTGCTCCTTTAAGGTACAATGGAACTCCCCCTCACCAATCCTGGAGGAGACGGGCTGGACAGCGAAGGCGCACTGATGCCTCATCGGCAAGATGTCTGCGCTGATGCCTGCCTGTTCGTCTCGGATCAAGTAGGATTCCTTAGTAACGACTGGCTCATTCTGTATAATACTATTATTTCTATGCTTATCGCTATATGAATAATTATTTGGGGGCACTTTATTTGGAGAGATGGTTCCGCTTTAATAGATATTTTCTTAAAGGCGATGTCAACCTCCATTTTGAATTTAAGCTGCAAGTGAACACCAGTAAAATGTTAACTGACATTGCCAGTACTTGTTATTCTCTTCTCATGCGTTTGTAATGTAGATAGAGGGCACACAGCACGTTCATGCTTTTCCTGCCCTACTGCCATAAAAGCTGCTTACAGATTATTCCACTTGCTTTGTAAAGACAACTTATATAGTATCTGTTGTGGGATATCTGTGGTGTCGAAATGGGTAAGAGATAGGGGTGGGCAAAAAGTCAGAAAAATCTCCCGCAATACTAATATATTTATATACTAGGTTAAAGCCCGTCATTTGACTGGGTCTAGGTCAAGCAGAAGCGTTTCTGTTCCTCCGCATGGCGGTGGGGGAGGGGGGCAGTGGCGGTGTTGCGGTGATCCCCAGAGCTTGCCGCTTTACCACTGCTTTCCCCTCCACCGGCTCTTCTGTTCCTCCGCACGGCGTGGGGGAGGGGGACAGCTGCGGTATTGCGGTGATCCCCGGAACGTGTCGCTCTACTGCTGCTTTCCCTTCCACCGCCGCGCACACGCAGTTTGCTAGGAGGCATTGCTGTCTGTGTCTGTGCATGTTATGCACACAGGGAGTGACGCATACTAGCAAATTATATATAAACTAGTTGAAGAGCCCGTTACACGGGACACAGTGCCTCTGATAGCCGGTCGCGAGGCAGTCACGCGCAGTAGAGACTGCCCGCGCCACTGCTGATACAGAGCTGGACGCTCCTTCGGAGCGCCCAGCTCTGTATCAGCCGTGGCGTGGGCAGCCTCTACTGCGCATGACTGCCGCACGCGCAGCAGTCTCTACTGTGCATGTCGGGCGTTACACACGATTTACCAAATTATTATATAGGATATATATATACTATATAATAATTTGTTAAAACGTGTGTAACAACGCAGTCATGCGCAGTCTCTATGTAGTAAAACATTTTCTAAATAAGTAAAAATAAATAAATATATTTATATTATTTTTTATTTATTTATATATTTTTTTGCAGTAATCTACCCTATGTCATCACAGTCTGTCCAGAAAAAAATAAAAACTCAACAACTTGTTTCCCCAGACTTTCCCAGCACAGAGATAATAACGGCAGGATCAGGAAGGACTTTTCTTTGAGTGCAGCTGCCAGAATGTTGGGGTATTTGGGGTCAGCCTCCTTTTCTCCCTTCTCACACCCCCAGACATGTCCAACACAGAGATAATAACAGCAAGATTAGGATGGAAATTGGACCCCAGCTGCCTGCAATGGGGGTTACACACTAAGGTGTAAATCTGGTTTAAATGTTCCGTTAACCGTGTGAGAGACAGAGGGGAACCCCTCTGGCACTCAAAGGGTTACATTTTGTAGTAGAAGGAGAGGATTTTAGTGGCGGTGTTTAGAATAGATTGGATAGGGGAAAGAGTGCAGTAGCCCAGGCAGGATAGGATGAGGTCATGCATATGGGTTTGAATAGTAGGTTGAAAGCAGAAGACACAGATGTTGCCAATCTTACATCTTACAAAAATGAGTAGCTTGACAGAAGGAGAAGCAGATGTGTTTCATCTTACATAGGAAAAAATAACAAGTTTTAATTAGAGAAAGAGTTGGAGGACTCGAGTATTATACCGAGGAAGCACACCGAGGACAGCTTACTATGCAGATCTGGAGTAACACTTGTTAACACAGGCTACACCATAGGACGTGCTCATAAACAATTCCTTTAGATTGTAAGATTTCCAGCCGGGGACCCCACTTCCAGTGTTTAATGTTATTAAGCACTTGTAGCCCTGTATTGTCTAAACCCGTAAAGGGATAGTAATGTTTCACAAAAACTGCAGCTCCAATTAATCTTCATAGTATTTGGGCCAAGGAGAGTGTTATTTCAATTCTGTCAGAGTTGTGGTTGAAGAGTAATTGAATGATAAAGTATCCCCCTCCCGCCCCTTTTACCTAGTGTAACACTGCTCACCTCAGATGTGGAATCTGGTCCACAGACCAGAAAGATCACAGCAAGGGACAATCTTCTTACTGTGAGAACAATGAAAACCCTGCCCCCATTGACAGGTTTGTCCTTATGATCACTGAAGGTTGTCCCTCTCTGTGATCCATCAGGACAGTCTTGCTGCTCTGAGGTGAGCAGTGTTACATCAGTAAAAGGGGCGGAAGGGGGATACTTTATCATTCAATTACTCTTGTACTACAACTCTGACAGAATTGAAATAACACTCTCCATGGCACAAATACTATGAAGATTAATTGGAGCTGCTTTTATTGTGAAACAATACTATTCCTTTAAATTGTAATTTGCTTTGTATACTTGTGGCACCAGATAAATAAACCTATGCATTCAGTGGTGGTGCTATAATATTAGCAGAATAAGTGGCTGCTGATGGCCCTAACTTGGTCAGAGGGCCTGGGAGTGTTTATATTGTAGTGCAGCCACATGTAATCCAGATCAGATGGCAATGTCTTATTAGATATAATGGAGCAGCAGTAAATGGGGGCCCTATGTACATTTTTCAGTTATGGTTGCAAAAAAATAGAGCAGCCCCTGTATTTGTTAGTTAGTTAGCATGTTTGTTAGTTTAATCATTTATTCATTCATGTCTTTCTATTAAAGAAATTTACTTCCACTTAAGTCAAGGGTGTAATTTCCTTTTAAAGGGATAGTAATACTTAAGTATTACTAATCCCTATATTAAAGCCTTAGTAAAAATAAATGTATTGCCCCCAGTGTCATCTCTCAAATCTTTATGGTTTGAGAGATGATCGCTTCTAAAGTTGCCCTCCCCCCCCCCTTCCCCTTAGTCAGCATTTTAGCTGACTGCAGGGAACAGAGTCGTACGACTTTCAGGCGGCTCTCCAGCACAGCCTGATCGCATTAAAGGGATAGTAATGTTTCATAATAAAAGCATCTGTAATTAATCATCATAGTATTTGGACTTTGGAGAGTGTTATTTCAATTCTGTCAGAGTTGTAGTTCCAGAGTAATTCAATGACAAAGTATCCCCCTCCCGCCCCTTTTACTGATGTAACACTGTTCAGCCAGAGCAGAAGGGAGGTGCCCAGGTAGACTTCAGAGAGGGACAATCTTCAATTAAGATAAGAGAAAAACCTGAAAAACTTGTCAAGGGGGGCAGGGCTTTCATTGTTCTCATAGGAAGAAGATTGTCCCCTTCTGTTATCTGTCTGGTCTATGGACTGGATTCCACATCTGAGAAGAGATGGCTTACACTAGGTAAAAGGGGCGGGAGGGGAAACTTTGCTTGTGAATATCTCTCAAACCATAAAGGATTGAGAGATAAGACTTATATCGTTCTTCATGTTTTTTTAATGCCTACAAAATAAAATAAAGATAAAACAAAGTATTACTATCCCTTTAACTAAAAAAATACTTTCACTGAAATGGTCTTCTACGTGTGATTGGTTTGCAAGCACACGTAGAAGACCGTTTTAGTGAAAGTTTTTTTCTTAGTTAACGTGATCGTGGCTCTGCTGCAGAGCCGCCTGATGATCTCTGACCGGATTTCCCTGAGTCAGCTAGAATGCTGACTACGGGGAAGGGGGAGGGAGAGGGCAACTTTAGAAGCGATTATCTCTCAAACCATAAAGGTTTGAGAGATGACACTGGGGGCAATGTTTTTTTTTTACTAGGGCTTTAATATAGGGATTTGTAATACTTAAGTATTACTATCCCTTTAAGTGCTTGATGATCAGAGTGGGGTGCAATGCGTACCCCACTCTGGTCATCAAAGCATTAATGAAAGGTCTGAACACTTTATACATGGGGGTTCGCAGCCTGCGCTTGGTCTGCTTGTTCCCTCTTAGGGTTAAGGAATTTGCTTTATCAGTGACGCGTATATTTTTCCTGTTTGCCCGACCTAGGCAAACAGGCTGAGGTTTTCCACGTGCCAGACGTCACTTTGCCTTTATCCTGGTTTCTCACCCAGCAGGAGCAGCTGCGCTGACGGCCGTACCTAGGAAAATTCAAAATGAGGTGACCCTGAGATTGTTCAGATTTAACCCTTAAAGTTCCCAGTACATAGATTCTAGGCAATGTGACCTTGCATGCTCTCAAATCGGTCCATGTGGAATTCTTAACCCTTTGAGTGCCAAAGAGGTATGCAACGCATTGCTTTGCAATGCCTTGCGTACCCCTTTGGCACGCAAAGGGTTAATATATTAAAACTTAGAGATATCTGTCTGCTTGAACACACAGAACACAAGCAGGGCTTCTCTTACTGTTCTGGTAGAAATAACAGCAGTTTAGAGGCTAAAGAAGCAGCTAACCCTTTGAGTGCCAAAGGGATACATAACTGATTGCAAAGAAATGCGTTTCATACCCATCTGGCATTCAAAATGTTAATCGGCACGGTAGGAGACGCTGGACTGTCTCACCCTGAGAATCTGGCCTTTTACCCTGAGATGCTGAGGTTTAGGCCAAAACTGTAAGTCTCAGGGTCAGACCCTGGTATGCTGGCAAACTAAGGAGCTGCCCAGAGGCACCTAATTGTTTGACCTGATTCGTGGGGGAGGCCACCGCAGTCTCACCTCCCTCTCACTGCGCCAGACATCAGGTCTGGGTTTATGGTTGCTACTTTATGTATTAGGAAGAAGTCCTGCTTGCCTGACTGTGTACACACACTGGTATCTCTAAGTCATACAGAAAGGCAGAGGGAGAAGTCCTGCTTGTCTGTGTGTACATGTAGCTGGATCACTAAGTTGTACAGGAAGGCAGAGGGAGAAGTCCTGCTTGTCTGTGTGTACATGTAGCGGGATCACTAAGTTGTACAGGAAGGCAGAGGGAGTAGTCCTGCGTGTCTGTGTGTACATGTAGCGGGATCACTAAGTTGTACAGGAAGGCAGAGGGAGAAGTCCTGCTTGTCTGTGTGTGTACATGCAGGGGGATCACTAAGTCGTACAGGAAGGCAGAGGAAAAAGTCCTGCTTGTCTGTGTGTGTACATGCAGGGGGATCACTAAGTCACACAGGAAGGCAGAGGGAGAAGTCCTGCTTGTCTGTGAGTGTCCAAAGAAGCAGTGATATCTCTGATCTGTAGCACATTCTATTATCATTGAGGACTGACTGGGGAATCTATGGGTTACAGCAAGTAGGTGTATATATCCCCAGGAACCTATGTTATGGAGAACATTAAGGGTTAATATTTCAAAGATGTCAGAGGTCTGCTCATTTTGAAAGGTCCCAGTTGTGCCCATATAAATCAATGTGAACTTTTAACCCTCTGAGTGCCAGAGAGGTACGCAACACATTGCTCTGCAAACCCTTCTCTGGCACTCAAGGGGTTAATTTTCCCCTATGGTGCAGTTGGCTTGCACCAGAATTGCCCCCGTTTACTTAGTATATCAGCCTGACTTCAGTGTCAGACATGATGTTACCAGTGAGTCACCACAGACATCGGGAGCTGATCGGTGAAGCACCAGCTGTTCTTCTGCATTTTGACTCATCACCTTAAACAAATGACACAACCCTTCCAGGCTCCCATGAATGTAGTCAATCTTCTCACAGGTGGGTGTGTAATGAGGAGAAGGTCACCTGAATGGTCTAAATCCAACTTCTCTACAGACAATCCCTCTGCTAAATATCCTAGATACCACAAGAAAGGAAGCTTGGGTGCGATATGGTACTCTGTGGTCTGTCTGCTCTAGTCCTCACAGTACGTACCACAGAAGTCTGGTCTGTGGTCTGTCTGCACTAGTCCTCACAGTTTGTACAATAGGAGTCTGGTCTGTGGTCTGTCTGCACTAGTCCTCACAGCTTGTACCATAGGAGTCTGGTCTGTGGTCTGTCTGCACTAGTCCTCACAGTATGTATAATAGAAGTCTGGTCTGTGGTCTGTCTGCTCTAGTCCTCACAGTTTGTACCATAGGAGTCTGGTCTGTGGTCTGTCTGCACTAGTCCTCACATTATGTACAATAGAAGTCTGGTCTGTGGTCTGTCTGCACTAGTCCTCACAGTATGTATAATAGTAGTCTGGTCTGTGGTCTGACTGCTCTAGTCCTCACAGTATGTATAATAGGAGTCTGGTCTGTGGTCTGTCTGCTCTAGTCCTCACAGTATGTACAATAGGAGTCTGGTCTGTGGTCTGTCTGCTCTAGTCCTCACAGTATGTACAATAGGAGTCTGGTCTGTGGTCTGACTGCTCTAGTCCTCACAGTATGTACAATAGGAGTCTGGTCTGTGGTCTGTCTGCTCTAGTCCTCACATTATGTACAATAGAAGTCTGGTCTGTGGTCTGTCTGCACTAGTCCTCACAGTATGTATAATAGTAGTCTGGTCTGTGGTCTGACTGCTCTAGTCCTCACAGTATGTACAATAGAAGTCTGGTCTGTGGTCTGTCTGCACTAGTCCTCACAGTATGTATAATAGTAGTCTGGTCTGTGGTCTGACTGCTCTAGTCCTCACAGTATGTACAATAGGAGTCTGGTCTGTGATCTGACTGCTCTAGTCCTCACAGTATGTATAATAGGAGTCTGGTCTGTGGTCTGTCTGCTCTAGTCCTCACAGTATGTATAATAGGAGTCTGGTCTGTGGTCTGTCTGCACTAGGCCTCACAGTATGTATAATAGGAGTCTGGTCTGTGGTCTGTCTGCTCTAGTCCTCACAGTATGTACAATAGGAGTCTGGTCTGTGGTCTGTCTGCTCTAGTCCTCACATTATGTATAATAGGAGTCTGGTCTGTGGTCTGACTGCTCTAGTCCTCACAGTTTGTACAATAGGAGTCTGGTCTGTGGTCTGACTGCTCTAGTCCTCACAGTATGTACAATAGGAGTCTGGTCTGTGGTCTGTCTGCTCTAGTCCTCACATTATGTATAATAGGAGTCTGGTCTGTGGTCTGACTGCTCTAGTCCTCACAGTATGTATAATAGGAGTCTGGTCTGTGGTCTGTCTGCACTAGGCCTCACAGTATGTATAATAGGAGTCTGGTCTGTGGTCTGTCTGCTCTAGTCCTCACAGTATGTACAATAGGAGTCTGGTCTGTGGTCTGTCTACTCTAGTCCTCACATTATGTATAATAGGAGTCTGGTCTGTGGTCTGACTGCTCTAGTCCTCACAGTTTGTACAATAGGAGTCTGGTCTGTGGTCTGTCTGCACTAGTCCTCACATTATGTACAATAGGAGTCTGGTCTGTGGTCTGTCTGCTCTAGTCCTCACAGTATGTACAATAGGAGTCTGGTCTGTGGTCTGACTGCTCTAGTCCTCACAGTTTGTACCATAGGAGTCTGGTCTGTGGTCTGTCTGCACTAGTCCTCACAGTTTGTACCATAGGAGTCTGGTCTGTGGTCTGTCTGCTCTAGGCCTCACAGTATGTACAATAGGAGTCTGGTCTGTGGTCTGTCTGCTCTAGTCCTCACAGTATGTATAATAGGAGTCTGGTCTGTGGTCTGACTGCTCTAGTCCTCACAGTATGTATAATAGGAGTCTGGTCTGTGGTCTGTCTGCTCTAGTCCTCACATTATGTATAATAGGAGTCTGGTCTGTGGTCTGACTGCTCTAGTCCTCACAGTATGTATAATAGGAGTCTGGTCTGTGGTCTGTCTGCTCTAGTCCTCACAGTATGTATAATAGGAGTCTGGTCTGTGGTCTGTCTGCTCTAGTCCTCACATTATGTACAATAGGAGTCTGGTCTGTGGTCTGACTGCTCTAGTCCTCACATTATGTACAGTAGGAGTCTGGTCTGTGGTCTGACTGCTCTAGTCCTCACATTATGTACAATAGGAGTCTGGTCTGTGGTCTGTCTGCTCTAGTCCTCAGAGTATGTACAATAGGAGTCTGGTGTGTGGTCTGACTGCTCTAGTCCTCACATTATGTACAATAGGAGTCTGGTCTGTGGTCTGTCTGCTCTAGTCCTCACATTATGTACAATAGGAGTCTGGTCTGTGGTCTGTCTGCTCTAGTCCTCAGAGTATGTACAATAGGAGTCTGGTCTGTGGTCTGACTGCTCTAGTCCTCACATTATGTATAATAGGAGTCTGGTCTGTGGTCTGTCTGCTCTAGTCCTCACAGTATGTATAATAGGAGTCTGGTCTGTGGTCTGACTGCTCTAGTCCTCACAGTATGTACAGTAGGAGTCTAGTCTGTGATCTGACTGCTCTAGTCCTCACAGTATGTATAATAGGAGTCTGGTCTGTGGTCTGACTGCTCTAGTCCTCGCATTATGTACAATAGGAGTCTGGTCTGTGGTCTGACTGCTCTAGTCCTCACATTATGTATAATAGGAGTCTGGTCTGTGGTCTGTCTGCTCTAGTCCTCACAGTATGTATAATAGGAGTCTGGTCTGTGGTCTGACTGCTCTAGTCCTCACAGTATGTACAGTAGGAGTCTAGTCTGTGATCTGACTGCTCTAGTCCTCACAGTTTGTACAATAGGAGTCTGGTCTGTGGTCTGACTGATCTAGTCCTCACAGTTTGTACAATAGGAGTCTGGTCTGTGGTCTGTCTGCTCTAGTCCTCACAGTATGTACAGTAGGAGTCTGGTCTGTGGTCTGTCTGCTCTAGTCCTCACAGTATGTATAATAGGAGTCTGGTCTGTGGTCTGACTGCTCTAGTCCTCACAGTATGTACAATAGGAGTCTGGTCTGTGGTCTGTCTGCTCTAGTCCTCACAGTATGTAGAATAGGAGTCTGGTCTGTGGTCTGTCTGCTCTAGTCCTCACAGTATGTACAATAGGAGTCTGGTCTGTGGTCTGTCTGCTCTAGTCCTCAGAGTATGTACAATAGGAGTCTGGTGTGTGGTCTGACTGCTCTAGTCCTCACATTATGTACAATAGGAGTCTGGTCTGTGGTCTGTCTGCTCTAGTCCTCACATTATGTACAATAGGAGTCTGGTCTGTGGTCTGTCTGCTCTAGTCCTCAGAGTATGTACAATATGAGTCTGGTCTGTGGTCTGACTGCTCTAGTCCTCACATTATGTACAATAGGAGTCTGGTCTGTGGTCTGACTGCTCTAGTCCTCACAGTTTGTACAATAGGAGTCTGGTCTGTGGTCTGTCTGCTCTAGTCCTCACAGTATGTACAGTAGGAGTCTGGTCTGTGGTCTGTCTGCTCTAGTCCTCACAGTATGTATAATAGGAGTCTGGTCTGTGGTCTGACTGCTCTAGTCCTCACAGTATGTACAATAGGAGTCTGGTCTGTGGTCTGTCTGCTCTAGTCCTCACAGTATGTAGAATAGGAGTCTGGTCTGTGGTCTGTCTGCTCTAGTCCTCACAGTATGTATAATAGGAGTCTGGTCTGTGGTCTGTCTGCACTAGTCCTCACAGTATGTATAATAGGAGTCTGGTCTGTGGTCTGTCTGCTCTAGTCCTCACAGTATGTATAATAGGAGTCTGGTCTGTGGTCTGACTGCTCTAGTCCTCACAGTATGTACAATAGGAGTCTGGTCTGTGGTCTGTCTGCTCTAGTCCTCACAGTATGTACAATAGGAGTCTGGTCTGTGGTCTGTCTGCTCTAGTCCTCACATTATGTACAATAGGAGTCTGGTCTGTGGTCTGTCTGCTCTAGTCTTCAGAGTATGTACAATAGGAGTCTGGTCTGTGGTCTGACTGCTCTAGTCCTCACATTATGTATAATAGGAGTCTGGTCTGTGGTCTGTCTGCTCTAGTCCTCACAGTATGTATAATAGGAGTCTGGTCTGTGGTCTGACTGCTCTAGTCCTCACAGTATGTACAGTAGGAGTCTAGTCTGTGATCTGACTGCTCTAGTCCTCACAGTATGTATAATAGGAGTCTGGTCTGTGGTCTGACTGCTCTAGTCCTCACATTATGTACAATAGGAGTCTGGTCTGTGGTCTGACTGCTCTAGTCCTCACATTATGTATAATAGGAGTCTGGTCTGTGGTCTGTCTGCTCTAGTCCTCACAGTATGTATAATAGGAGTCTGGTCTGTGGTCTGACTGCTCTAGTCCTCACAGTATGTACAGTAGTAGTCTAGTCTGTGATCTGACTGCTCTAGTACTCACAGTTTGTACAATAGGAGTCTGGTCTGTGGTCTGACTGCTCTAGTCCTCACAGTTTGTACAATAGGAGTCTGGTCTGTGGTCTGTCTGCTCTAGTCCTCACAGTATGTACAGTAGGAGTCTGGTCTGTGGTCTGTCTGCTCTAGTCCTCACAGTATGTATAATAGGAGTCTGGTCTGTGGTCTGACTGCTCTAGTCCTCACAGTATGTACAATAGGAGTCTGGTCTGTGGTCTGTCTGCTCTAGTCCTCACAGTATGTAGAATAGGAGTCTGGTCTGTGGTCTGTCTGCTGTAGTCCTCACAGTATGTACAATAGGAGTCTGGTCTGTGGTCTGTCTGCTCTAGTCCTCACAGTATGTAGAATAGGAGTCTGGTCTGTGGTCTGTCTGCTCTAGTCCTCACAGTATGTATAATAGGAGTCTGGTCTGTGGTCTGTCTGCACTAGTCCTCACAGTATGTATAATAGGAGTCTGGTCTGTGGTCTGTCTGCTCTAGTCCTCACAGTATGTATAATAGGAGTCTGGTCTGTGGTCTGACTGCTCTAGTCCTCACAGTATGTACAATAGGAGTCTGGTCTGTGGTCTGTCTGCTCTAGTCCTCACAGTATGTACAGTAGGAGTCTGGTCTGTGGTCTGACTGCTCTAATCCTCACATTATGTATAATAGGAGTCTGGTCTGTGGTCTGTCTGCTCTAATCCTCACATTATGTATAATAGGAGTCTGGTCTGTGGTCTGTCTGCTCTAGTCCTCACATTATGTACAATAGAAGTCTGGTCTGTGGTCTGACTGCTCTAGTCCTCACAGTATGTACAGTAGGAGTCTGGTCTGTGGTCTGACTGCTCTAGTCCTCACATTATGTATAATAGGAGTCTGGTCTGTGGTCTGTCTGCTCTAGTCCTCACAGTATGTACAGTAGGAGTCTGATCTGTGGTCTGTCTGCACTAGTCCTCACAGTATGTATAATAGGAGTCTGGTCTGTGGTCTGACTGCTCTAGTCCTCACAGTATGTACAGTAGGAGTCTGGTCTGTGGTCTGACTGCTCTAGTCCTCACATTATGTATAATAGGAGTCTGGTCTGTGGTCTGTCTGCTCTAGTCCTCACAGTATGTACAGTAGGAGTCTGGTCTGTGGTCTGACTGCACTAGTCCTCACATTATGTACAGTAGGAGTCTGGTCTGTGGTCTGTCTGCTCTAGTCCTCACAGTATGTACAGTAGGAGTCTGGTCTGTGGTCTGACTGCACTAGTCCTCACATTATGTACAGTAGGAGTCTGGTCTGTGGTCTGTCTGCTCTAGTCCTCACATTATGTACAATAGGAGTCTGGTCTGTGGTCTGTCTGCTCTAGTCCTCACATTATGTATAATAGGAGTCTGGTCTGTGGTCTGTCTGCTCTAGTCCTCACAGTATGTAGAATAGGAGTCTGGTCTGTGGTCTGACTGCTCTAGTCCTCACATTATGTATAATAGGAGTCTGGTCTGTGGTCTGTCTGCTCTAGTCCTCACATTATGTATAATAGGAGTCTGGTCTGTGGTCTGTCTGCTCTAGTCCTCACAGTATGTACAATAGGAGTCTGGTCTGTGGTCTGTCTGCTCTAGTCCTCACATTATGTACAATAGAAGTCTGGTCTGTGGTCTGTCTGCTCTAGTCCTCACAGTATGTACAATAGGAGTCTGGTCTGTGGTCTGTCTGCTCTAGTCCTCACAGTATGTATAATAGGAGTCTGGTCTGTGGTCTGTCTGCTCTAGTCCTCACATTATGTACAATAGGAGTCTGGTCTGTGGTCTGTCTGCTCTAGTCCTCACATTATGTACAATAGGAGTCTGGTCTGTGGTCTGACTGCTCTAGTCCTCACAGTATGTAGAATAGGAGTCTGGTCTGTGGTCTGACTGCTCTAGTCCTCACATTATGTATAATAGGAGTCTGGTCTGTGGTCTGTCTGCTCTAGTCCTCACAGTATGTACAATAGGAGTCTGGTCTGTGGTCTGACTGCTCTAGCCTCACATTATGTACAGTAGTAGTCTGGTCTGTGGTCTGACTGCACTAGGCCTCACATTATGTACCATAGAAGTCTGGTCTGTGGTCTGACTGCTCTAGTCCTCACATTATGTACCATAGGAGTCTGGTCTGTGGTCTGTCTGCTCTAGTCCTCACAGTATGTACAATAGGAGTCTGGTCTGTGGTCTGTCTGCTCTAGTCCTCACAGTATGTATAATAGGAGTCTGGTCTGTGGTCTGTCTGCTCTAGTCCTCACAGTATGTACAGTAGGAGTCTGGTCTGTGGTCTGTCTGCTCTAGTCCTCACATTATGTACCATAGGAGTCTGGTCTGTGGTCTGTCTGCTCTAGTCCTCACAGTATGTACAATAGGAGTCTGGTCTGTGGTCTGTCTGCACTAGGCTGCACATTATGTACAGTAGGAGTCTGGTCTGTGGTCTGTCTGCTCTAGTCCTCACAGTATGTATAATAGGAGTCTGGTCTGTGGTCTGTCTGCTCTAGTCCTCACAGTATGTACAGTAGGAGTCTGGTCTGTGGTCTGTCTGCTCTAGTCCTCACATTATGTACCATAGGAGTCTGGTCTGTGGTCTGTCTGCTCTAGTCCTCACAGTATGTACAATAGGAGTCTGGTCTGTGGTCTGTCTGCTCTAGGCCTCACAGTATGTACAATAGGAGTCTGGTCTGTGGTCTGTCTGCTCTAGTCCTCACATTATGTACAATAGGAGTCTGGTCTGTGGTCTGACTGCTCTAGTCCTCACAGTATGTACAATAGGAGTCTGGTCTGTGGTCTGTCTGCTCTAGTCCTCACAGTATGTATAATAGTAGTCTGGTCTGTGGTCTGTCTGCTCTAGTCCTCACATTATGTACAATAGAAGTCTGGTCTGTGGTCTGTCTGCTCTAGTCCTCACAGTATGTATAATAGAAGTCTGGTCTGTGGTCTGTCTGCTCTAGTCCTCACAGTATGTATAATAGGAGTCTGGTCTGTGGTCTGTCTGCACTAGTCCTCACAGTATGTACAATAGGAGTCTGGTCTGTGGTCTGACTGCTCTAGTCCTCACAGTATGTACAGTAGGAGTCTGGTCTGTGGTCTGACTGCACTAGTCCTCACATTATGTACAATAGGAGTCTGGTCTGTGGTCTGTCTGCACTAGTCCTCACATTATGTACAATAGGAGTCTGGTCTGTGGTCTGTCTGCTCTAGTCCTCACATTATGTACAATAGGAGTCTGGTCTGTGGTCTGTCTGCTCTAGTCCTCACAGTATGTATAATAGTAGTCTGGTCTGTGGTCTGACTGCTCTAGTCCTCACATTATGTACAATAGGAGTCTGGTCTGTGGTCTGACTGCTCTAGTCCTCACAGTATGTATAATAGTAGTCTGGTCTGTGGTCTAACTGCTCTAGTCCTCACAGTATGTACAATAGGAGTCTGGTCTGTGGTCTGACTGCTCTAGTCCTCACATTATGTACAATAGGAGTCTGGTCTGTGGTCTGACTGCTCTAGTCCTCACAGTATGTACAATAGGAGTCTGGTCTGTGGTCTGACTGCACTAGTCCTCACATTATGTACAATAGGAGTCTGGTCTCTGGTGTTACTGCACTAGTCCTCACAGTATGTACAATAGGAGTCTGGTCTGTGGTCTGACTGCTCTAGTCCTCACATTATGTATAATAGGAGTCTGGTCTGTGGTCTGACTGCTCTAGTCCTCACAGTATGTACAATAGGAGTCTGGTCTGTGGTCTGACTGCACTAGGCCTCACAGTATGTACAATAGGAGTCTGGTCTGTGGTCTGTCTGCTCTAGTCCTCACATTATGTACAATAGGAGTCTGGTCTGTGGTCTGTCTGCTCTAGTCCTCACAGTATGTATAATAGTAGTCTGGTCTGTGGTCTGTCTGCTCTAGTCCTCACAGTATGTATAATAGTAGTCTGGTCTGTGGTCTGTCTGCACTAGTCCTCACAGTATGTACAATAGGAGTCTGGTCTGTGATCTGACTGCACTAGACCTCACATTATGTACAATAGGAGTCTGGTCTGTGGTCTGACTGCTCTAGTCCTCACAGTATGTACAATAGGAGTCTGGTCTGTGGTCTGTCTGCTCTAGTCCTCACAGTATGTACAGTAGGAGTCTGGTCTGTGATCTGACTGCTCTAGTCCTCACAGTATGTACAATAGGAGTCTGGTCTGTGGTCTGACTGCTCTAGTCCTCACATTATGTACAATAGGAGTCTGGTCTGTGATCTGACTGCTCTAGTCCTCACAGTATGTACAATAGGAGTCTGGTCTGTGGTCTGACTGCACTAGTCCTCACATTATGTACAATAGGAGTCTGGTCTGTGGTCTGTCTGCTCTAGTCCTCACAGTATGTATAATAGGAGTCTGGTCTGTGGTCTGTCTGCTCTAGTCCTCACAGTATGTACAGTAGGAGTCTGGTCTGTGATCTGACTGCTCTAGTCCTCACAGTATGTACAATAGGAGTCTGGTCTGTGGTCTGACTGCTCTAGTCCTCACATTATGTACAATAGGAGTCTGGTCTGTGGTCTGACTGCACTAGTCCTCACATTATGTACAATAGGAGTCTGGTCTGTGGTCTGACTGCACTAGACCTCACAGTATGTACAATAGGAGTCTGGTCTGTGGTCTGACTGCACTAGACCTCACAGTATGTACAATAGGAGTCTGGTCTGTGGTCTGACTGCTCTAGTCCTCACATTATGTACAATAGGAGTCTGGTCTGTGGTCTGACTGCTCTAGTCCTCACATTATGTACAATAGGAGTCTGGTCTGTGGTCTGTCTGCTCTAGTCCTCACAGTATGTACAATAGGAGTCTGGTCTGTGGTCTGACTGCACTAGGCCTCACAGTATGTACAATAGGAGTCTGGTCTGTGGTCTGACTGCTCTAGTCCTCACATTATGTACAATAGGAGTCTGGTCTGTGGTCTGACTGCACTAGTCCTCACATTATGTACAATAGGAGTCTGGTCTGTGGTCTGTCTGCACTAGTCCTCACATTATGTACAATAGGAGTCTGGTCTGTGGTCTGACTGCACTAGTCCTCACATTATGTACAATAGGAGTCTGGTCTGTGGTCTGACTGCACTAGTCCTCACATTATGTACAATAGGAGTCTGGTCTGTGGTCTGACTGCTCTAGACCTCACAGTATGTACAATAGGAGTCTGGTCTGTGGTCTGTCTGCACTAGTCCTCACATTATGTACAATAGGAGTCTGGTCTGTGGTCTGACTGCACTAGTCCTCACATTATGTACAATAGGAGTCTGGTCTGTGGTCTGACTGCTCTAGTCCTCACAGTATGTACAATAGGAGTCTGGTTTGTGGTCTGTCTGCACTAGTCCTCACAGTATGTACAATAGGAGTCTGGTCTGTGGTCTGACTGCTCTAGTCCTCACATTATGTACAATAGGAGTCTGGTCTGTGGTCTGACTGCTCTAGTCCTCACATTATGTACAATAGGAGTCTGGTCTGTGGTCTGACTGCTCTAGTCCTCACATTATGTATAATAGGAGTCTGGTCTGTGGTCTGACTGCTCTAGTCCTCACATTATGTACCATAGGAGTCTGGTCTGTGGTCTGACTGCTCTAGTCCTCACATTATGTACAATAGGAGTCTGGTCTGTGGTCTGACTGCTCTAGTCCTCACATTATGTACAATAGGAGTCTGGTCTGTGGTCTGACTGCACTAGTCCTCACATTATGTACAATAGGAGTCTGGTTTGTGGTCTGTCTGCACTAGTCCTCACAGTATGTACAATAGGAGTCTGGTCTGTGGTCTGACTGCACTAGTCCTCACATTATGTAGAATAGGAGTCTGGTCTGTGGTCTGTCTGCTCTAGTCCTCACATTATGTATAATAGGAGTCTGGTCTGTGGTCTGACTGCTCTAGTCCTCACATTATGTACAATAGGAGTCTGGTTTGTGGTCTGTCTGCACTAGGCCTCACAGTATGTACAATAGGAGTCTGGTCTGTGGTCTGTCTGCTCTAGTCCTCACAGTATGTAGAATAGGAGTCTGGTCTGTGGTCTGTCTGCTCTAGTCCTCACATTATGTATAATAGGAGTCTGGTCTGTGGTCTGACTGCACTAGTCCTCACATTATGTACAATAGGAGTCTGGTCTGTGGTCTGACTGCACTAGTCCTCACATTATGTACAATAGGAGTCTGGTCTGTGGTCTGTCTGCTCTAGTCCTCACAGTATGTAGAATAGGAGTCTGGTCTGTGGTCTGTCTGCTCTAGTCCTCACATTATGTATAATAGGAGTCTGGTCTGTGGTCTGTCTGCTCTAGTCCTCACATTATGTACAATAGGAGTCTGGTCTGTGGTCTGACTGCACTAGTCCTCACAGTTTGTACAATAGGAGTCTGGTCTGTGGTCTGTCTGCTCTAGTCCTCACATTATGTACAATAGGAGTCTGGTCTGTGGTCTGTCTGCTCTAGTCCTCACAGTTTGTACAATAGGAGTCTGGTCTGTGGTCTGTCTGCTCTAGTCCTCACAGTATGTATAATAGTAGTCTGGTCTGTGGTCTGACTGCTCTAGTCCTCACAGTATGTACAATAGGAGTCTGGTTTGTGGTCTGTCTGCACTAGTCCTCACAGTATGTACAATAGGAGTCTGGTCTGTGGTCTGACTGCACTAGTCCTCACATTATGTACCATAGGAGTCTGGTCTGTGGTCTGACTGCACTAGTCCTCACATTATGTACCATAGGAGTCTGGTCTGTGGTCTGACTGCTCTAGTCCTCACATTATGTACAATAGGAGTCTGGTCTGTGGTCTGACTGCTCTAGTCCTCACATTATGTACAATAGTAGTCTGGTCTGTGGTCTGTCTGCTCTAGTCCTCACAGTATGTACAGTAGGAGTCTGGTCTGTGATCTGACTGCACTAGTCCTCACAGTATGTACAATAGGAGTCTGGTCTGTGGTCTGACTGCACTAGTCCTCACATTATGTACAATAGGAGTCTGGTCTGTGGTCTGTCTGCTCTAGTCCTCACAGTATGTACAATAGAAGTCTGGTCTGTGGTCTGTCTGCTCTAGTCCTCACATTATGTACAATAGGAGTCTGGTCTGTGGTCTGTCTGCTGTAGTCCTCACAGTATGTATAATAGTAGTCTGGTCTGTGGTCTGACTGCTCTAGTCCTCACAGTATGTACAATAGGAGTCTGGTCTGTGGTCTGACTGCTCTAGTCCTCACATTATGTACAATAGGAGTCTGGTCTGTGGTCTGACTGCACTAGGCCTCACAGTATGTACAATAGGAGTCTGGTCTGTGGTCTGACTGCACTAGGCCTCACATTATGTACAATAGGAGTCTGGTCTGTGGTCTGTCTGCTCTAGTCCTCACAGTATGTATAATAGTAGTCTGGTCTGTGGTCTGACTGCTCTAGTCCTCACAGTATGTACAATAGGAGTCTGGTTTGTGGTCTTTCTGCACTAGTCCTCACAGTATGTACAATAGGAGTCTGGTCTGTGGTCTGACTGCACTAGTCCTCACATTATGTACCATAGGAGTCTGGTCTGTGGTCTGACTGCACTAGTCCTCACATTATGTACCATAGGAGTCTGGTCTGTGGTCTGACTGCTCTAGTCCTCACATTATGTACAATAGGAGTCTGGTCTGTGGTCTGACTGCTCTAGTCCTCACATTATGTACAATAGTAGTCTGGTCTGTGGTCTGTCTGCTCTAGTCCTCACAGTATGTACAGTAGGAGTCTGGTCTGTGATCTGACTGCACTAGTCCTCACAGTATGTACAATAGGAGTCTGGTCTGTGGTCTGACTGCACTAGTCCTCACATTATGTACAATAGGAGTCTGGTCTGTGGTCTGTCTGCTCTAGTCCTCACAGTATGTACAATAGGAGTCTGGTCTGTGGTCTGTCTGCTCTAGTCCTCACATTATGTACAATAGGAGTCTGGTCTGTGGTCTGTCTGCTGTAGTCCTCACAGTATGTATAATAGTAGTCTGGTCTGTGGTCTGACTGCTCTAGTCCTCACAGTATGTACAATAGGAGTCTGGTCTGTGGTCTGACTGCTCTAGTCCTCACATTATGTACAATAGGAGTCTGGTCTGTGGTCTGACTGCACTAGGCCTCACAGTATGTACAATAGGAGTCTGGTCTGTGGTCTGACTGCACTAGGCCTCACATTATGTACAATAGGAGTCTGGTCTGTGGTCTGTCTGCTCTAGTCCTCACAGTATGTATAATAGGAGTCTGGTCTGTGGTCTGTCTGCTCTAGTCCTCACAGTATGTACAGTAGGAGTCTGGTCTGTGATCTGACTGCACTAGTCCTCACAGTATGTATAATAGGAGTATGGTCTGTGGTCTGTCTGCTCTAGTCCTCACAGTATGTACAATAGGAGTCTGGTCTGTGGTCTGACTGCTCTAGTCCTCACATTATGTACAATAGGAGTCTGGTCTGTGGTCTGACTGCTCTAGTCCTCACATTATGTACAATAGGAGTCTGGTCTGTGGTCTGACTGCTCTAGTCCTCACAGTATGTATAATAGGAGTCTGGTCTGTGGTCTGTCTGCTCTAGTCCTCACAGTATGTACAGTAGTAGTCTGGTCTGTGGTCTGTCTGCTCTAGTCCTCACAGTATGTACAGTAGGAGTCTGGTCTGTGATCTGACTGCTCTAGTCCTCACAGTATGTACAGTAGGAGTCTGGTCTGTGGTCTGACTGCTCTAGTCCTCACAGTATGTACAGTAGGAGTCTGGTCTGTGGTCTGACTGCACTAGGCCTCACAGTATGTACAGTAGGAGTCTGGTCTGTGGTCTGTCTGCACTAGACCTCACAGTATGTACAGTAGGAGTCTGGTCTGTGGTCTGACTGCACTAGGCCTCACAGTATGTACAGTAGGAGTCTGGTCTGTGGTCTGACTGCACTAGGCCTCACAGTATGTACAGTAGGAGTCTGTTCTGTGGTCTGTCTGCTCTAGTCCTCACATTATGTACAGTAGGAGTCTGGTCTGTGGTCTGACTGCTCTAGTCCTCACAGTATGTACAGTAGGAGTCTGGTCTGTGGTCTGACTGCTCTAGTCCTCACAGTATGTACAATAGGAGTCTGGTCTGTGGTCTGACTGCACTAGGCCTCACAGTATGTACAGTAGGAGTCTGGTCTGTGGTCTGACTGCACTAGGCCTCACATTATGTACAATAGGAGTCTGTTCTGTGGTCTGTCTGCTCTAGTCCTCACAGTATGTACAGTAGGAGTCTGGTCTGTGGTCTGACTGCTCTAGTCCTCACAGTATGTACAGTAGGAGTCTGGTCTGTGATCTGACTGCTCTAGTCCTCACAGTATGTACAGTAGGAGTCTGGTCTGTGGTCTGACTGCAGTAGGCCTCACAGTATGTACAGTAGGAGTCTGTTCTGTGGTCTGTCTGCTCTAGTCCTCACAGTATGTAGAATAGGAGTCTGGTCTGTGATCTGACTGCACTAGGCCTCACAGTATGTAGAATAGGAGTCTGGTCTGTGGTCTGACTGCACTAGGCCTCACAGTATGTAGAATAGGAGTCTGGTCTGTGGTCTGACTGCACTAGGCCTCACAGTATGTAGAATAGGAGTCTGGTCTGTGGTCTGTCTGCACTAGACCTCACATTATGTACAATAGGAGTCTGGTCTGTGGTCTGACTGCACTAGTCCTCACATTATGTACAATAGGAGTCTGGTCTGTGGTCTGTCTGCACTAGTCCTCACAGTATGTACAGTAGGAGTCTAGTCTGTGGTCTGACTGCTCTAGGCCTCACAGTATGTACAGTAGGAGTCTAGTCTGTGGTCTGACTGCACTAGGCCTCACAGTATGTAGAATAGGAGTCTGGTCTGTGGTCTGACTGCACTAGGCCTCACAGTATGTACAGTAGGAGTCTGGTCTGTGATCTGACTGCACTAGGCCTCACAGTATGTAGAATAGGAGTCTGGTCTGTGGTCTGACTGCACTAGACCTCACAGTATGTATAATAGGAGTCTGGTCTGTGGTCTGACTGCACTAGGCCTCACAGTATGTACAATAGGAGTCTGGTCTGTGGTCTGACTGCACTAGACCTCGCATTATGTACAATAGGAGTCTGGTCAGTGGTCTGACTGCACTAGGCCTCACAGTATGTACAATAGGAGTCTGTTCTGTGGTCTGACTGCACTAGACCTCACAGTATGTAGAATATGAGTCTGGTCTGTGGTCTGACTGCACTAGACCTCACAGTATGTAGAATAGGAGTCTGGTCTGTGGTCTGACTGCACTAGAACTCACAGTATGTAGAACAGGAGTCTGGTCTGTGGTCTGACTGCACTAGACCTCACATTATGTACAATAGGAGTCTGGTCTGTGGTCTGACTGCTCTAGTCCTCACAGTATGTACAGTAGGAGTCTGGTCTGTGGTCTGACTGCACTAGGCCTCACAGTATGTAGAATAGGAGTCTGGTCTGTGGTCTGACTGCACTAGGCCTCACATTATGTACAATAGGAGTCAGGTCTGTGGTCTGTAGAAGAAGGAAAGCGAGAAACATAGGGGGTGCCCCTTGTGCAAAATCAGAAGAACACTTGGACCACCACCATAAACACCTACAAGTGGGAGTTCACAAGTGAAATACGTGTAAGCCTACATATGTAGGTCACAGCCAAAAAACGCTCCTGAGATGTATTCTGCCTGAGAGCCACAGTAAGTAGACTCCAGAGTAAAGAAGGCAGGTCCAGTGGCTGCTCCTCACATCTCGTATCCCAAAGAGGCAGAAACACACAAAACAAAGAAAGGTGAGGGCGCCCAGAAGTGCACTAATGTACGAGGGGGTGCTGATAAGTATTAAGCCTTATCCAGAAAAAAATGATCTAGGAAGCTGTAAATTGCAGGGTATACTGGCCAATTTGTCTATATTCAATGGTGCAAAAATCATCTACCTATGATTTTAAATTATCTTTATTTTTAAGGTCCAAAGTGAACATGGCAGCACCTCCAGAAAAGTTCAACGTGGAAGAGCACAGGACCATAATCAAGTTCCTGTTTCTCTAAGGGAAAGGTGCGAAGCAGATCCATGAAGAAATGTCACAAACTTTGGGTGACAGTGGCCCTTCATATGCAACAGTTAAACGTTGGGTTGTCAGTTTCAAAACTGGCCATTTCTGTGTTGAAAGTGAGAAACCCAGTAGAAGGCCTGTTTCTGTCTCTGTGCCTGCAAATGTGAAAGCCATCCATGACATGATTGTGGACGACCGCCGAATATCAGCCAGACATATTGCTACATATCTGGGAATATCACGTGAGAGAGTTGGTGCCATTATCCACAACAACTTGGAAATGAGAAAGCTTGCAGCAAAGTGGATCCCAAAACTTTTGACAACCGAACAAATGAGGAGACGTGTGGAGACATTGGTGGCTGTTTTGGAATATTTTGCAAAAAATGAGTCAGATTTCCTGGACAAACTGGTAACTGGTGATGAGACATGGATCTACTGTTATGATCTTGAGACAAAGGAACAGTCTAAGGAATGGAGGCACAGTGGTTCCCCAGGCCAAAGAAGTTCCGTGTGCAAAGGTCAGCGCAGATGCAAATGGCAATAGTTTTTTGGGACATGAAGGAAGTTCTGCTGGTGGACTACTTCCAAAAGGGTTCAACCATCAATGCAACATATTACTGTGCTTTATTGATGAAGTTGAGGCAAAAGATTAAGGAAAAACAGAGGAAAGCTCTCCAAAGGTGTCATCCTGTTGCATGACAATGCCTCATCACACACTGCAGGTGACACAATGGCAAAACTGACCTCCTTAGGCTTTCAAGTGATGCTCCATCCACCCTATTCGCCCGACCTGGCTCCTTCTGACTATCATCTGTTCGCCAATCTCAAAAAACACCTAAAGGGACAACGATTTGGGAGTGTTCCAGAGGCAACAAATGCTGCAAATGAGTGGTTACATCAGCAGTCGGAAGAATTGTATTTGCATGGACTTAAGAAGCTGCAGGACAGATGTCGTAAGTGCATTGACTTCCTGGGGGCATATGTAGACTAGTGTGGCAGTTACAGCTTCCTAGCTCAATTTTTTCTGGGTAAGGCTCAATACTTATCAGCACCCCCTCATAAATGCAAGATGAAAATAGATATAAATAAACAGTAATGTGCTCAAAAGCATTGTAGTCAGGTTAGGAATATCCCAAAATACCTGCAGATACTTTCACAGAGATAACCTCCCATCTCCATTCGGGAATTAACGTTTCCACTCCTGGAAGAAAACAGGACAGTTTCTCATCCAAAATATTATCTCCATGATGTAATATTTATTAAAAAAAAAACCTCATAACCCCTTGAATGCCAGAGCGGTATGCAACGCATTACGTTGCAGTGCATTGCATATCTTTCTGCAGTCAAATGGTTAAATGTTGGCAAGTATGTTAAAGGGATAGTAATACTTCGTTTTAACTTTATTTTATTTTGTAGGCATTAAAAAAACATAAAGAATGATATAAGTCTTATCTCTCAAACCTTTATGGTTTAAGAGATATTCACAAACAAAGTATCCCCCCCCCCCCGGTTCAACCAGATCAGAAGGGAGGTGCCCAGGTAGACTGCAGACAGGGACAATCTTCAATTAAGATAAGGGAAAAACCTGAAAAACTTGTCAAGGTGGGCAGGGCTTTCATTGTTCTCATAGGAAGAAGATTGTCCCCTGCTGTTATCTGTCTGGTCTATGGACTGCATTCCACATCTGAGAAGAGATGGCTTACACTAGGTAAAAGGGGCGGGAGGGGGAAACTTTGCTTGTGAATATCTCATAAACCATAAAGGTTTGAGAGATAAGACATATCATTCTTCATGTTTTTTTAATGCCTACAAAATAAAATAACGTTAAAACGAAGTATTACTATCCCTTTAAGGTTCAGAGAAAAAGTAGTAAACTTTAATTAAAAAGCAGCAACATATTACATGGGAGTAGGGTGGGCAACAGGCTGTTCTCCAGCAGCTGCTGGATTACAATCACTTTCAGGCAACCCTCTGTAGTAGTGGACTGGGTCTAGTAGTCCATCAGCAGCTGGATGGCCTCACATTGATCGCACTTGAGTTACGATAAGGGAATTTCCATAAACAGGAGAAACAGTTGTCATTTCAGGGAGAAAAAAAAACATCCAGACACCGGTTTGTTACAATCTACAGTAAAGAGATTTCAATTTCCGAGATATGATAGGAAGGAGGTGAAGATTACATATGGGGGGTGCTATCGAAACTCACCCCCCCCCCTTCAGTTTTCTTACTGGAAAGAGACCGAACCCAGATAGCAGGAGGGAGGTGACACAAGCCAGGAACTTCTCTGGAAACTTATCTCTGGGCGAAGGTCACTCACTCCTTAATTTCCACTGAGTGTGTAAATAATTGAGTGTTATTATAGCGCACAGCATGTTTATTGTCAATATTTAGATTTTCAGTACCAATAGGGCTCGTTCAACTGGGAGAGTTTTGTACGGCAACTTTTTGTAGCAACTGAAAATGTTGGTGTGTTTTTCGTATTACAGTGTAGCGAGGTTATCCCAGTGTCAATAAAATTTCCCAAATCCCAGTGAAAACGCAGTTTTCTGCGATAGTTTTGTGATCTCAGTGCAGTTCCATTGAAACCCATGCAACCAGGCACGCATACCTCCCAAGTGTCCCTCTTTAGGAGGGACAATCCCTCTTTGAGCCCCAAATCCCCCTGTCCCTCTTTTCTACCCTGGTGTCCCTCTTTTTAGGACATCAGAGTGAGTGTTGTGTATATTAGTCTATCACATTGCTCCACGGCAATAAAACTCACTTAAATGTTTAATTAATCTTCAGTATATGTGTTTGTAAATGAATCTGTGTAAATAAAATACTATGGTCTTGTTCTAAATCCTTTATTCAGTTTCAAAAAGAGGTGTCAATAGGTCACAAAGTAACCTAAATATTCTCAGTAATGCCCTGTGCATAAGCCACGCCCCCAGAAACACAAGTGTCCCTCTTTGGCGATTTGAAATGTTGGGAGGCATGGGCACGTGCACACATAGACATCAAGGGGGGCTTGAGCACCTGCCCTTTTTGTCCAAAGTGCCCTCGTGCCCTTTTATCTTATCCCAGTCTGTTTTTCAATTTTTATTACCAGGGTGTCGGCTGCTCTCCTCTCCTCTTACGTCCAGGTCCTTTTTAAGTGTAAGGTCCCTTTAACATGCCGGCCGGGTCCTTTTTACTTGCCGCCTTTTTTACGTGAGCCCCTGCCCCCCAAAATGTCTGTGCACATCCCTGCATACAACAGACTTGTAGCTGTGTTATCTCTCTATCAGACTATCACATCACATGTTCCCAGTGTGAAATTCCCCATATGACACAATATTTCACATCATTTGTTATTTTATTGTGTTGCTGATGCTGTAACAATGTCATCCATTACAAAGGGACCAAAGTGGTTTTGTTCCTATATAGTTGAGGACTTCTCTGAAACAAGAGTGTCTTGCCTCTTTGGCACTCAAAGGGTTCATTTAAATGGGGTTTTTAATCTCTTGAACGTAATGCGTTGGGAGACCTCTCAGCATTCAAGTGATTAAAGGGATAGTAATGTTTCATAATAAAAGCAGCTCTGATTAATCATCATAGTATTTGGACCATGGAGAGTGTTATATCAATTCTGTCAGAGTTGTAGTACAAGAGTAAATGAATGATAAAGTATCCCCGTCCCGCCCCTTTTACTGATGTAACACTGCTCACCTCAGAGCAGCAAGACTGTCCGGATGGATCACAGAGAGGGACAATATTCAGTGATCATAAGGAAAATCCTGAACAACCTGTCAAGGGGGTCAGGGTTTTCCTTATGATCACAGTAAGAAGATTGTCCCTTGCTGTGATCTGTCCGGTTAAGTGACCAGATTCCACATCTGAGGTGAGGCATCTTACACTAGGTAGAAGGGGCAGGAGGGGGATACTTTATCATTCAATTACTCTTGAACTAGATCTCTGACAGCATTGAAATAACACTCTCCTTCGCCCAAATACGAGGAAGATTAATGGGAGCTGCTGTTTTTCTGAAACATTGCTATTGCTTTAAGATTAAAAAAATGGTGGAGGGCCCAGGCTGGGCCTAAGGCTACAATAAGGGGCCATGCCTAGCCTACCTCTTGCTCTCTTCTGCTGGGGGGACAAAGTATCCCCCTCCCGCCCCTTTTACTGATATAACACTGTTCAGCCAGAGCAGAAGGGAGGTGCCCAGGTAGACTGCAGAGAGGGACAATCTTCAATTAAGATAAGGGAAAAACCTGAAAAACTTGTCAGGGGGGCAGGGCTTTCATTGTTCTCATAGGAAGAAGATTGTCCCCTTCTGTTATCTGTCTGGTCTATGGACTGGATTCCACATCTGAGAAGAGATGGCTCCATACCTTCCAAGTGTCCCTCTTTAGGAGATATTTGGGGTCCATACCTTCCAATTGTCCCTCTTTAGTAGATATTAGGGGTCCATACCTCCCAAGTGTCCCTCTTTAGACGATATTAGGGGTCTGTACCTCCCTAGTGTCCCTCTTTAGGAGATATTAGGGCTCTATACCTCCCAAGTGTCCCTCTTTAGGAGATATTAGAGTCCATACCTCCCAAGTGTCCCTCTTTAGGAGATATTAGAGTCCATACCTCCTAAGTGTCCCTCTTTAGGAGATATTAGGCATCTATACCTCCCAAATGTCACTCTTTAGGAGATATTAGGAATCTGTACCTCCCAAGTGTCCCTCTTTAGAAGATATTAGGAATCTGTACCTCCCAAGTGTCCCTCTTTAGGAGATATTAGAGTCCATACCTCCTAAGTGTCCCTCTTTAGGAGATATTAGGCATCTATACCTCCCAAATGTCACTCTTTAGGAGATATTAGGAATCTGTACCTCCCAAGTGTCCCTCTTTAGAAGATATTAGGAATCTGTACCTCCCTAGTGTCCCTCTTTAGGAGATATTAGGGCTCCATACCTCCCAAGTGTCCCTCTTTAGGAGATATTAGGGGGCCATACCTCCCAAGTGTCCCTCTTTAGGAGATATTAGAGTCCATACCTCCCAAGTGTCCCTCTTTAGGAGATATTAGGCATCTATACCTCCCAAATGTCACTCTTTAGGAGATATTAGGGGGCCATACCTCCCAAGTGTCCCTCTTTAGGAGATATTAGGGGGCCATACCTCCCAAGTGTCCCTCTTTAGGAGATATTAGAGTCCATACCTCCCAAGTATCCCTCTTTAGGAGATATTATGGATCCATACTTCCTAAGTGTCCCTCTTTAGGAGATATTAGGCATCTATACCTCCCAAATGTCACTCTTTAGGAGATATTAGGGATCCACACCTCCCAAGTGTACCTCTTAGGAGATATTAGGGGTCCATACCTCCCAAGTGTCCCTCTTTAGGAGATATTAGGGGTCCATACCTCCCAAGTGTCCCTCTTAGGAGATATTCGGGGTCCATACCTCTCAAGTGTCCCTCTTTAGGAGATATCAGGGTTCCATTCCACCCAAGTGTCTCACTTTAGGAGATATTAGAGGACCATACCTCCCAATTGTTCCTTTTTTGGAGCTATCAGGGCTCCATAAGTCCCAAGTGGTAGATGAATAGCCTACCAGCAGAAGTGGTAGATAAGTGGAATAGCCCAGTAGTAGAAGTGGCAGAGGTTAATACAGCGAGGGAATGTAAGCATGCATGGGATAGGCAATATTATTATTTATTTATATATATCCAACTAATTCCGCAGCGCTGTACAATAGGGAATAGACATACAGAGATATTAAATAGTACAAATCAAATGTGGAGAACATAAGGATCAGAGGGCCCTGCTCGTGAGAGCTTACAATTTAGAGGAAGGTAGGCATAAGGGTGTCCTGAACAGAAGACAAGACCAAGGACCAAATAAGGTTTGAGGTTTTTACAGTAGGAAAAATGGACAGACTACTCTGGCGGAATGGATCTTATCTGCAGTCAAATTCTATGTTTCTTATTAACTCTAAGAAAATGGAGTCTCTGGGACAGTTCCCAAGTATGACTATCTATACCTCCTAGTATGACAGAGCTGATGACATATACATGTCTGTGTGATACAGTCATTATATAACCCTTCATCTCTATAAGTATCTAGCACTGAAGCACCCTGAGGCTGATGTACTAATAAAGTGACGTAATTCTAGAGCAAACCAACTGCACCATACGAGACAAATTCAAATTCCCCAAATTCCCATTAATTGTGAGTTTTAACCCTTAGAACGCTAGACAGGTCTTGAATTAATTGGATTAACCCTTGGTCTGCTCTGCAATCCTTGGCACACTCCTTGGGGCGTACCTGGGAACTGTGTAGGAAGCTGCTCCGAGAATAACAGGAAGGGCTGGACATGGGTATGTCCGAATAATGCCATTTTATATCGTAACATGGGAGGTGCGTTATAGGAGTGGGCGGGGTTGGGAAGAGGGAAGAAATGGTTTACCCCAAAATTGGTGGAATGGGGTGGGACAGGAGTGAAAGGGTGCTGTCAGAGACAACAGAGGAAAGGGATTTGGGAGTAATTATTTCTAATGACTTAAAGGTAGGCAGGCAATGTAATAAAGCGGTGGGGAATGCAAGCAGGGTGCTGGGTTGTATAGCTAGGGACATTAGTAATAGAAAAAGGGAATGGTCATGTCACTGTACAGATCTCTAGTTAGACCTCACCTAGAGTATTGTATACAGTACTGGAGACCCCATCTCCAGAAGGATATAGATCATACCTGGGAACTCTCCGGATTTGCCCCGGAGACTCTGGTTTTGACAGTGCTTTACCGGGTCTCTGGGGCAGAGGCTGATTCCTCCGGATGTGGGGAGTTTCTATTGAAACTCTACCTACTCCTGCTGTTTCCCCCGTTGTCACTCCTTCCCCCAGCCTTCTTTTGAGCTCTGTCTCACACCTTTAATCCCCCCCCCCGCTCGCGTCAAGACCTGCTCCTTTTTGACACGATTCGCTTCATTATTCTCACCCCCTGCTGCACCAGAGGACTCCCCTCCGGGTGGACATCACTGGAAAGTTCCCAGGTCTGTATATAGATACTCTAGAGTATTGTGTACAGTACTGGAGACCTCATCTCCAGAAGGATATAGATACTATAGAGTATTGTGTACAGTACTGGAGACCCCATCTCCAGAAGGATATAGATACTATAGAGTATTGTGTACAGTACTGGAGACCCCATCTCCATAAGGATATAGATACACTAGAGTATTGTGTACAGTACCGGAGACCTCATCTCCAGAAGTATATAGATACTATAGAGTATTGCGTACAGTACTGGAGACCCCATCTCCAGAAGGATATAGATACTCTAGAGAATTGTGTACAGTACTGGAGACCTCATCTCCAGAAGGATATAGATACTGTAGAGTATTGTGTACAGTACTGGAGACCCCATCTCCAGAAGGATATAGATACTATAGAGAGAATTCAGAGAAGGGCTACTAAAATGGTGACTGGTTTACAGGAAAAGAAATATCAGGATAGACTAAAGGATCTGAACATGTATAGCTTGGAGGAGAGAAGAGAGAGAGGGGATATGATAGACACATTCATATACATGAAGGGATTCAACAAAGTGCAGGGGGGAAGTACATTTCAAAGGAGTAGAAATGTTAGGACAAGAGGCCATAGTCTAAAAATAGAGGGACACAGGTTTAGATGTAATGTAAGAAAGTTTTACTTCCTTGAGAGGGTAGTAGATAAGTGGAATAGCCTAGCAGCAGAAGTGGTAGGAATTAATACACTGACAGAATTTAAGCATGCATGGGACAGGCATAAGGCTGTCCTTAATATAAGAAAAGACCAAGGACCAAATAAGTTTTGAGGTTTTTACAGTAGAAAAATGGACAGATTAGATGGCCAAATGGTTCTTAACTGCCGTCGGATTCTATGTTTCTATGAAAGCGTGCAGGGTTACCACAGTTCTCAGTAACTTGGAGAATCAGCCTATGTCCACAAAGACCTAGTAATTAACCCTGTGAATGTCAAAGAGGTGCACAACTCATTGCTTTCTGGCATTCACAGCGTTAAGTAGGATAACCGTAGGTATACAAGGTATATCCGGAAAGTTCCCAGGTGTGCCCTCAGGCACTCAAAAGGTTAAGAGTCCTATTTAGATGACTGGGGATTTTTGTTTGGTTTGCTCTAGATTGACTCCGTTTCTGTCTAGTAAATCAGCCTCAGTGAATAGGAAATCAGATGGAAAGACAACAAGTAATGAGATCAATGGGAGAAGTCCTCTCTCTTTATTTACACCCCGGGGTTCCGGAAACCTTTGTCTACGAATCTAATGACTTTCTGGAGTCCTTGTGATTCTGCCCCTCCTCCCCCAGGCCTCCTACCACTGTAATAACGGGAATTGTACTGGATTCACCCAGGGGTCGATTCGTACCATGACCACTAGATACTGGGGAATTGCAGGTTCTGTTCTCACCCCTTTAGGACAGAGACCTCGGGGGGGGGGGATTTAGTGATACAAAACATAAACAGAAAAAGACTAACATCCAGCACTGAAAGAGTTAAAAGAACAATCAATACTGGGCAGGTCTGCATGGTGCTTCTGTTATTGCAGTACAGCTCTGTAGAAACAGGCCTCTTTAAAGGGATAGTAATACTTGCAAATTACTAATCCCCATATTGTAGCTTTGTTAAAAAGAAACTTATTTCCCCCAGTGTCATCTCGCAAACCCTTATGGTCTGACAGATGATAGCGCTCAAAGTTCCCCCTCCCTCACTGAACACTGACTGTAGGGATATCCGGTATTACTTGCATCAGGTGGCTCTGCAGCATTGCAGAGATCGCATTTATAAAAAAATAAATCTTTCACTAAAACGGTCTTCTACGTGTGCTTGCAAACCAATCACAAACCAAGCAGACGTAGAAGACCGTTTCAGTGAAAGAATTATTTTTTATAAAAGCGATCTCGGCAATGCTGCAGAGCCGCCTGATGCAAGTAATACTGGATATCCCTACAGTCAGCGTTCAGTCAGGGAAGGGTGAGGGAGGGGGAACTTTGAGCTCTATCATCTCTCAAACCATAAGGGTTTGAGAGATGACACTGGGGGCAATAAGTTTCTTTTTAACAAAGCTACAATATGGGGATTGGTAATTTGCAAGTATTACTATCACTTTAACGCAGGACTTCCACTCAAATTAAAGTGCCCCCCAAATCGTTATTCACATAGCGATATGAATATCCATACTAGTATTATCCTGAATAAGTCCGGCATTACTGAGAAATCCAACTTGTTCGGATACTCACCGGCAGGCATCAGCGCAGACATCTTGGCGAAGAGGCATCTGTGCTGTCCGTCCCGGTGTCCTCTAGGACTGGTGAGGTGGAGTTGCATTGTACCATAAGGTACAGGAAGTGACTGATGTTACAGGCATACAGATGTCTCTACAGCAAGATCCCTGCCGGTGAGTCTACGAACAAGTTGGATTTCTCAGTAACGCCGGACGTATTCCAGATAATACTAGTATGGAAATGCATATCGCTATGTGCATAATGATTTGGGGGGCACTTTAATTTGAGTGAAAGTTCCTTTTTAACCCTTTGAGGGCTGGGTTGGTTACCTGTGGACACCATATGCTAGCATATGTAAAACAATTAGTATCATCCTAAACTTGCTGTTTAACCCTGTGAGTGTTAAAGTGTGTGTGTGTGTAAATTGTCCTATTCAGAGAACATTTATTTAAATTGGATCTACCATGCTAATAACATTGTCCCCGAATATATTACTAACCTAGCGATATGCAAAGTCATTCTGTCCTTAAGCTCAATAAGTCTTAGAGGAAATGTACCTCTGAGTCTGCATTCTGTCCCGTTCACTCCCAGCATTGGTGAGTGGCGTTCCCATACCTCCCAAGTGTCCCTCTTTTTGACCCAAATCCCTCTGTCCCTCTTTCCCACCCTGATGTCCCTCTTTTTAGGAAACCAAATTGTGTGGTGTGTATATAAGGGTATCACATTGCTCTACAGGAATACAACTCACATTATTGTTTGTTTAAACATCAGTATATGTGTTTATAAATTAGTCTGTGTACATAAAATACTTTGGTCATGTTAGAAGTCATTTATTAGGTTACACAAGAAGGTGTCAATAGGTCATTAAACAGCCTAAAAATTATCGCTAATGCCCCTCCCACCAGCCACACCTCCAGCCACTCCCCCTAAAACACAAATGTCCCTCTTTGGCAATTTGAAATGTTGGGAGGTATGCGTTCCGTGGTGGCTTAAAGTGTTAGTAATGTCAAAAAATAAGTTTTTTGCATTTAGAAGAGCTTAAAGGGATAGTAATACTTAAAATATAAAAAAAAAATATGTTGTAGGGTTTACCCCCTGAGTAAAACAAGAGTACTCCCACTGCTGAAAGGTGTTTCATTCAAAAGTTATTAATTTTCAAAGTTGAATTTTTTAGGTGCAATATCACAGTGGCCTGAAATTGTATGGTGGCGCTGTTGCTACACCATCCTATGGAGAGTTATGGTCCCGGGACCATGTACAATTTCAGGCCATTGTGATATTGCACCTAAAAAATTCAACTTTGAAAATTAATAACTTTTGAATGAAACACCTTTCAGCAGTGGGAGTACTCTTGTTTTACTCAGGGGGGTAAACCCTACAACATATTTTTTTTTACATTTGAAATATTACTATCCCTTTAAAAAGCTGAGCTAAATACAAAAAAAGTATCTCTCAAACCTCTATGGTTTGAGAGATACAGGCATTTAAAGTTCGATGTCTTCTACTGACAGCTGTAAAGCTGTCAGCAAGAGATTCGTGTTGGCCGACACAGAGGCGCTTGAGCAGTACCGCAATCTCCTTAGTTACAATGAATCCCTTCATTGGAATGGACTAAAACGCGTGCCTGGTTTGCAAGCACACGTTTTAGACCATTCCAATGAAGGGATTCCGTGTAAGTAATGAGATCTCGGCACTTCTCAAGCGCCTCCGTGTCGGCCGACACAAATCTCTTGCTGACAGCTTTACAGCTGTCAGTAGGAGACATCAAACTTTAAACGCCTGTATCTCTTAAACCATAGCGGTTTGTGAGATAAGGTTTTATGCATACATCTCAGCTTTTTAAGCTCTTCTAAATGCAAAAAAACTTATTTTTGGACATTACTAACCCTTTAAGTTAACGGAAGGGACTGTCTGCGCGGATGCACAGAGTTTCTCTTGTAAACTCTGTGCAGCCCGATGCCTGCAGAAGATGTGTTTTTACTGCAATAACACTGAGTTATTGAGTTTAAGGATAGTCTGACTTTGCATATCGCTAGGTTAGTAATATATATTCGGGGGCAATGTTATTAGCTTTAAGGGAATTTCTGTTCTTTGTATTGAGATATAAGGTCTAATGTTAGTGAATGGATTGGGATTAATGCTCACTGCTCCTCTGTTCACTCATCTATTTTATCTCAGACCATTCAAAGATAATCCTGGACAATCAAAGCAAGCCCTGGAACCCTATAGTAGGTAGGGCTGTCTGCTCCTCTATATAAGACTATAATTTAGGTATGGACCCCTAGTATCTCCTAAAAAGGGACACTTGGGAGGTATGGACCCCTAATTTCTCCTACAGAGGGACACTTGGGAGGTATGTTCCCCTAATATCTCCTAAAGAGGGACACTTGGGAGGTATAGACCCCTAACATCTCCTAAAGAGGGACACTTGGGAGGTAAAGACCCCTAACATATCCTAAACAGGGACACTTGGGAGGTGTGGACCCCTAATATCTCCTAAAGAGGGACACTTGGGAGCTATGGATCCGTAATATATCTTAAAGAGGGACACTTGGGAGGAATGGACCCCTAATATCTCCTAAAGAGGGACACTTGGGAGGTGTGGACCCCTAATATCTCCTAAAGAGGGAGACTTGGGAGGTACTGACCCCTAATCTCTCCTAAAGAGGGACACTTGGGAGGAACGGACCCCTAGTATCGCCTAAAGAGGGACACTTGGGAGGTATGTACCCCTAATATCTCCTTAAGAGGGACACTTGGGAGTTACTGTTCCCTAATATCTCCTAAAGAGGGACACTTGGGAGTTACTGTTCCCTAATATCTCCTAAAGGGGTACACTTGGGAGATATGCATGCAATGCATTGCGTTCCAATGTGTTGGATACCCCTCAGGCATTCAAAGGGTTTGTACAATTCTGGATCAGACCAACTACACCATGGGGGAGAAGGGGGAGTTGAAAATTCCACTTAATGTCAACAGGGCTATTAACCCCTTGAATGCTAAGTAGTTTCAACGCATTGCTTTGTATAGTGTTTGAAACCTATCTAGTAATCATAAGGTTAAAAGCCACATTTAGATCTAGAGGAATTTCTAGGTTTTTCATCCCTCCCTCTGTGGTGCATTTGGTTTGTACCAGAACTATGCCTCATTAGAGTGATTAATAAGACGTTAAGGTCCGTGCTAAGAAGATTAAGATGAGTAGTTCTGGGGCACACCGGAATGATAGAGAGGTCTCCGATGCATGGCGAAGCTAAGCGTTAGATACCTCTCTACCAATCAGGAGATGAAAAACCACATTTATATCAAAGGGGATTTGTATCTTTTATCTCCGCTTTAGACTCCTGCGTATGGCCACACTTGTGTGTCAGTATCACTGAGTGCTGTGTGGGAAAGTCACTGTGGGTGAGATTAGCTGTACAAGAACACAATCCTGCATGTGAAGGGGGCCCCTTAATTCTCCGCTAGCAGACAATGTGCCGCTGGGTGGGGAGTCCTTTACAAGGTCCCTTTATGAGACCGTTAGGGAATCCCAGGGGAGGAGGGGAAAATTAATTCTCTAAAGACTCTTTACCTTCTAAGACAAAGGACTCCGGGACCCCAGAGTTTAACTACAGAGAGAGAAGGTCTCTCACTGATTTAATTACTTGTTTCTTTTTATCCCACATTTCGTTCCTGCACTCTGGTTAGAGGTTATTATTATATTAATCAGGGAGCAATGTATAACTCAAAAAATTAGTGTGTAAGAGGAGGATCCTATAGGAATGTATGGAAGCAGTGAGTGTGTAAGAATGGATCCTATAGGAGTGTATGGAAGCAGTGAGTGTGTAAGAGGAGGATCCTATAGGAATGTATGGAAGCAGTGAGTGTGTGTAAGAATGGATCCTATAGGTATGTATGGAAGCAGTGAGTGTGTGAGAGTGGATCCTATAGGAGTGTATGGAAGCAGTGAGTGTGTAAGAGGAGGGATCTTATAGAAGTGTATGGAAGCAATGAGTGTGTAAAAGGAGGATCCTATAGAAGTGTATGGAAGCAGCAAGTGTGTAAGAGGGGGATCCTATAGGAATGTATGGAATCAGTGAGTGTGTGAGAGGGGGATCCTATAGAAGTGTATGGAAGCAGTCAGTGTGTAAGAGTGGATCCTATAGGAGTGTATGGAAGCAGTGAGTGTGTAAGAGTGGATCCTATAGGAATGTATGGAAGCAGTGAGTGTGTAAGAGGAGGATCATATAGGAGTGTATGGGAGCAGGGAGTGTGTAAGAGTGGATCCTATAGGAATGTATGGAAGCAGTGAGTGTGTGAGAGTGGATCCTATAGGAGTGTATGGAAGCAGTGAGTGTGTAAATGTGGATCCTATAGGAGTGTATGGAAGCAGTGAGTGTGTAAATGTGGATCCTATAGGAGTGTATGGAAGCAGTGAGTGTGTAAATGTGGATCCTATAGGAGTGTATGGAAGCAATGAGTGTGTAAGAGGAGGGATCCTATAGGAGTGTATGGAAGCAATGAGTGTGTAAAAGGAGGATCCTATAGAAGTGTATGGAAGCAGCAAGTGTGTAAGAGGGGGATCCTATAGGAATGTATGGAAGCAGTGAGTGTGTAAGAGGGGGATCCTATAGGAGTGTATGGAAGCAGTGAGTGTGTAAGAGTGGATCCTATAGGAGTGTATGGAAGCAGTGAGTGTGTAAGAGGAGGATCCTATAGGAATGTATGGAAGCAGTCGGTGTGTAAGAATGGATCCTATAGGAGTGTATGGAAGCAGTGAGTGTGTAAGAATGGATCCTATAGGAGTGTATGGAAGCAGTGAGTGTGTAAGAGGGGATCTTATAGGAATGTATGGAAGCAGTGAGTGTGTAAGAGTTGATCCTATAGAAGTGTATGGAAGCAGCAAGTGTGTAAGAGGGGGATCCTATAGGAGTGTATGGAAGCAGTGAGTGTGTAAGAATGGATCCTATAGGAGTGTATGGAAGCAGTGAGTGTGTAAGAATGGATCCTATAGGAATGTATGGAAGCAGTCAGTGTGTAAGAGTGGATCTTATAGAAGTGTATGGAAGCAGTGAGTGTGTAAGAGGAGGATCATATAGGAATGTATGGAAGCAGTCAGTAAGAATGGATTCTATAGAAGTGTATGGAAGCAGTCACTGTGTAAGAGGAGGAATCCTATAGGAGTGTATGGAAGCAGTGAGTGTGTAAGAGGGGGATCATATAGGAATGTATGGAAGCAGTCAGTAAGAATGGATCCTATAGGAGTGTATGGAAGCAGTGAGTGTGTAAGAGGAGGATCCTATAGGAGTGTATGGAAGCAGTCAGTGTGTAAGAGGGGGATTCTATTGACGTTAATGGAAGCAGTGAGTGTGTAAGTGGGGGATCCTATAGGAATATATGGAAGTAGTGAGTGTGTAAGGGCGGACCCTATAGGAGTGTATGGAAACAGCGAGTGTGTAAGAGTGGATCCTATAGAAGTGTATGGAAGCAGTGAGTGTGTAAGTGGGCATCCTATAGGAGTATATGGAAGCCGTGAGTGTGTAAGGGCAGACCCTATAGGAGTGTATGGAAGCAGTGAGTGTGTAAGATGGGGATCCTATAGGAATGTATGGAAACAGCGAGTGTGTAAGAGTGGATCCTATAGAAGTGTATGGAAGTAGTGAGTGTGTTAGAGTGGATCCTATAGGAGTGTATGGAAACAGCGAGTGTGTAAGAGTGGATCCTATAGAAGTGTATGGAAGCAGTGAGTGTGTAAGATGGGATCCTATAGGAGTGTATGGAAGCAGTGAGTATGTAAGAGGGGGATCCTATAGAAGTGTATGGAAGCAGTGAGTGTGTAAGAATGGATCCTATAGAAGTGTATGGAAGCAGTGAGTGTGTAAGTGGGGGATCCTATAGGAGTGTATGGAAGCAGTGAGTGTGTAAGAGGAAGATCCCATAGAAGCGTACTGAAGACAGGTATTATGTAATAGGGCAGTCCCATTAATATGCTGTAAGGTCTATGCTGGCATCACTTTTTCACCCTTAGGAGGAAATGACTGACGCAAGTCCTGAGCCCATCCCTGATTCTCGCAAACACCTTGTGTGCCAGCTAATCTCTGCCCGAGGGCATTGAGAAATAAGGAAAATGGCTTTCCTAATCCACTCACCAACCCCAGTCATGTTATGTGCACCAGCTACCTCTGCTAGTGAAATATATAATTAACTTAATAGGGAACAATGCCTTCTAGGTGCATACGAAATGGTGCGGGGGCAGATCTGAGCCATATATACCAAGAGAATTAGAGTGTACCACTTATTAACCCTTTGAGTGCCAGAGGGGTATGCAAAGCATTGTGGAGCAATGCGTTGCATACCCCTCTGGCACTCAAAGAGTTTAAAACGTTCAAATTAATCATCTTCCAGCAGTGGTAAATCTCCCTTGTTTTACTTGAAGGAAAGGCCTGGCATCATTTATTAAAAAATTTAATTAAAAAACGTCACTGCTCGTTTAAGAAGTAAACACTCCCAAATCCCTTTCCTCTGTTGTTGCCGACTGGCGGTATCCTTACTGCTATATTCCAACTTTGTTTTTTTATGCCCCCCAGTGCAATATTTTTAATTTATCAACATTAACCCTTTGAGTGCCAGTGCAATGTGTTGCGAGCCACTCTGGCACTCAAAGGGTTAAAGGGATAGTAATGTTTCATAATAAAACAGCTCTAATTAATCATCATAGTATTTGAACTTTGGAGAGTGTTATTTCAATTCTGTCAGAGTTGTAGTTCAAGAGTAATTGAATGATAAAGTATCCCCCTCCCGCCCCTTTTACTGATGTAACACTGCTCAGCCAGATCAGAAGGGAGGTGCCCAGGTAGACTGCAGAGAGGGACAATCTTCAATTAAGATAAGGGAAAAACCTGAAAAACTTGTCAAGGGGGGCAGGGCTTTCATTGTTCTCATAGGAAGAAGATTGTCCCCTGCTGTTATCTGTCTGGTCTATGGACTGGATTCCACATCTGAGAAGAGATGGCTTACACTAGGTAAAAGGGGCGGGAGGGGAACTTTACTTGTGAATATCTCTCAAACCATAAAGGTTTGAGAGATAAGACTTATATCGTTCTTCATGTTTTTTTATTGCCTACAAAATAAAATAAAGTTAAAACGAAGTATTACTATCCCTTTAACATAAAAAAGCAGCTCCTATTAATCATCAGTATTTGGGCCATGGAGAGTGTTATTTCAATTCTGTCAGAGTTCTAGTACAAGAGTAATTGAATGATAAAGTATCCCCCTCCCACCCGTTTTACCTAGTGTAAGCCACCTCCCCTCAGATGTGGAATCTGGTCTCTTGACCGAACAGGTCGCAGCAAGGGACAATCTTCTTACTGTGATCATAAGGAAAACCCTGCACCCCTTGACACGTTTTTCCTTATGATCACTGAAGATTGTCCCTTGCTCTGACCGGTCTGGTCAAGGGACCAGATTCCACATCTGAGGGGAGGTGTCTTACACTAGATAAAAGGGGGTGGGAGGGGGATACTTTATCATTCAATTACTCTTGTACTACAACTCTGACAGTATTGAAATAACACTCTCCATGGACCAAATACTATGAAGATTATTTGGAGCTGCTTTTATTGTCAAAATGTTACTATCCCTTTAAACTGCAGCTGCCACACTCTCGTCCACACTTCTAATTTACCTAAATCATTTGCAATAAGCCAAATGGTAAATGATTTAGGGCACGTTAGAGGAGTCGACGAGAGTGTGGCAGCTGCATTTTAACCCTTTGAGTGCCAGATGGGTTATTGCAAATGAACTTTTGGCACTGAACAGGTTAACCATTTGAGTTCCAGAGAGGTATCTAAGGCACTGCAACACAAAGTGTTGGATATCTCTCTGGCATTCCAAGGGTTAATGTTGATAAATGTAAAAAAAAAAAAATGCACTTTGGATATAAAAATCCAAAGACAGACTATAGTATTAAGGGCACTGTGCTGTCGGCAACAACAGAGGAAATGGATTTGGGAGTAATTATTTCTAATGATTTAAAGGGATAGTAATACTTCGTTTTAACTTTATTTTATTTTGTAGGCATTAAAAAAACATGAAGAATGATATGTCTTATGTCTCAAACCTTTATGGTTTGAGAGATATTCACAAGCAAAGTATCCCCCCCCCGTTCAACCAGATCAGAAGGGAGGAGCCCAGGTAGACTGCAGAGAGGGACAATCTTCAATTAAGATACGGGAAAAAGCTGAAAAACTTGTCAAGGGGGGAAGGGCTTTCATTGTTTTCATACAAAGAAAACTGTCCCCTTCTGTTATCTGTCTGGTCTTACAACTAGATCCCCATCTGAGAAGAGATGGCTTACACTAGGTAAAAGGAGCGGGAGGGGAAACTTTGCTTGTGAATAAAGACTTATATCATTCTTCATGTTTTTTTAATGCCTACAAATTAAAATAAAGTTAAAACGAAGTATTACTATCCCTTTAAAGGCAGACAGGCAATGTAATAAAGCAGTAGGGAAAGAAAGTAAGGTGCTGGGTTGTATAGCTAGGGGCATTAGTAGCAGAAAAAGGGAAGTGGTCATGCCAGTCTACAGATCTCTGGTTAGACCTCACCTAGAGTATTGTGTACAATACTGGAGACCCCATCTCCAGAAGGATATAGATCATCTAGAGAGAATTCGGAGAAGGGCTTCTAAAATAGTGAATGGTTTACAGGACAAAAATTATCAAGAGAGTCTAAAGGATCTGAACATGTACATCTTGCGGAAAGGAAGAGTGAGAGAGGGGGAAAGCAAGCAGAGAGATGAGTGGCCTTCACTAAAATGGCCACTGACTTGCTCTCTGCTGAGTCAAAAGGCCACTACTTCATACTCATTCTCCTGGACCTGTCAGCTGCCTTTGACAAAGTGGATCTCCCGCTCTTCTTCCAAGTTCTCTACACCCTAGGTCTCGGTGAAACCACCATCTCTTGGTTCTCATCCTTCCTCTCCAATCGGTCCTTTAGGGTGTCCTATTTTGGCTCCACTTCTTCACCCCTCTCACTGTCTCTTGGAGTTCCGCAATGTTCAGTCATGGGCTGCTTGCACTTTTCAATCTTTACCTCTTCCATTGGGAAACCAATAAACACCTTTGGGTGTCACCATCATCTCTATGCTGATGACACCCACATGTATCTTTCCTCCCCAGACCTTTCCCCTTCTCTCCTGTCCCATGTATCTAATTCCTTCCCTGATGTATCGTCCTGGATGTCCTCGCTTCATCTAAAATGTAACCTGATCAAAACCAAAATTATCATTTTCCCTCCCTCTCCAATTGTCTTTACTTCAGATATTGCCTTCACTGTTACCAACACCACAATCCCACCAATCTACAAAGCAAGGTGCCTGGGGGTCACCTTTGACTTTGCCCTATCCTTAAAGGAATAGTAATACTTGCAAATTACTAATCCCCATATTGTAGCTTTGTTAAAAAGAAACATATTGCCCCCATTGTCATCTCTCAAACCCTTATGGTTTGAGAGATTATAGCGCTCAAAGTTCCCCCCTCCCTCCTCCTTCCCTGACTGAACGCTGAATGCTGACTGCAGGGGAAGGTGTTGTACGACAGTCTTATGTGCATCAGGTGGCTCTGCAGCTGAGCCTAGATCGCGTTTATAAAAAAAAAAAAAATCTTTCACTGAAACGGTCTTCTACGTGTGCTTGGTTTGTGCTTGGTTTGTGATTGGTTTGCAAGCACACGTAGAAGACCGTTTTAGTGAAAGATTTCTTTTTTATAAACACGATTTTGGCAATGCTGCAGAGCCGGCTGATGCAAGTAATACCGGATATCCCTGCAGTCAGCGTTCAGTCAGGCGAGGGGGAGGGAGGGGGAAGCTTTGAGCGCTATCATCTCTCAGACCATAAGGGTTTGAGCGAAGACACTGGCGGCAATAAGTTTCTTTTTAACAAAGCTACAATATGGGGATTAGTAATTTGCAAGTATTACTATCCCTTTAATTCCTCACATACAGTCAATCTCCAACTCATCCCGCCTCTATAACATCTCCAGAATCTGACCTTTTCTCACCCAAGACACTGTCAATATTCAAATCCAGACACTCATGTCCTCGACTACTGCAACTCACTGCTAATTGGCCTTCCTCTCACCTGTCTATCCCCTCCATAGTGAACCTTGCTACCAGACTAATCTACCTCTCCTATTATATCGCTTCTCTCTTTGCGAGTACCAACACTGACTCCCATTAGCATTCTGAATTAAATTCAAAATACTGGTGTTAACTTACAGAGTCTTTACTGCACCTCCCCCCCTACATTTCACCTCTTGTTCCAGATCCACTCCCACTCACCATCTTCACTCTACACAAGACCTTCTCTCTGCAGCTCTTATTACATCTTCCCCAGTGGCGTAACAATAGGGGCCAAAGTGATGGGCCCGGTCGCAGGTGTGACCCCTGCGACCCCCTCGCCTGCGGCAGTCGCTTACCTGATCTCCCACTCGGCGCGCCGCTCTAGTAATAGAGATCGCTGGGAGACGTCATCATCTCCCAGCCTCTGCATTACTAGAGCGGTGCGCGGGAGCTTCAGTTGTAGAGATCTGTGCCGAAGGAGGCACAGATCTGTCAAGACACTCCGCTAGACCACCAGGGACTGACGCTAGGGCCAGGGGTATTGTGGAACGGGCAATGTGGAGATGAAGGTGAAACGTGGAGATGAAGGGGTAATGTGAAGATGGGGTCATTGTGGAAGGGGAAATGTGGAGATGAAGGGACAATGTGAAGATGGGGGTATGGTGGAAGGGGAAATGTGGAGATGAAGGTGCAGTGTGGAGATGGGGGCATTGTTGAAGGGGAAATGTGGAGATGAATTGGAGATGGGGGCATTGAGGAGATGAAGGGGGCATTGTGGAAGGGGCAATGTGGAGATGAAGTGGAGATGGGGGCAATGTGGAAGGGGCATTATGGAGATGAAGGGGACATTGTGGAAGGGGCAATATGGAGATGAGGGGAGGCATTGTGGAGATGAAGGGGAGGCATTGTGGAGATGAAGGGGCAATGTGGAGATTGGGGGGCAATGTGGCTGAGGGGGCCAATGTGGTCAGGGGGGGCCCATAGCAATTCTTGCACCGGGGCCCTGTGGCTTCTAGTTACACCTCTGATCTTCCCATTACCACCTACAGGACTTCTCCTGTGCCTCACCTGAGCTCTGGAATTCTCTCCCCCGTCCCATCAGACTCTCCACAGCCTTTAGATCTTCAGACGCTCCCTGAAAACTCACCTCTCCAAGGAAGCCATTAAAGGGATAGTAATGTCCAAAAAAGTGCTTTAGAGTGCAGTGCTCCAGTCAAGTAGTCGATCTGTTGGGGTGAAAATGGTTCTGTGTGAACAATGAGGTTTTGATGAGGTTGTAGATGGGAGAATGATTGTAGAAGGTAATGAGAGTTAGTAGCCATTAGGCAGCTATTTATCTGGCCTTTCTCTTAAAGGGATAGTGATGTCCAAAAATTTTTTTTTTGCATTTAGAAGAGCTTAAAAAGCTGAGCTAAATGCAAAAAAAAAACAAAACGTATCTCTCAAACCGCTATGGTTTAAGAGATACAGGCATTTAAAGTTCGATGTCTCCTGCTGACAGCTGTAAAGCTGTCAGCAAGAGATCCGTGTCAGCGGACACGGAGGCGTTTGAGCAGAGCCACAATTCCGTTTGTTACAACAAATCCCTTCATTGGAATGGTCTATGTGCTTGCAAACCAGGCACGCATTTTAGACCATTCCATTTAAGGGATTTGTGGTAAATAACAAGATTGCGGCACTTCTCAAGCGCCTCAGTGTCAGCCGACACGGATCTCTTGCTGACAGCTTTACAGCTGTCAGCAGGAGACATCGAACTTTAAATGCCTGTATCTCTCAAACCATAGCGGTTTGAGAGATACATTTTTTTTTCATTTAGCTCAGCTTTTTAAGCTCTTCTAAATGCAAAAAAATATATTTTTTTTACATTACTATCCCTTTAATGGCTTCCTTGGAGAGGTGAGTTTTCAGGGAGCGTCTTAAGATCTAAAGGCTGTGGAGAGTCTGCTGGGACGGGGGAGAGAATTCCAGAGCTCAGGTGAGGCACAGGAGAAGTCCTGTAGGTGGTAGTGGGAAGATGAAATAAGAGCTGCAGAGAGAAGGTCCTGTGTAGAGTGAACATACACACAATTATTATAACAATTTCTTATGAACAATCCAATATAGAGGTGTTTTTTTACATTACTATCCCTTTAAACATGCACTGAGAATGTTTTTTATACAGCTATCCCTTTATTGCTTTCTCAGTCTAAACCTTGAGGCAGAACAGTTTTGGACACCCCTGATATACAAGAACACAGAGATAAAAGGAAATAACTCAAACAAAAGGAAAGGACAGAGAAGACATAACAGGAACAGCTGGTTTTATTACCGGGGGAGATGCACTAAGGTGTGAAAAGTCTCTGTAGGGAGAGGAAACAGGATCTCTCCTACATGGGAATGAGGCTTCACAGAATAGCACAGGAACCAGAGTGATTGATCTCACCTTACTGCAGGAAATGATGTATCCCCATCCACCGCAGCTGCCGCTAGACTACGTTATCCATGATCCTCCACATGAAGTGCAAAGAAAAACTGATTCCAAAAAGCATATACATGCATATATACATTGCTTTACCCCTGAAGAAGTGGGAGGATTCCCACAAAAGCACTAGGGTAACTGATTGACACCCGCATTGAATCAGGTCCCTGCCTACTCCCCCCGTGAGGTTCTTTCCTCACTCACTTCGTGACCAGTTTTACCCAAAAACTACGGCTACTGCGGCCATTTGTGCACAGCTGGAGGACGCAGAGACGTTTTTCCTCGTGGTCTGGAGGCACGGAGATGTAAAGAGAAAGACACGGTTCGTGGCTGTTTGGGGGTAGGGACCCCGAGATGCTTTCTCATCAAGCTGATATAATGTGAATGTGCATTTGTCTTGTATGTTGATACACTTTTAAATACATTTTACTACTTAGATGCTCTTATCCCCTTTACGGACCTTTTTTTTTTCTGTCCCTGTTGAGGGCTCCCCGAACAGCATGCAGACACGCGGGGAGCCCTGAAATCCATGACGGTCCTGGCACATCATGGGTCCTTATGGCTCGACCAACCCATGATATGCCAGGGCCATTTTTATCTTTATTTTATTTTGTAGGCATTAAAAAAACATGAAGAACGATATAAGTCTTATCTCTCAAACCTTTATGGTTTGAGAGATATTCACAAGCAAAGTTTCCCCTCCCGCCCCTTTTACCTAGTGTAAGCCATCTCTTCTCAGATGTGGAATCCAGTCCATAGACCAGACAGATAACAGCAGGGGACAATCTTCTTCCTATGAGAACAATGAAAGCCCTGCCCCCTTGACAAGTTTTTCAGGTTTTTCCTTATCTTAATTGAAGATTGTCCCTCTCTGCAGTCTACCTGGGCACCTCCCTTCTGATCTGGCTGAGCAGTGTTACATCAGTAAAAGGGGCGGGAGGGGGATACTTTGTCATTGAATTACTCTTGAACTACAACTCTGACAGAAATGAAATAACACTCTCCAAAGTCCAAATACTATGATGATTAAAGGGATAGTAACACTTCGTTTTAACTTTATTTTATTTTGTAGGCATTAAAAAAACATGAAGAATGATATAAGTCTTATCTCTCAAACCTTTATGGTTTATGAGATATTCACAAGCAAAGTTCCCCTCCCCGCCCCTTTTACCTAGTGTAAGCCATCTCTTCTCAGATGTGAGTCTGGTTGTATGACAGTACAGATAACAGAAGGGGACAATTTTCTTTGTATGAAAACAATGAAAGCCCTTCCCCCCTTGACAAGTTTTTCAGCTTTTTCCATTATCTTAATTGAAGATTGTCCCTCTCTGCAGTCTACCTGGGCATCTCCCTTCTGATCTGGTTGAACAGGGGGGGATACTTTGTTTGTGAATATCTCTTAAACCATAAAGGTTTCAGAGATAAGACTTATATCATTCTTCAAGTTTTTTTAATGCCTACAAAATAAAATAAAGTTAAAATGAAGTATTACTATCCCTTTAATTAGAGCTGCTTTTATTATGAAACATTACTGTCCCTTTAAAGGGTTAAAATGATCAGGTTTTTCTCTCTCTGGACACATTTGTGTTACCCCAAACTTTTTCTAGTTTATCTTCGTTCATCTGCCTCTGCATAATCCTGACATTTATCCTTACCTGTACTGAGCCCAGCCTGAACTCCTTATTGTGTATCAGGCATTTAAAGGAACAGTAACCCTTTATTTTGTCTTTATATATTCTGCAAGAGCATAATATGTAAAGTCAAAATGCCTAGATTTTTTTTTTATTTTTTCACTTTTTCTTTCTTTCTTTAACAACTTCATGTCCCTAACAGAGATCTCACTGACTTTCTGTTTGTTGTGAGTTTACTGCTCAGTCAGCCATAAGAGCAGGACAGTGATACAATGTAACACTATCTCTGCAGCACTGAGTGCTCTGTATTCTTTATGTCGGGGGGGGGGGGGGGCTTAACCCTTACGGTGCCAGTGGGGAGAGCAGCACATTGCAAAGCAATTCCATGAACCCCAGCAAGCACTGAAAGGGTTAAAGCCAACGTTGACATAGGACACGTATAAAAAAGGGCATTTTTCCATATGCATCCTTTTTTAACCCTTTGAGTGCCAGAGGGGTACGCAACGCATTGCAAAGCAATGCGTTGCGTACCCCTCTGGCACTCAAAGGGTTAACCCACTCGGAGGGTTAAAGGGATGAGCTGGCAACTCCTAGTTAACTCTTTGAGTGCACAACACATTGCCTTGCACTTTGTTGTGTACCGCTCCGGCATTCCAAGGTTTAAACCTGTCCTTAATCCCTCCCCATCCCAACAGTATTTGTTTTCAGGATCCCCTCAATTAAATGGAAGTGAAAGTCATTAACTTAAGATAATTATTCAGAATGATTCAGGTGCGGTCTTGTAAGAAGTTCCTTAAAGGGATAGTAATACTTAAAATGTAAAAAAAAATATGCTGTAGAGTTTATCCCCCTGAGTAAAACAAGAGTACTCCCACTGCTGAGAGGTGTTTCATTCAAAAGTTATTAATTTTCAAAGTTGAATTTTTTAGGTGCAATATCACAGTGGCCTGAAATTGTACAGTGGCGCTGTTGCTACACCATCCTATGGAGATTTATGGTCAACTGACCAGAGTTGTCCATAGGATCGTGTAGCAACAGCGCCACTGTACAATTTCAGGCCACTGTGATATTGCACCTAAAAAATTCAACTTTGAAAATTAATACCTTTTGAATGAAACACCTTTCAGCAGTGGGAGTACTCTTGTTTTACTCAGGGGGATAAACCCTACAACATATATATTTTTACATTTTAAATATTACTATCCCTTTAAGTCCTGCACCACTGGGGAGGCAGGAGAACAGGTATGAGCGCCCCCTTGCTGTGTGCGGTCTATTTTACACTGTATCAGATCTACATTGTATCAATATAACTTATATCACAGTCCCCGACACTCTGTATAATTCATTATGTTGCTGTGTCCTCCAGTGTAATTACACTGCCTATCATTGGGACATGTTTAAATAACTAATGTGGCTGACACTCCAATCTAGATGTGCCCTTCACCTTTATTGCCTAGTTTATAACCACTTCATTAGAAAGCTACCAAACTGCCTGAGCTGCACGGGGGTTGAGGGGTCTGCAAAACTGATCACTCCAGCTCTTCATACTAACTATAACCTCCGCTACTAACAACTCACTGACTATTCCACACTACCTGAGCAGTATGATCACTCCAGATCTCCATACTAACTATAACCTCCACTACTTACAACTCACTGACTATTCTACACTACTGAGCAGTATGATCACTCCAGATCTCCATACTAACTATAACCTCCACTACTAACAACTCACTGACTATTCCACACTACCTGAGCAGTATGATCACTCCATATCTCCATACTAACTATAACCTCCACTACTAACAACTCACTGACTATTCCACACTACCTGAGCAGTATGATCACTCCAGATCTCTATACTAACTATAACCTCCACTACTAACAACTCACTGACTATTCCACACTACCTGAGCAGTATGATCACTCCAGATCTCCATACTAACTATAACCTCCGCTACTAACAACTCACTGACTATTCCACACTACCTGAGCAGTATGATCACCCCAGATCTCCATACTAACTATATCCTCCGCTACTAACAACTCACTGACTATTCCACACTACCTGAGCAGTATGATCACCCCAGATCTCCATACTAACTATAACCTCCGCTACTAACAACTCACTGACTATTCCACACTACCTGAGCAGTATGATCACTCCAGATCTCCATACTAACTATAACCTCCACTACTAACAACTCACTGACTATTCCACACTACCTGAGCAGTATGATCACTCCAGATCTCCATACTAACTATAACCTCCACTACTAACAACTCACTGACTATTCCACACTACCTGAGCAGTATGCTCACTCCAGATCTCCATACTAACTATAACCTCCACTACTAACAACTCACTGACTATTCCACACTACCTGAGCAGTATGATAACTCCAGATCTCCATACTAACTATAACCTCCACTACTAACAACTCACTGACTATTCCACACTACCTGAGCAGTATGATAACTCCAGATCTCCATACTAACTATAACCTCCACTACTAACAACTCACTGACTATTCCACACTACCTGAGCAGTCTGACCACTCCAGCTCTCCATACTAACTATAACCTCCACTACTAACAACTCACTGACTATTCCACACTACCTGAGCAGTATGATCACTCCAGATCTCCATACTAACTATAACCTCCACTACTAACAACTCACTGACTATTCCACACTACCTGAGCAGTATGATCACTCCAGGTCTCCATACTAACTGTAACCTCCACTGCTAACAACTCCCTGACTATTCCACACTACCTGAGCAGTATGATCATTCCAGATCTCCATACTAACTATAACCTCCACTACTAACAACTCCCTGACTATTCCACACTACCTGAGCAGTATGATCTCTCCAGCTCTCCATACTAACTATAACCTCCACTAATAACAACTCACTGACTATTCCACACTACCTGAGCAGTATGATCACTCCAAATCTCCATACTAACTATAACCTCCACTAATAACTCACTGACTATTCCACACTACCTGAGCAGTATGATCACTCCAGCTCTCCATACTAACTATAACCTCCGCTACTAACAACTCACTGACTATCCCACGCTACCTGAGGAGTATGCTCACTCCAGATCTCCATACTAACTATAACCTCCGCTCCACTACTAACAACTCACTGACTATTCCACACTACCTCAGCAGTATGATCACTCCAGATCTCCATACTAACTATAACCTCCACTACTAACAACTCACTGACTATTCCACACTACCTGAGCAGTATGATCACTCCAGATCTCCATACTAACTATAACCTCCACTACTAACAACTCACTGACTATTCCACACTACCTGAGCAGTATGATCACTCCAGCTCTCCATACTAACTATAACCTCCGCTACTAACAACTCACTGACTATTCCACACTACCTGAGCAGTATGATCACTCCAGATCTCCTTACTAACTATAACCTCCACTACTAACAACTCACTGACTATTCCACACTACCTGAGCAGTATGATCACTGCAGATCTCCATACTAACTATAACCTCCACTACTAATAACTCACTGACTATTCCACACTACCTGAGTAGTATGATCACTCCAGATCTCCATACTAACTATAACCTCCACTACTAATAACTCACTGACTATTCCACACTACCTGAGCAGGATGATCACTCCAGATCTCCATACTAACTATAACCTCCACTCCACTGCTAACAACTCACTGACTATTCCACACTACCTGAGCAGGATGATCACTCCAGCTCTCCATACTAACTATAACCTCCACTACTAACAACTCACAGACTATTCCACAGTACGTGAGCAGTATGATCACTCCAGATCTCCATACTAACTATAACCTCCACTACTAACAACTCACTGACTATTCCACACTACCTGAGCAGTATGATCACCCCAGATCTCCATACTAACTATAACCTCCACTCCACTGCTAACAACTCACTGACTATTCCACACTACCTGAGCAGTATGATCACTCCAGATCTCCATACTAACTATAACCTCCACTACTAACAACTCACTATTCCACACTACCTGAGCAGTATGATCACTCCAGATCTCCATACTAACTATAACCTCCACTACTAACAACTCCCTGACTATTTCACACTACCTGAGCAGTATGATCACTCCAGATCTCCATACTAACTATAACCTCCACTACTAACAACTCACTGACTATTCCACACTACCTGAGTAGTATGATCACTCCAGCTCTCCATACTAACTATAACCTCCGCTACTAACAACTCACTGACTATTCCACACTACCTGAGCAGTATGATCACTCCAGATCTCCTTACTAACTATAACCTCCACTACTAACAACTCACTGACTATTCCACACTACCTGAGCAGTATGATCACTGCAGATCTCCATACTAACTATAACCTCCACTACTAATAACTCACTGACTATTCCACACTACCTGAGTAGTATGATCACTCCAGATCTCCATACTAACTATAACCTCCACTCCACTACTAACAACTCACTGACTATTCCACACTACCTGAGTAGTATGATCACTCCAGATCTCCATACTAACTATAACCTCCACTACTAACAACTCACTGACTATTCCACACTACCTGAGCAGTATGATCACTCCAGATCTCCATACTAACTATAACCTCCACTACTAACAACTCACTGACTATTCCACACTACCTGAGCAGTATGATCACTCCAGATCTCCATACTAACTATAACCTCCACTACTAACAACTCACTGACTATTCCACACTACCTGAGCAGTATGATCACTCCAGATCTCCATACTAACTGTAACCTCCACTACCAACAACTCACTGACTATACCACAATACCTGAGCAGTATGATCCCTCCAGATCTCCATACTAACTATAACCTCCACTACTAACAACTCACTGACTATTCCACACTATCTGATCCGCTGTATGTGTGTATATATATATATATATGTATTACATCTTACTGTAAGGCTCTCCAAGACATAGTTGAAATGTATTCTTCCTGGTAAGACATTCTCTGAATAAATAAATAAATATCAGGAAGACAGAAGTGTTAAACAGTAGGTGCAAATAAATAAAAACTCATAACGAAGGCAGGAAAATTGACTTTACATAACATGCCCTTGTGGATATGTAAAGTCAAAGTAAAGGGTCACTATTCCTTTAAAGCTATGTGGTGACTCATAGTCACATGACCAGTCTTTGCAGAGACTGAACTGTCCATTTCCACTGGGATTAAAGGTCTTTGTCAGATAACAGAGTGAAAGTTATAATTGTGCAGATTGTTACACTCATTATTCAGTTTGCTCACCGCTGGGATTTCAAGTTTATCTCATTATAAACATGCCATTAGGTCATTTTTCTCCATCATAGCACTGTTAATTTAACCTTTTGATTCTTGGTTCGTGGGACTCACCAACAGGACAGGTTATAAAGATATCGCTAAATAAAGATAAAACTATCACCCCAAATAAAGTCCCCCAATAATTAGCCATATAGTGATAAGCATAGAAATAGTAGTAATAACCAGCATAAGTACATTGTTATTAAGAAATCCATCTTCTTTTGAGACTGACGGGCAGGCATCAGCGCAGACATCCTGGCTTAGAGACATCTGTGTGCCTGCGCTGTCCGTTCCGGTCTCCTCTAGGAGGCGCTGCATTGTACCTTAAGGTAACAGGAAGTGACTGATGGCGCAGGCACACAGACGCCTCTGAAGCAAGAAGTCTGGCCGTCAGTCTCAGATGAAGTAGGATTTCTTAATAACGCAGTACTTATAGCAGATAATAGTACTATTTCTAAGCTTATCATTATATGACTAATTATTGTGGGGGGGAGGCTTTATTTGGGGTGATAGTTCCACAAGTAGTTTCATCATAACGAATGAAGCCACTGATTAACCTTATGTGAAAAAGCAGAGCTGTGATCTGAGAATCACTGTTTTAAAGAGATAGTAATGGCATTCTAAAAAGTCATATCTGATTAATCATTATACTTTTTTTTTTTAATTATGCTCTGTACCTCTTTAAATGTACATATCGGTGCAGTCCCCTTTTTTCCTGTGTCGCTCAGAGTCTCCTCAGGTCTAACAGCCGTCCGCTTGACCAGACGGATCGCAACGAGGGACAATATTGTGTCTGTCTGTGTAAGGACAGCAGGGTTGCCCTTATGCCGACACAATATTATCCCTCGTGGTGATCTGTCCAGACCGGTTTTTGGATCTGAGGAGACTGAGTGATGTAGGGAAAAGGGGCGGGAGAGTGAAACTTTAAAATAAAATTACAAGAAGACTGCACCGATATGGACATTTACAAGGGTGCAGAGCATTATAAAATGTATAATGATTAATCAGATATGACTTTTTTATCATGTCATTACTATGTACTTAACCTATTACAGCACTGCCACGTATTATATATATATATATATATATATATATATATATATATATATATATATAACAAAAAACTTGAAACAACCAGCACTCACAGCAAAATGTAGTGACTAAGTGATTTAATTGAATAGTGTCAACGTTTCAATGCATCTTACAGAATTTTTATTAGGTCCTGATGGAAATTCTGTAAGATGCATTGAAACGTTGACACTATTCAATTAAATCACTTAGTCACTACATTTTGCTGTGAGCGCTGGTTGTGTCAACTTTTTTATTGTACACATGGATCCTGTTCCTTTCAACTACAGCACCCAGAGAGACCCCTTAACGACCACTGACGTCACGGCGGTCCAGCACTTAAAGGCATAGTAATACTTGCAAATTACTAATCCCCGTATTGTAGCTTTGTTAAAAAGAAACGTATTGCCCCCAGTGTCATCTCTCAAACCCTTATGGTCTGAGAGATAATAGCGCTCAAAGTTCCCCCTCCCTCCCCCTTCACTGACTGAGCGCTAACTGCAGGGATATCCGGTATTACTTGCATCAGGCGGCTCTGCAGCATTGCCGAGATCGCTTTTATAATAAAGAAATCTTTCATTGAAACGGTCTTATACGTGTGCTTGCAAACCAATCACAAACCAAGCACATGTAGAAGACCATTTTAGTGAAAGATTTCTTTTTTATAAATGTGATTTTGGCAATGCTGCAGAGCCGCCTGATGCAAGTAATACCGGATATCCCTGCAGTTAGCTCTCAGTCAGTGAAGGGGGAGGGAGGGGGAACGTTGAGCGCTATTATCTCTCAGACCATAAGGGTTTGAGAGATGACACTGGAAGCAATAAGTTTCTTTTTAACAAAGCTACAATATGGGGATTAGTAATTTGCCAGTATTACTATCCCTTTAAGGACCAGTGACGGTCCTGGCACGTCATAGAGTTCAGGGCTCCCGGCGCTGCTACATGCCACTCCAGAAGCCCTGAACCGGAAGTAAACAGAAAAAAAGCCCCGTGGTCCTCAAGTGCCGGCCGCTCGTACGCGTAAAATCAATTGATTCTGGTTAGCTGTCCACCCCTCCCCGGGGCAGCAGGGGGGAAGAGCGTGCCTGTATGCAGTCAATCGCCACAGAGCCATGATTCTTCAAGGAGTGGTCAATGGTCACTACTGGCAAAATCACTACAAGGAACCCCCTGCCCACTGCTGTGAAAATCACTACAAGGAACTCCCCGCCCACTGCTGTGAAAGTCACTACAAGGAACTCCCCGCCCACTGCTGTGAAAATCACTACAAGGAACTCCCCGCCCACTGCTGTGAAAATCACTACAAGGAACTCCCCGCCCACTGCTGTGAAAATCACTACAAGGAACTCCCCGCCCACTGCTGTGAAAGTCACTACAAGGAACTCCCCGCCCACTGCTGTGAAAATCACTACAAGGAACCCCCCGCCCACTGCTGTGAAAATCACTGCCTTGAAAACTCACCGCCATCGACCTCCAGATCTGCAGCAGTCTAGCAGATCAGTTGCTCCAAAATCGCTCTTTTTTCACTTATTGAATATGGCCCCTGCATAGTTACAGGAGACTGACCGAATGTTTAACCCATTAGACCCATCACAGTCATTAGGTCACTTTGGGACTTACTTATGAAGTTAAACATGAGGAATTCAAAAACAAACCAACTGCACCATAGGGGGTAAGAAATTAAAATTCGCTTTGCGTTAAATGGGGCTTTAACCCCTTGAATGCTAGCGAGGTCTCTTTGCAATGCTTTACTATGCCAGGCATATAATGCATATTTCATTTATGTCTCAATTTACAAGGATAATCCGGCAACCCAAAGTCACTTTGTTCCTACATGGGACTGACCCTGTGACCCATTAAACATGTCAGTGATCTTAGGTCACTTTGTTCCTGCATTTGTTTGACCCTTATAAAGTTCAAAAGGGGTCTCAGGGGAGATTCCTGCACACACCTACATGAGAAGTGACTACAAAATACCAGAGATCCTCGCGGAGGCCTCATCTACTACATGAAGAACAGTCTGAACACCAGTTCATAAAGAAGGACTTTACTGAACCAGAAAATGCTCACTGATAAAGGGATTGGAGGGTCTGAGTTATTAAGATTTGACTAGCCAAGCTATGTTTGTTTACATTAGAGATGAGACCTCTAAGTAGGGTGACCACGTGTCCCGGAACGTCCGGGACTGTCCCTTAATTGGGTTCTATGTCCCGCGTCCCGGATCATCCCCCACCGGGACAATAAAGAGTCTCGAAATGAAGGTAGCCGCCCGCCCGCATCATCACGCGCCCCTGCGGGCCGTGATGACATACATACAGAGAGGAGGAAGAGGGTAGAGGCACCGGAAGAGAAGCGCTTGCTGATGGACTCTGCCCTCTTCCTCTTCTCTGTATGTATGTCATCACGGCCCGCAGGGGCGCGTGATGATGCGGGCGGGTAGGGGGGAACTCAGTGCCAGCCAGCCGCAGGGGACCGGATGCCACTCAAATTTAGGGTGACCACATGTCCCGGAATAGCAGAACGGAAATGTGGTCACCCTACCGCGAAGGAGGGCACAATTACAATTTACACATATATTCAAGGCTAACATTATTCAAGGCTAACATATTCAGCTCAAAGAGCTGAACTAAACACAAAGGGGCATCCATGTAGACTGGGTTCACTCTAGAGATTTTTTTGTAACAGATATCTTGAGGCCGTCTTTCACACTGAAAATTACATGCAATTACATGTGTTTTTTACTGCCACAAAAAGTTGCATTTAATCCCAATTTTCATTTGCACGTGTAATAAGTACCGATGTACAATTGCTGCTGTTAATCACATGTAAATGGAGATGCATGTGATATTCATACGCTTTCGTGAGTGGTAAGAAAGATCTAAGACAGGAGTATTCATGATTAACAGGAAATAAATAGAGAAGGAGGCTATATTAATGCATTCAACACTTCCATTGACTTCAGTGTTTATCAGTGCAATAACACATCAACTAGGGTTGCCAACATTTCTTCAAAAAAATACCGGCCATGGCATTCCCTCCATAGACTTAACATCGGACAGAAGCCAATTTTTTACCGGCCTGCCGGTAAAATACCTGCTGGGTGGCAACCCTAACATCAACGTACCAAAGTTTGCCGCGTGCGAGGAGCTCCATTAGAAACCATAATACCAAACCCATGCACTATTTCCCTTGTAGTCATATAATTTCCCATGTGAACCCTTAGCCTAAGAAAGGAGGAAACACTATTTTGACTACAACTGAAAAGATTTTTTTACAGTAAGGGCAGTAAGAATGTGAAATTGTTTTCTTGAACAGGCTGTGTTGACAGATACTGTAGATGGTTCACAAAACAAAGGGGATGTCAGAAGAAAAACGTTAAATTGCAAAAATGGGTTTTACAGCTATTCAGATGTTGAACCGCGGTAAATCAAAACCAGTGAAGACAGTACATTTCTGAGTACTAACAAATATGGCGCTGTCTGCTTTTATTCAACTACGCTTTAAACTAACACCTAAAAAATTTGCTAAACGTCAACATCTAAGGAACTAGGCGTACGTTTGACGACAGAAAGGGTCAAGTTAAGAGATAGATGTGTTCCCCTCATAATAGAAATCTAACATAGGAATCAACTAAAAACAATGCGCAAGTGGTATTCAAATCCTAGCACGTCACTAAGGGGTTAATAGAAACAACGGATTGCAATAATGTATTACAAGGAAATCCAGAACCCACTGCACGTAAAACATATGAAGATTGTGTGCTGCACCATTCACAAAACAAAGGGTACGGGGGGAGGAATGTACCCCTAATATCTCCTAAAGAGGGACACTTGGGAGGTATGGATGCCTAATATCTCCTAAAGAGGGACACTTGGATGGTATGGAGCCCTAATATCTCTTAAAGAGGGACACTTGGGAGGTATGTACGCCTAATATCTCCTAAAAAGGGACACCTGGGAGGTACGGACCCCTAATATCTCCTAAAGAGGGACATTTGGGAGGTACAGACCAGTAATATCTCCTAAATAGGGACACTTGGGTGGTATGGACTCCTATTTTCTCCTACAGAGGGACACTTGGGAGGTATGGATTACCATAGCTTGCTAGTGACAATGTTACCTTTTATGACCCCCTTCCTATCACTCTCTACGGTCCTTTTAAAAAAAGCCTTTGTAATTACACCAAATTGAAACTTTCCTAAAAATAAAGAAGTGATTATTGCGCTGCCGCACTTTTGTCCATTCACCTTAATGAGTGTTTGGTAAGGGTTACCCCGGATGACCTGAGTCCTGGGAACTGGCTCCAGGATATATTTTGCCCGTAACGACTTCCTGATCCCCCACCACGTCCTGCAGACAAACAGACGAGTGCACACATGTGGGTCAGAGGAAACGCCTGTGTCTCTGCAGGGAGCTCAGGGCTGTGTTGTTATAATTGCACACTGGGGCACAGAAACACGGAACTGTGTGCAGAGGGCATCTCTACTGAGCTAAGCTACACAATCCTATAGAAGAGTTTGCCAACTAAGTCATGAGTTTGGGCACCAGTTCTTAAAAAAATTAATGTGTTATTAAACTGGAAAAAGTACAGAGATATGAAACAAGGCTCATAAAGGGATTAGAAGATTTTAGTTATAAAGAGAGACTAGTTAAAATGGGACTGTTTACAATGGAGACGATGCGTCGGGGGGGGACATGATTCCTATTTACAAATATATTCAAATCCTATATAATAATTCACTAAAAGGATGTTTGTCAGAAGCCGTCATGCGCAGAGAGGACTACGGTCTGAATTCGGAGCGCCCCACTCCGTTATCAGCCGTGGCACGTTCGGGCAGTCAGTGTTGCGCATGGCTGCAGCGCGGCCAACAGGATCTGGCCGCCAGTCGAGGTTGCTGGGTGGCGCTGTGGCCCGTGTACCCGGGCTTTTCAACTAGTTCAATATAAAGAACTCTATGGGGAGCTATTTATTCAAAGATTTAACCCAAAAACAAATGCCCGACCATTAAGAGTATAGCTGACACATGAAACATGTGGCTCCTGAACTGTGTGCGGCCCCCTAGATAATAAACTGCAGCACCCAACAGCACTTCTTATGTAACCCAATGAGTTGCGCACCCCTCGGACACTCAGAGGGTTAACAACAGCACTGCCCTGCTATTCCAGATTCCATTTTAGATCCGCCTGGTCTGCTGTCACCTTCTAGGCAACATATGGCTCTCCAGCTGTTGGTGGGTGGTGACTGAACTTGTATTCGCTGATAACTGGTGTGTGAGAGTTTGCCTAGTCCTGTTCTAGAGGGAAGTAAGACACTGGGCTCATTATCAAAACAGCTGGAGCAGAGCAGCATATTATTTACATTTCATCTCAATCTCCAGACCACTCTCCTTACGAGATATTAGGGGTCCATACCTCCCAAGTGTCCCTGTTTTTGGAGATATTAGGGGTCCACACCTCACAAGTTTGCCTCTTTAGGACATACTAGGGGTCCATACCTCCCAAGTGTCCCTGTTTTTGGAGATATTAGGGGTCCACACCTCCCAAGTTTGCCTCTTTAGGAGATATTAGGGGTCCATACCTCTCAAGTGTCCCTGTTTTGGAGATATTAGGGGTCCATAACACCCAAGTGTCCCTCTTTAGGAGAGACAGTCCCTCTTTTAGGTTCACATCCCTCTGTCCCTCTTTCCCACCCTGGTGTCCCTGTGTTTAGGAGATCAGACTGTGTGGTGTGTATAGAAGTGTATCACCCTGGTGTCCCTGTGTTTAGAAGATCAGACTGTGTGGTGTGTATAGAAGTGTGTCACCCTGGTGTCCCTGTGTTTAGGAGATCAGACTGTGTGGTGTATATATAAGTGTATCACCCTGGTGTCCCTGTGTTTAGGAGATCAGACTGTGTGGTGTGTATATAAGTGTATCACCCTGGTGTCCCTGTGTTTAGGAGATCAGACTGTGTGGTGTGTATAGAAGTGTATCACCCTGGTGTCCCTGTGTTTAGGAGATCAGACTGTGTGGTGTGTGTATATAAGTGTATCACAGTGCTGCACAGCAATAAAACTCACGTTAATGTTTATTTAAATGTCAGTATATGTGTTTATAAATTAGTCTGTGTAAATAAAATACTTTGATCTTGTTATAAGTCATTTATTAGGTTACACAAGGAGGTGTCCATTGGTCATGAAATAGCTTAAAAATTCTCAGTAATGCCCTGCCCACCAGCCACACCCCCAGCAACACCCCCTAAAGCACAAGTGTCCCTCTCTGACAATTTGAAATGTTGGGAGGTGCGCAAAACAATAGTGCAGACACCGGCTGCCAACGTTGTGACCCTTCTTACAGTGAATTGTTGAGTAGGCGGCCCTCAACTATATTTAAATTTGACATCAAACAGACACAGAGGTTTTTTTTTACAGTAAACTCATACACCATAGTACAGGGCTTATCATTTTAACTCCTTTGCTACTAGCCAGACCTGAAAAGTTACTCTCCACTGCAAGACATAACATACCCACCAGGGCTGAATTTCTACTCGCCACTGGCTAGTGGCGAGTGGAAATTTTGAACGCTGCCGTAGTAGATCTATAGAGTATAACCAAAACACCCAATCTTTGTTGCATCAGACATAAACGATATCCAAGACAAAGGACCATCGAGACAAAAAAAGAAACAGAAAAATAGTAGAAGATGGCATGCTTTGGGTGCACACTGTTCGATCAACAAGACCTCCACGGATATCAGGAGGGGAGACATGTCTGGGTTAGGGTAAAGGAAATAAATGGGGGTGGTCTAGGAAGTTAGGTAGGGGACGTCACGGGAGGTTATAAAGTACGGTTACCATAAGAGGAGACCTTATCACATTGTACAAGTATATGAGAGGTCAATACAAGGATCTCTGCGGTGAGCTATTCATTCCAAGGCCTGATCAGGTGACCAGGGGACACCCCTTGAGATTAGAGGAAAGGAGGTTTAAACTTCAGCAGAGGAAGGGGTTTTTTTACGGTAAGGTCTGTCAAATTGTGGAATTCATTGCCCAAGGAGGTGGTTATGGCAGATACAATGGATACATTTAAGAGAATATTAGATACATTTCTTTCAAAAGGGAACATACATAGTTATACTGTTTATCAGTAGGCTGATCAGGAAGGTCTGATAAAGACTAATTTAATTGGTAGCAGGAAAGCTATAAAATCTCAGTTACTGAGGTATGAGGCGAAGGTTGAACTTGATGGACTTGTGTCTTTTTTCAACCAAATTTACTATGTTACTATGTTACTTCCTGAAGTGTGGCAGAGCGGGTTGAACCGGGAGAAGCAGCAGTTCCCTCCCTGTTTTTTGGGGCTTGTATTTGGTTGGGACAGTTGTTCTGTTAGGAGGTTGTGTATTTGCTACTGTTATTTGTCGCAGCTTTGTTGGCGCTTTGGGCCCTTGCCAATGTATAGAAGGTCAGTAAGATGGGGGAGGTTACAGGAAGATGGTAGGCCAGCGGCCCAGGTCTAAGGACACCCGGCCTTTGTCGCGGGTTAGACGCCGGCCTCTTTGAGCTGCATGGACCTGCTAATGAGGTGCGGTTAAGGAAAACAATTTGGGTGTTTGGAGTCTCGGTTCACAAAAGGTGGATAGGCTGGGTTAACCTGTAAAAGTTGGACATTGGCATGGACTTAAGGTTGGATGTGAAATTTAATAATTGGTAAAGGTTTTTATATAATAAAGCTGCGGCCTAATTTAAACCCATAAAGTGTGTGAAGTGTATTTCTTGGACCTATACCCCATGCACAAGACATGTTTTGTGTATTTAAATGCTTATTTGTGAGCCAGAAGTTGGTATGGCCAAATGCTCCATCTATTGAAACCACCCCAACCAATTAAACAGTGGGCGGCTCTGTAAGTCTGTCCTGTCTCCATGGTCCATTGTGTCGGACTTTCTTTATGTCTGATACAATAAAAACTGGGTGTTTTCATTGTACTCAGTTGTTCTGTTACAGTGGATGAGTTTAGTCTGATCCAATTGTGTTGACATTAAAAACTTGGGAAGATGGAGAAGTCGTAAGGTCTGCACGGTCATGTTTTAAGAATAAAAAGCACAGTCTATAGGTAATAAGGGAATGATCACTAAGATGGATGATAGATGAGATTTTGGATGGAGCTGGTGCTGTTGAATAACTTTTTTTTTTTTTTTTACTGTGGATGTATATTTGTTACAATAAAGGCAGTAAATACGTGGAATGCTTTGTCTGGAGATGCTGCTCTGGCAGATACTGTAGATATGATCAAAAACCTACTGGATACTTTTTAGCTAATAACATTATAACTGGTGGTTTCAGTGTTAGATGTTGAGGGAGATATCCGATTGCTCTTTGGAATCAGAATTGTTTATCCATTTGGGGCATAACTGGGAATAAAAAATGGATTTTTGTTTGCCTTCTTCTGGATCAGCAATAGGAGATCTGGCAAACGTAGGCCTGGTCTTATTTCAACTTCATCAACTATGTTAACTGAGTCTAAAGTGCTTCAAAGTTCTGTTTAGAGATGCTCTAATTAGATTTCATCTGTTTAACCTTTGAGTGACAAAGGGCTGCCCCTCTGGCACTCAAAGGGTTAATATCAGTTACAAAAGGTATGATTTTATGTATGTATATTTTATCTATATAGCTCCAGCTTTACAGATTACATATAGTATAGAAGGGATACGATACGTGCAGGCAACACAGTAACATAGTAAATTAGGTTGAATAAAGGCACAAGTCCATCAAGTTCAACCTTCTCCTCGTACCCCAATAATTTTATAGCTTTCCTGCTACCAATTAAATTAGTCTTTATCAGACCTTCCTGATCTGCCTACTAATAAACAGTATAACTCTGTATGTTCCCTTTAGAAAGAAATGTATCTAATCTTCTCTTAAATGTATCCATTGTATCTGCCATAACCACCTACTTGGGCAAAGAATTCCACAATTTAATCGACCTTATTGTAAAAAAACCCTTTCCTCTGCTGAAGTTTAAACCTCCTTTCCTCTAATCTCAAGGGGTGTCCCCTGGTCACCTGATCAGGCCTTGGAATAAATAGCTCACCACAGAGATCCTTGTATTGACCTCTCATATACTTGTACACTGTGATAAGATCTCCTCTTAGTCGTCTTTTTTCTAGAGTAAATAAACCAAGTTTGTCTCGTCGTTCCTCATATGTCAAGTCCTCCATTCCCTTAATTAATTTTGTTGTTTTAACACTAAGTGACCATACATTAGGGTAGGAAGTCCTTGCCCCATACAGCTTACCATCTAAGTATAAGATGAGTTACAAACAGATACAAGCAGGTAGAGGAGGAAGGGCAATTTTTGACAGTTCTGATGTCTATTGCGGCGCTGTGGGATAGGAAAATTTTGATTTTCCTGTTGTTGTTGGATTACAAATCTCATCACTGTCAGGTGTCCAACACCCGACTGTGAATGATGGGAGTTATAGTTTGACTTCCGCTCGGGACTGCTGAGATGGATGGAAATTATAATCCGAGAACAACCATTGACCAGATAAGGATAATAGGATTTGTAGTCTAAGACCAGCTTAGCCCTGGAATCTGTATCATTGGTATTAAAGGAGAAGTAACATCTTCTGAAAATATCACCCCCCCAACACATACGCTTACTTTACTATGGCCAGAAATCCTAATGACCCCATAGGAATTTTTTCCTTACTCCATGGCTAAGAGATAACACCTCCAGTTAGTCATGTCCATAGAGGCAGAAATGACAGTTGACAGAGTGATTGCAGGACACAAACCCTGCCAACTGGATGTGGCAATCCTAACTCTTTAACACTATGATTGCCGGAGGGGTGAGAAATGAGTTGTGCACCCTTCTGGCTGGCAAAGGGTTAAGGACAAGAGGGCTACCGAAAAAACAGCCGTGCCTGTCATGTTCGCCACCCCATGGACTTGACGTACAGAACCGATTGAAGCTGTTAACAACGTCAAAGGCAAAATTGATAAGGGCCATTAGGATTTTCTTTCCATAGTATGGTAAGTGTGGGCACGTTTCTCAGGAGTTGTTAGTCCTCATTTAAAAGGATGAGGGTTGGAACATAATAAGAGGATAATGAAATGGGGTGAATTTTTGGAGGTCTATGAGGGAAAAGGATATAAATAATAGTTGTGGACAGACCTCACGATAGTCCCGAAAAATTAGGCTGAAGTGTGCTCCTTGCCGCTGCAAACAAGGCCTGATGAGAGGGCCTAATGGAAGAGAGGGAAAAAAAGAGAAGAAAGAGGGGGGGGACCTCGTGAGGGACGGTACTCAGCGCCTAACGATGCGTCGTTCCATGGTCCCCAGCTACAGCTATGAGGCATCTCCCGGTCCGCCCACAACTCCAGGCTAACCAATAGCCTTATGATTTGATCCTATAGAAGTCACAAGGACAGAAAACAAGGCTGGAGAGGACTCCGGAACCTTGACGGCAGCAAAGAGCAGCAACTACCTGATATACCTGTCCAACATTAGACTTTTCATTTTACCCATCACCCTCCTCTTCATTTCATTCCTTGTCCTCATCATCATCGTCACATCTCATCCATTAACAGACTTGCACATTCTCCTAATACAGTGAGGCCACTTTATCTTTTATCAGTATACTAGTTGAACAGCCCGTTACACGGGCCACAGTACCTCTGGCAGCCGGTCAGTCACGCGCGGTAGAGATTGCCTGCGCCACTGCTGATACAGAGCTGGATGCTCCTTCGGAGCGCCCAGCTGTGTATCAGCTGCGGCGCGGGCAGTCTGTACTGCGCATGACTGCCGCACGCGCAGCAGTGTCAGCTGCGCATGTCGTGGCGTTACACACAACTTAGCGAATTATTATATAGGATGAGACTGGGTTTTTATTATTATTGTACTGGAATTCGTGTCACTTGCACTATTTCATGCATCGTATCCTATCATCACTGTAATATTTTATATGTTTGCCTGTTGTTAGGGGTTTATCAGTTAAACAGATAGTAATGTTTCAAAATAAAAGCAGCTCCAATTAATCTTCATAGTATTTGGGCCGTGGAGAGTGTTATTTCAATACTGTCAGAGTTGTAGTTCAAGAGTAATAGAATGATAAAGTATCCCCCTCCCGACCCTTTTACCTAGTGTAAGCCGCCTCCCCTCAGATGTGCAATCTGGTCTCTTGACCGGACAGATCATAACAAGGGACAATCTTCTTACTGTGACCATAAGGAAAACCCTGCCCTCTTGACAGGTTTTTCCTTATGATCACTGAAGAGTGTCCCTCTCTGTGATCCATCCGGACAGTCTTGCTGGTCTGAGGTGAGCAGTGTTACATCAGTAAAAGGGACGGGGACACGTTATCAATCAATTACTTGAACTACAACTCTGACAGTATTGAAATGACACTCTCCATGGCCCAAATACTATGAAGATTAATTGGAGCTGCTTTTATTTTAAAACTTTAATATCACTTTAAATGTATTCTGTATATATTGTGAGCACTCATCCTTTTGTCGAATTGCTGAAATATACATATGTCATGTGTATCGTCAGTTAAAGGGGATTTCTTGCCAGTCCTTTTAAAGGTGTCCTTTTAAAGGTTTAATGGTCTTATGAAGCGATGGAGATGCAATTGTAGAGGAAACAACTGCACTTCAGGGGACAAATTAAAATACCAGTTGATTTAAATGAGGGCTTTAAATGCACTGGATGCTCGGAAGGTCTCAATGCATTGTGATGTCTCTATACAGACTTCCCTACTAGTAAAAGTCCCATTAAAATGAATGGGAATTTCTGAGAATTTACATTTCAGCCCTACAGTGACGTTGGGTTTCCCCGCAACTTGTACCTCTTTAGTCTGATAAATAAGGCAGTAGGTTTAACCTTTTCAGTGCTACATCATCAATAACTGAGTCTCAGAACTGATTTAGGGGTTAAAGTGGGGGTGACCCTCTGGATTTAATATCCTTGTTAAATGGCATTATTTAGTGCAGACAACCCCTCTGGCGTCTAGTAAAATGATTGCTCCTGTGTGGTCCTGTACAGAGGAAACGGCCTATCAGCCTGTCACGTGGAGGAAGGGAGGGTCTGAGTATCAGAGGACTGGGGAAGGGTCAGGGGTCAGACTGACATGATGAGAGGTGGTGGGATTGGACAGGCAGAGACCCCAGGACTGTATGAACTGTCAATTGTCATGATGTAGTGTTGTGTGTGAGGAGTAGACTGGCACTGCCTGCACTGTACCTGTACTGTGTATACATGTCATGGTGTAGTAGTGTGTGTGTGAGGAGACTGGCACTGCCACTGCCTGCACTGTATCTGTGCTGTGTATACATGTCATGGTGTAGTAGTGTGTGAGGAGGAGACTGGCACTGTCACTACCTGCACTGTACCTGTGCTGTGTATACATGTCATGGTGTAGTAGTGTGTGTGTGAGGAGACTGGCACTGCCACTGCCTGCACTGTATCTGTGCTGTGTATACATGTCATGGTGTAGTCGTGTGTGTGTGTGAGAGGAGACTGGCACTGCCACTGCCTGCACTGTACCTGTGCTGTGTATACATGTCATGGTGTAGTAGTGTATGTGTGTGTGAGGAGACTGGCACTGCCTGCACTGTACCTGTGCTGTGTATACATGTCATGGTGTAGTAGTGTGTGTGTGAGGAGACTGGCACTGCCACTGCCTGCACTGTACCTGTGCTGTGTATACATGCCATGGTGTAGTAGTGTGTGTGTGTGAGGAGACTGGCACTGCCACTGCCTGCACTGTACCTGTGCTGTGTAAACATGTCATGGTGTAGTAGTGTGTGTGAGGAGGAGACTGGCACTGCCACTGCCTGCACTGTACCTGTGCTGTGCATACATGTCATGGTGTAGAGTGTGTGTGTGAGGAGGAGACTGGCACTGCCACTGCCTGCACTGTACCTGTGCTGTGTATACCTGTCATGGTGTAGTAGTGTGTGTGTGAGGAGGAGACTGGCACTGCCACTGTCTGCACTGTACCTGTGCTGTGTATACATGTCATGGTGTAGTAGTGTATGTGTGAGGAGGAGACTGCCACTGCCTGCACTATACCTGTGCTATGTATACATGTCATGGTGTAGTGTGTGTGTGTGTGTGTGAGGAGACTGGCACTGCCTGCACTGTATCTGTGCTGTGTATACATGTCATGGTGTAGTAGTGTGTGTGTGTGTGTGAGAGGAGACTGGCACTGCCACTGCCTGCACTGTACCTGTGCTGTGTATACATGTCATGGTGTAGTAGTGTGTGTGTGTGAGGAGGAGACTGGCACTGCCACTGCCTGCACTGTACCTGTGCTATGTATACATGTCATGGTGTAGTAGTGTGTGTGTGAGGAGGAGACTGGCACTGCCTGCACTGTACCTGTGCTATGTATACATGTCATGGTGTAGTAGTGTGCGTGAGGAGGAGACTGGCACTGCCACTGCCTGCACTGTACCTGTGCTGTGTATACATGTCATGGTGTAGTAGTGTGTGTGTGAGGAGACTGGCACTGCCACTGCCTGCACTGTACCTGTGCTGTGTATACATGTCATGGTGTAGTAGTGTGTGTGTGAGGAGACTGGCACTGTCACTGCCTGCATTGTACCTGTGCTGTGTATACATGTCATGGTGTAGTAGTGTGTGTGTGTGTGTGTGTGTGGAGACTGGCACTGCCACTGCCTGCACTGTACCTGTGCTGTGTATACATGTCATAGTGTAGTAGTGTGTGTGTGTGTGTGTGTGTGTGTGTGTGTGTGAGGAGACTGGCACTGCCACTGCCTGTACTGTACCTGTGCTGTGTATACATGTCATGGTGTAGTAGTGTGTGTGTGAGGAGACTGGCACTGCCACTGCCTGCACTGTACCTGTGCTGTGTATACATGTCATGGTGTAGTAGTGTGTGTGTGTGTGTGAGGAGACTGGCACTGCCACTGCCTGCACTGTACCTGTGCTGTGTATACATGTCATGGTGTAGTAGTGTGTGTGTGTGTGAGGAGACTGGCACTGCCACTGCCTGCACTGTACCTGTGCTGTGTATACATGTCATGCTGTAGTAGTGTGTGTGTGAGGAGACTGGCACTGCCACTGCCTGTACTGTACCTGTGCTGTGTATGCATGTCATGGTGTAGTAGTGTGTGAGGAAACTGGCACTGCCACTGCCTGCACTGTACCTGTGCTGTGTATACATGTTATGGTGTAGTAGTGTGTGTGTGAGGAGGAAACTGGCACTGCCACTGCCTGCACTGTACCTGTGCTGTGTATACATGTCATGGTGTAGTAGTGTGTGTGTGTGAGGAGACTGGCACTGCCACTGCCTGCACTGTACCTGTGCTGTGTATACATGTCATGGTGTAGTAGTGTGTGAGGAGGAGACTGGCACTGCCACTGCCTGCACTGTACCTGTGCTGTGTATACATGTCATGGTGTAGTAGTGTGTGTGAGGAGACTGGCACTGCCACTGCCTGCACTGTATCTGTGCTGTGTATACATGTCATGGTGTAGTAGTGTGTGTGTGTGTGAGAGGAGACTGGCACTGCTACTGCCTGCACTGTACCTGTGCTGTGTATACATGTCATGGTGTAGTAGTGTGTGTGTGTGTGAGAGGAGACTGGCACTGCCACTGCCTGCACTGTACCTGTGCTGTGTATACATGTCATGGTGTAGTAGTGTGTGAGGAGGAGACTGGCACTGCCACTGCCTGCACTGTACCTGTGCTGTGTATACATGTCATGGTGTAGTAGTGTGTGTGTGTGAGGAGACTGGCACTGCCACTGCCTGCACTGTACCTGTGCTGTGTATACATGTCATGGTGTAGTAGTGTGTGTGAGGAGGAGACTGGCACTGCCACTGCCTGCACTGTACCTGTGCTGTGTATACATGTCATGATGTAGTAGTGTGTGTGTGAGGAGACTGGCACTGCCACTGCCTGCACTGTACCTGTGCTGTGTATACATGTCATGGTGTAGTAGTGTGTGTGAGGAGGAGACTGGCACTGTCACTGCCTGCACTGTACCTGTACTGTGTATGCATGTCATGGTGTAGTAGTGTGTGTGTGAGGAGGAGACTGGCACTGCCACTGCCTGCACTGTACATGTACTGTGTATACATGTCATGGTGTAGTAGTGTGTGAGGAGAAGACTGGCACTGCCACTGCCTGAACTGTACCTGTACTATGTATACATGTCATGATGTAGTAGTGTGTGTGTGAGGAGACTGGCTGCACTGTACCTGTGCTGTGTATACATGTCATGGTGTAGTAGTGTGTGTGTGAGGAGACTGGCACTGCCACTGTCTACACTGTACCTGTGCTGTGTATACATGTCATGGTGTAGTACTGTGTGTGAGGAGACTGACACTGCCACTGCCTGCACTGTACCTGTGCTGTGTATACATGTCATGGTGTAGTAGTGTGTGTGTGAGGAGACTGGCACTGCCACTGCCTGCACTGTCCCTGTGCTGTGTATACATGTCATGCTGTAGTAGTGTGTGTGAGGAGGAGACTGGCACTGCCACTGCCTGCACAGTATCTGTGCTGTGTATACATGTCATGGTGTAGTAGTGTGTGTGTATGAGGAGACTGGCACTGCCACTGCCTGCACTGTACCTGTGCTGTGTATACATGTCATGGTGTAGGTGTGTGTGAGGAGACTGGCACTGCCACTGCCTGCACTGTACCTGTACTATGTATACATGTCATGATGTAGTAGTGTGTGTGTGAGGAGACTGGCACTGCCACTGCCTGCACTGTACCTGTGCTGTGTATACATGTCATGGTGTAGTAGTGTGTGTGTGTGTAGACTGGCATTGCCACTGCCTGCACTGTACCTGTGTTGTGTATACATGTCATGGTGTAGTACTGTGTGTGTGAGGAGGAGACTGGCACTGCCACTGCCTGCACTGTACCTGTGCTGTGTATACATGTCATGGTGTAGTAGTGTGTGTGTGTGTGTAGACTGGCACTGCCACTGCCTGCACTGTACCTGTGCTGTGTGTACATGTCATGGTGTAGTAGTGTGTGTGTGAGGAGGAGACTGGCACTGCCACTGTCTACACTGTACCTGTGCTGTGTATACATGTCATGGTGTAGTAGTGTGTGTGTGTGTGTGTAGACTGGCATTGCCACTGCCTGCACTGTACCTGTGTTGTGTATACATGTCATGGTGTAGTAGTGTGTGTGTGAGGAGGAGACTGGCACTGCCACTGCCTGCACTGTACCTGTGCTGTGTATACATGTCATGGTGTAGTAGTGTGTGTGTGTGTGTAGACTGGCACTGCCACTGCCTGCACTGTACCTGTGCTGTGTGTACATGTCATGGTGTAGTAGTGTGTGTGTGAGGAGGAGACTGGCACTGCCACTGTCTACACTGTACCTGTGCTGTGTATACATGTCATGGTGTAGTAGTGTGTGAGGAGGAGACTGGCACTGCCACTGCCTGCACTGTACCTGTGCTGTGTATACATGTCATGGTGTAGTAGTGTGTGTGTGAGGAGGAGACTGGCACTGCCACTGCCTGCACTGTACCTGTGCTTTGTATACATGTCATGGTGTAGTAGTGTGTGTGTGTGAGGAGACTGGCACTGCCACTGCCTGCACTGTACCTGTGCTGTGTATATATGTCATGGTGTAGTAGTGTGTGTGTGAGGAGGAGACTGGCACTGCCACTGTCTACACTGTACCTGTGCTGTGTATACATGTCATGGTGTAGTAGTGTGTGAGGAGGAGATTGGCACTGCCACTGCCTGCACTGTCCCTGTGCTGTGTATACATGTCATGGTGTAGTAGTGTGTGTGTGAGGAGGAGACTGGCACTGCCACTGCCTGCACTGTACCTGTGCTGTGTATACATGTCATGGTGTAGTAGTGTGTGTGTGTGTGAGGAGACTGGCACTGCCACTGCCTGCACTGTACCTGTGCTGTGTATATATGTCATGGTGTAGTAGTGTGTGTGTGAGGAGGAGACTGGCACTGCCACTGTCTACACTGTACCTGTGCTGTGTATACATTTCATGGTGTAGTAGTGTGTGAGGAGGAGACTGGCACTGCCACTGCCTGCACTGTACCTGTGCTGTGTATACATGTCATGGTGTAGTAGTGTGTGTGTGAGGAGGAGACTGGCACTGCCACTGCCTGCACTGTACCTGTGCTGTGTATGCATGTCATGGTGTAGTAGTGTGTGTGTGTGAGGAGACTGGCACTGCCACTGCCTGCACTGTACCTGTGCTGTGTATATATGTCATGGTGTAGTAGTATACAGTATGTGCAAGTACAAAGGTGGTACGTGCATGTGTGTGTGTGTTTGTCATGCTTGCGCTACATTCTCCAGTATGTACAATTACATATCTTTGTTACAAATTGGGCGGAAATATCTGTTCAGAGGCGTCACGCTCCGGTGGTGTGAATAGTGATTCCCATGTGTAGATCACAGACTGTGATGCATCATACAGTTCACATCATTTCATCTATCCATTTAGCATTGAAATGGATTAAACACAAAGCAATGTGAATATACACAGATACACTATACACATAGCAGTATATACTTACTATATATGTTTAGGTGAACTCTGGATATAGGTGTACATATTAGGTGTCTCTTTACTATCAAATGGCAGTAAGAGATGCTATAGGATGATAATGTGGGGTTCAGTGCAGTACCTTTTCTCTGTACCCACTCACGATACACAGGGCAGTGGGTTTTGTGTGCAAAAGGAAAGTGGAGGGATTCTGGAACCAGCCAACTCCATCACTGAACCCTACGGAGGAAAGAAAATGTCCCATTGATTCCAATCTGGCTTTTAACATCTTGAATGATGGAAAGGTCTCCAAAACATTGGTTCACCTGGGATATAAATCCGGCCCTGACAGAGCAGGATAAAGCCTCAACAGGGCCCTAGGCAGGATCCCAAATTGGGGGCCCCCTGTCAGCTTCATCCCCTCATTTCTCTGCCCCCAGTTGTATCTCCCAAACCCCATTTCCTGCTGCCCCCTACTACCTGTATACCTTTGCTGGCACAGGAAGGGGCTTCATCCCTGGTGGTCCAGCGGCATGCGGTGTGGAAGAATAGGTTGGTGCTTTCTTTGGCACAGACCTCTATTAGCAGCTTCTGCTAGCCTTGCGGTCCTCTCTCCAATAATGCAGAGCGCAGGGAGATGATGTCATATCCCAGCGCTCTGCATTACTAGAGTCCTGGGGACATCGAGGGAGATGCATTTAAAGGAGCAGTAAACTTTTTTTTATGAAAACACATATTTTACAGAGCATTTCCTGCTGAATAAAACAAGGTCACTCCCATCGCTGTCAGATGTTTTATTGAAAATTTATAGCAGTTTAAATAATCAGGAAGTGAATTTACTGTGTTTACTTCCTGATAGTTCTAACTGACAGGAAGTGAGTTTACTGTATTTATTTCCTGGTAGTTCTAACTGACAGGAAGTGAATTTACTGTGTTTACTTCCTGATAGTTCTAACTGACAGGAAGTGACAGGCAGTTTCTATCACATTCTATGGAGAACTGTATGTCTCTGACTTTTCTGACTTTCGTTTCCATTAGAATCTAACAGGAAATCTAATTAGAATTTGACCACTAGATAGGGTTGCCACCCAGCCGGTATTTTACCAGCAGGCCGGTAAAAAATTGGCTTCTGTCCAATGTTAAGTCTATGGAGGGTAGGGTGACCACGGGTCCCGGAACGTCCGGGACTGTCCCTTATTTCAGGGCTATGTCCCGCGTCCCGGGTCCCCTTCAACCGGGACAATGAAGTGTCCCGGAATGAAGGCAAGCCGCCCTGGATGTCAGCCTGCAAGCGGTGTGTCACATCATGGACGCCGCTCGCGGCGTCCATGATATGACACACCGCTTGCAGGCTGACATCCAGGGCGGCAATGCAGCTTACCTGGAGGCAAGCGCTCTAGTAATACAGAGCGCTGGGAGATGACATCACTCCCAGCGCTCTGCATTACTGGCCATACCGCGAGGGAGCTTCAGCTCTGTGCCGGAGGAGGCACAGAGCACATTCTACGCCGCTAGACCACCAGGGACTTAAGGTAATATACAGTAAACCACTGCACATCCATATAGAACCTTGATTGCATGGTATAAAATTGAACAGTACAACAGACTTCACAGCACAATCGTTATTAAACTCACTCAAGTAAACTCACGTTGCAAAGCAATATGTCAAAATGCACAGCTTTTAACATGATCAATACTCCATAAAAACGTTCTCACAAAAATTAAATACACCAATACACATACAATCATTAAGTAGGGTGACCACGTCCCGGAATGCCAGAAGGGAAATGTGGTCACCCTAATGGAGGGAATGCTATGGCCAGTATTGTTTTGAAAAAAAGGTGGCAACTCTATCACTAGAGGGCACTGCTAATGTAAAAAAAACATGGGTTTAAACAGTAATAACTCTGGAAATCTAAATCTCTCGGAAGTGGGAGTACCATTATTTTAATCAATAGGAAAATCCCTACAATATATATTTTTTCATAAAAAAAGTTTACTGCTCCATTAAAGGACTGGGCCAAAGGAGGCACAGGCCTCAGCTCACCAGGGGGGAGGAGATCAGTGTGACCTGCCCACTGGCCAAGCTTTTCATTACAGGGGCCAGTTCGGCTTTGAGGGCCCCCCATCTTGGCTGGGCCCTAGGCAGGCGAATAGGCTGGCTTGCCCATGATCTGGCTCTGGGTCCTGCATAAAGTGGGTGGTGCTTGATTGAGGTGGGTGGGATTAGGGGAGGAGGCGGGGTGAAGAATGGGAAGAGCAGGGAGCAGAGTGACCGTAACTGGCATCGATGTGGGTGGAGTTACAAGTATACAAGGCAGAGGCTGCGGCCCAGCTACGTACATAATTAAACGATCCGTTATCTGTATAAATCACATGCTATTTATTGGTAAAAGTTAGGATCTGATGCACAGACTTTTTCTTTTGTTTACGTCTCCAGAATGCCCCGGAGACGTCTCTTGCGTTCAACAGTTTAACCCACTGAGTGCCAGTGAGGCATCCAATGTATTGCAATGCAATGGCACTCAAAGGGTCCATTTAACTCACTGGGAATTTGGAAAATGTTATCTCTAACCGAGCCCCGTGGCGTAGTTGTTGTTTTGGGTTTTTTTTTTCAAAATTGTTCTTAATTTCCTTTCTACATAAAGTCCAGAATGCTTTCTCGTTAACCCTCTGAGTGCCAGAGGGGTATGCAACGCCTTGCCAAGCAATGTGTTGTGTACCCTTCTGGCACTCAAATGGTTAAACGGCTCACAAACCTTCTGATGGGGGGAGGGATGTACTAATGAGATATGTTCAATTCTGGGGCAAACCAGTTGCACCATAGACAGGGGTGCAATATACAGGGGGGTGCAGAGAGGTGCCGGTGTGATGCGACCTGGCGTATAGGGGGACCCCTTGGCTTACCTGGCACCTTTCCTCTGTATAGTGGGCTCATGGGCTGAGGCTAGGCTTATGTAAATGAAGTGAAGCACGTCATAAAGTGGGTGGGACTTAATCTGGTGGGCGGAGCTCGATCAGGATTGGGGCGGGAAGTAGTCAGAATGGAAGATAAGTGGAGGGAGTAACCCATAAAACTCCACGCAGCCGGAGACCGGGTAATTAACTCTAAAAAACGGGGTCTCCAGGGCAGATCCGGAGAGTTCCCGGTTATACCCATCAGCGTCAGGGCCCAATAGGCTCTAATTATACCCCTAGGAGAAGATTTTTGTGTTAGCGTGCCTCAAAAATGTTGGCTGCATGGTCACTGGTGACAAAGAAGAATTCTCGTTGATTTAAAGAGACGTTTCACCGATTACTCGGTAGCGACATTTCCTATATGTTACCAGGAAATGCTTCCGAGACCTCTCTCTGTCTCTTTCCTTTCTCTCTGTCTCTTTCCCATAGGCGTGCGCAGCCAATTGCATTAGGTTGTGCACCCAAAAGCTTGTGTGTGTGTGTATATATATATATATATATATATATATATATATATATGTAAAATAACAAACAAAATAAGTATCTTGTAATACCTTTTTTATTGGACTAACAGAATTTTGGATTGACGAGCTTTCAGGAGAACCTCCCTTTCTCAAGTCTAAAGCATTTCCGACCTGGTCAGAAATGCTTTAGACTTGAGAAAGGGAGGTTCTCCCGAAAGCTTGTCAATCCAAGATTCTGTTAGTCCAATATAAAAGGTATTACAAGATACTTATTTTGTTTGTTATTTTACATCTGCATCACTGGACTAATACGGCTACAATCTCCACTCTATATATATACTAGCAATGTGGGACGGCGTTGCCCGTCATGTTATGACCATTGGGCGCACGTGTGTGAAATGCAGACACACTGATAAACACAGACATATACAACACACAGGCAGACACATACCATACATCCCAAGTGTCCCTGTTTGAGGGCCAAATCCCTCTGTCCCTCTTTCCCACCCTGTTGTCCCTCTTTTTAGGAGGTCAGACTGTGTGCAGGGCATCTCCACCTATAGGCGACGTAGGCGCCGGCCTAGGGCGCACACGTACTGGGGGCGTGGGCATGCAGCGGAGAAGAGCTGCGCCCGCACACACACCACGACGGGAACCACAACACAGTCAGGTCTGTGTTGCTACAGCGCTCCCTCATCTGGTCGGATCTTTAGTAATGCAGAGCGCGTTAGGAGTCATGATCTCCCGCCGCGCTCTGCATTACTGAAGAGAAGACTGTGCGGGAGCTACAGGTATGTGATGGGGGGCAAGTTGGAGCTGAGGGGGCATAGTGGAGCTGAGGGGGCAAGTTGAAGCGGATGTGGGGCAAAGTGGAGATGATGGGGGCAAGTTGGAGCTGTTAGGGGAAAGCTGGAGCTGAGGGGGCATAGTGGAGCTGGTGGGGGCAAGTTGGAGCTGATGGGGGCAAAGAGGAGCGGATGAGGGTCAAAGTGGAGCTGAGGGGGGGCAAAGTGGAGCAGATGGGGGGCAAAGTGGAGCAGATGGGGGCAAAGTGGAGCAGATGGGGGGCAAGTTGGAGCGGATGGGGGACAAGTTGGAGCGGATGGGGGCATAGTGGAGCTAGTGGGGGCAAGTTGGAGCTGGTGGGGGCAAGTTGGAGCGGATGGGGGGCAAGTTGGAGCGGATGGGGGGCAAAGTGGAGCTGATGGGGGTAAGTTGGAGAGGATGGGGGTCAAAGTGGAGCTGATGGGGGCAAAGTGGAGCTGAGGGGCCAAAGTGGAGCTGGTGGGGGCACGTTAGAGCAGATGGGGGGCAAAGTGGAGCTGGTGGGGGTACGTTGGAGCGGATGGGGGGCAAAGTGGAGCTGATGGGGGCAAGTTGGAGTGGATGGGGGGCAAAGTGGAGCTGATGGTGGCAAGTTGGAGCTGATGGTGGCAAAGTGGAGCTGGTGGGCCAAAGTGAAGCTGATAAGGGGCAAGTTGGAGCTGGTAGGGGGCATCTCTTACAGGCATCTCCAGACCAGGGGCAGACTGGCCCAGGGGGCAGAGAGAGGACAATCATGAAAAGAGGTGGGGTATAAGAAGGCAGGGTATAAAGGGGTGGGACACAAGGGGCGGAGCGAAATGGGCGGCAAAATTAGGTTTTGCCTAGGGTGGCAAAAATCCTTGCACCAGCCCTGACTGTGTGGTGTGTACTACTTTGCTCTACAGCAATAAAGCAATAAACTTCAGTATATGTGTTTATACATTAGTCTGTGCAAATAAAATACTTTGGTCTTGCACTAAATCATTTATTCAGCTACATAAATAGCCAGTAATAGGTCATGAAATAACCTAAAAATTCTTACTAATGCCCTGCCCACCAGCCACGCCCCAACAATATCACCTAAAACTACAGTGTCCCTCTTTGGCCCTGTGAAATGTTGGGAGGTATGCACATACACACAGTGAGCGGCAGAGACATGCAAAAGACACGCACGCACACAGACACACTGGAGATGCACACATATGTAACAGATGTACACACACAGACACACTGGAGATGCACACATATGTAACAGATATACACACACAGACACACTGGAGATGCACACATGGACACATATATGTAACAGAGATGGACACAAACACACATGCAACATATATGAGCAGAAACACATGCACTCATGAGTTGTGTACCCCTCTGGCAGTCAAAGGGTTAAGATATACAGAGGCATGTGAGAGTTAAATAGCAGTGGGAAGTGTGTTCATACCTGGGAACTTTGACTTGTGGAGTCCCTAGAGGGGACTGATGTGGTGCTGATGTGGAGAGACAAATGGGGCAATCTGGGTTAAAAGTGGGTGGGGCTTAATCGCGAGTAGGGGCGGGGCTTAACATAAATGTGGAAAAGTGCTAGTAATAGGCTGTGGAAGGAGGAGAAGTGGGAGGGAAATGCAAGTTTACAATGTGAGGGGTTTGAACACACTCCCTGAGGGCTAAAACTTGATACACAACCCTGTGGCAGTCAGTGAGTTAAGTGTGTACCTGATGGCTGTCTGTCCTGTGTCTTGCATGGCAAATGATGACAGTGAAGAAATAATTGAGCAATGAGGGCCTACCTTAAACCTTTGAGTGCCATTTTGTTCTTCTGGTGCTGCAGTACAGGTCCTGCTGAGGCCACTGGGAGACAGGGTGAGTGAGTGTGTGTGTGTGTGTGTGTGTGTGTGTCAGCCATATTTATTTCTGGCTTTGTGTGTGTGTATGTGGTGCTGTGTGTGTGAGTGGGGGCATGTGTGTTTGGTGCTGTGTGAGTGGGGCATTGTGTGTGGTGGTCTGTGTGTGTGAGTGGGGCATGTGTGTGAGTTTGGTGCTGTGTGAGTGGGGCATGTGTGTGGTGGTCTGTGTGTGTGAGTGGGGCATGTGTGTGTGTTTGTGTGGTGCTGTGTGAGTGGGGCATGTGTGTGAGTTTGGTGCTGTATGAGTGAGGCATGTGTGTTTGTCTGTGGTGTAGGAGCAAGTGGCGGCCATATTGTTTTTTTCTGACTTTGATAGTGGTGGGCGGGCTGCATAGTGGGGGAGGGCCAACTCCCTGCATGACTGAATCACCCAATAGGAATAGTAACTCATGCTTTATGCCTCCCCTGGGTGTGTTTTGGCAGGCACAAAGTCTTCTTTTATATATATAGATATATATATATGTGTGTGTGCTAAATAAATGAATAAATATATTTGTGGTCAGGGCTTCCAGCGATTTTGGACAAGTAATGTATGCCAAACCCCGAGCTTACGCCAGCTCGGGTGCCGTTCGACGAGGTAGGCCTGAATGGAGGCCTCCTCTAGATTTAAAATGGGGGTGCTGGAGGGGGGGGCACGCTGATGGCGCGTCCCGTGGGAGAGACTGCTGGCTGCTTATGAACCTGCAGCCCCTCCCACAATTGCAGGCCCAGCCTTTTATTTGTGGTCAGGGCTTCCAGCGATTTTGGACAAGTAATGTATGCCAAACCCCGAGCTTACGCCAGCTCGGGTGCCGTTCGACGAGGTAGGCCTGAATGGAGGCAAAAAAGACAGTTTGATACAAGCAGTTTATTACATTAATACAGAAAAATACATTACTTTGCTAATTCGGTAATAGCTTTCCGAATTTCTTCTGATGGATTATGGACATAGCGTGAGTAACAAGAAGACTGCCACCTGCCTAAGCGTTGAATGATGTGGACCGGGACACCATTCTTAGATGCTGAGGAAGCTGCCCCTATCCTGAAGGAGTGCCCAGAAAATTTGTTCGGGTTTAACCCTAAGCGGGTAAGGATAGTGCGAACATATGACATGAATTCAGGTGTGGTGAGAGGGCCCGAGTGTAGAGGAAGAAGGGGACTGTCCGCGGTTTCATGCTGATGAAGAGTAGTGAGATCAACCAAAGCTTGGTAGGGACACCAGGGATCGTGAGTTGCAAAGTATGGAATGTGAACGCCTTCTTGAGCTTGGTCAGTTTTGGAATGGGCCAAAAAGAGGGTGAAGTGACTAGTGTGCCGGACGAGTTGATCCCGGCGCACAAAGATATCGGACTTAGAGCGGCAGGAGAACTCGCCCGGCCTTAGAAAGCCGAAGAAGGCAAGGCAGATAGCAGCTAGGATTGTGGTATTAGTATGGAGTGAAAAAGGTGCTAATTTCAACAGGTTATACATATCCTTAAATATCTCTCTCGTAATAGGCAGCCTAGCACGAGTAGCCGAAGGTTGCAGGCGGGTCAAGCCTCTAAGAAAAAGCTTCACGCTATACAGTGAGAGAATAGAAGGAGACAAGGGGTGCATTAGTGCGTGATGGTGCTGAATACCTGCTAAATATGTTTTGATAGTGGTTGGTGACAACTTAAGACCTACATGGCAGTGAGACGCGAAAGCTAGAATAGTGGATTGTGAGAAAGAGAGCGGTGAATTGGTGAGGATTAAGAACGATTGAAAGGTTTTCCAGGCTTTGTCATAGGACCTCCTAGTATTGGGGGCTAGGCCATTCTGCATAACAGAAGAGGCTTCGGCAAGCAGGAAACTTAAATTGTAGTTAGTTCCGTAAATGACAGAGGAACTGTAGCCTTCTGATGCGATTCGAAGGGGTTCTGCAATTGAAGTTGGGAAAGGTAATTAGAGGCTGCGTTTTCTTGACTAGAGGAATATGAGGGATGTATAGTAAACTTGTTTATGAGAGACAGCCAATTTAATTTCTTTAACAATTTATTGATGGTAGGTGATGGGGATCTACCTTTTTGAATAAGTTTAACGATGTCAGAAGAGGTATAGAACCTAACCGCCTGTCCTACCCATAAGTGGGACCAAGAGGCTGCCGCAGCTACCATGGGGTAAATGTCGGATAGACCTATGGTGGTCGACAAGTCGGCCGAAGAACTAATTTCTTCTGGCCACCTGTCGCACAACCATTTCGGATCCCAAGAAGCGGCAAAGCCAAGATTTACTTTGGCCACCGTAAACACCGCTGGACTAGATGAGGAAGGGGAGGGGGGGAACATAGTCCTGCCATTCCAGTTAGACAGGAATTTAGCCCACATAGATAATTCCTCTCTGGCTTCATCGTGGATCTGAATGAGTGAATGAGACTTCGGGGCGGAAGGGAGAAGAGAGAGTAATTGGGAAAGGAATGCCCTACCTTGGGGCAAGATTCTCATGGCGAAACTTAAATACCCAATCAATGATTGCAGTTCTGTTTTGGTCAAGAATTCAGAATTAGCCCCATTACTTACAATAGGGATAATTCTATCCAATTTTGCTTTAGGGATCCTGGCTTCCAATAGTACCGTATCTAGAACGATTCCCAGAAACTCTAACTCTTTGGTAGGGCCAAGTGACTTACCCGGGGATAATGGGATATTGAGATATTCAAACAATTCCTGGAGTTTGCGAAGGCTATTAGGAATAGAAGAGGTATTTTCAATGAGGAGAAAATCGTCCAAGTAGTGTAGAACTCCTGGGCAATGGCAATAATTCAATAATAGCCAACACAAAATTTCCGCGAAACTGTCGAAAATTTTTGGGCTGCCATGGGATCCAAATGTCAAAGAAGTGGCGAAGTAATACTGTCCTGCCCATTTCAAGCCTTGTAGATGCCATAGCGATGGGTGAACGGGAAGTAACTTAAAGGCATCCTTAATATCAGATTTGGAGAGCCAGCAGTACGGGAGTGATTGTTGGATAAGGCAAATAGCGTCATCTATCGTAGCATACTGGAGAGAATACGATTCGGGTGGAATTAGGGAGTTTATGCTTGGCAAGCGCGTAGAGTGGGGCGCTGATAGGTCAAGGATCAATCTTTTCTTATCTGAGAATTTATGCTTAGCTAATCCAATGGGGTTTATACGCCATACGGGAAAGGGAGGGGAAGGGAATGGGCCAATAATAAATTTTTTCTCAGCTTCTTTAGCCAGCAAGGAAGAGACCATTTCAGGGTCGCTCAAAGCCGAAACTAAATTAGGACATTCCAGAGATGTAGCCGGGTAGGCTACAACACCTGTGTGGAATCCTTCAGAAAGACCCTTAACAATATAATTCACTAAAGACCTGTCGTGATGATTAGTAAGAAGACTCTGGAGTCCCGGCACATAGATTCCACCGTGTTTTTTTATTAAAGGATCCAAGCTTTGGACAAATGACCCTGGAATGGGAATCCCTGCAGTTAGTGCAGATATGCAACATCCTACATCCGCCAAAAAAACAACCCCTAGAATTGAAATTGTTACAAATAGGGGTGTTCCCTTGATAGTATATTGGCCTCCCTTGCTTATCATAGGCCGGGCGGGATGAGGCTCTAACTGGGGGAGCCGACTGGGGGGAAGCCTCAGCTTGTTGTATACCCGAAGGGCCGGCCACAGGGGGGGCAGTAGGACATAAACCTGTTGAATGAAAGGATGATTGACAGTTTTGGCACACAGGGGCCTTAAGTCCGGCGAAGTGCCGGCAGAACAGCTCCATATCCAAACAGCTCCAATCAGTCACGAAATTGAATTGTGCCAGCGCGGCGGCTGCCTTAGCTGAAAAGGACCGGTGGTAATCATAGAAAGTATGACCGCCGTACTTATGCGCTAGATCTACCACCAGATGTAAATAATGATCCAACTCCTGGCGTCTATGCGGGAAAGCCGAGCAGACGATGTCCCGATAGACACCAAAAGCTAGCACAAATTCCGTGACTGAAAGCTTTTTATTGAGCCATGGATCTTTAGACTTGAGAGTAACCGACACTTCGCCGCAGTTAATGACTTTACTTTCTGCCAGATCCTGTGATGCGATGAGCAGTGAAACTAAATTAACATCCTTGCCTTCTATAATGTCTCTGCGGATGTTAGCAGGAATGAGATGAGCAGGTGAAACTCTGGGGGCTGCAACTACTGTGTTACCTGGAAGAGGAGCATTTGGCATCATAACGGCAGGTGTAAGTGGACGAGGAGCGTTTTCAAGTGAAGCTACTCTGGCTTGAATGTCGGCCAGCATATGTGTGATTTGGGCGAACTGGTCTGGCGCAGTGTTGGCCGGGAGAGGGGGAGATAAGGATAAAGAATGAGGGGATGATTGGGCTGAGGAGGGGTTGGGGAACAGGAGCTTGAACAGCTCTGCCTTCCTTGCTGATGCGGGAAAGGGGATGTGCAGGCGGTTTAGTTCAGCCATCAGCTTCCCCACCGTCCAGCTTCTTAAAGAAGGGCTCCTGGGTGTAGGGGCTGGAACGGCCGCTTGAGGAGTCTCATTGCCAGACTGGGCCACTTGATCATTATTCTCCATGGTATTCTAGAAGAGAAATAGATAATAAAGGCCTAAGATTCCATTCTGAGTGAGAGTAATAGGGACTGCCTCAGTCACTTCTACTAGTAAAAGGGGCCAATCTAGAGTTCCTATGTTCCCTACTACAGGGGGTGAGCTGGGAACGAACCTTCGGCCTCTTCGAAGAGGTAAGGCGTAATACTAGAGTGTCTTCAGCCTCCACGAAGGGTTAAGGCAACAATCTACGGGAGCCTACAGTCTCCGCAAGGAGGCAAAGCTGAAACTAAAGGTCGTCTTCTACAAAGAGGTACGGGTGATTACTGCCTGTACGAAGAGTTAAAGACTGGACCAAGGTTACCTTGGCTTCTATGAAGGGGTCGTGGAGGAGGCTAAGGGTACCTTTGTCTAATGATGAGGTAGGCACGAAACTAAGGGTGCCTTCGGCCTCTACGAAGAGGTAAGGCATGAAACTAAGGGAGTCTTCGGCCTCAACGAAGAGGTAAGACATGAAACTAAGGGAGCCTTCGGCCTCAACGAAGAGGTAAGGCATGGGCTAATGGAGTCTAAGACCTCTAAAAGAGATCAGGCCTGTAATCAAGGGAGTCTTGGGCCTCTACGAAGAGGTAAGACATGAGACTAAGGGGGGGGGGGGCCTTCGGCCTCAACGAAGAGGTAAGGCAAGAACTAAAAGGAGCCTTCGGCCTCTACGAAGAGGTAAGGCAAGAACTAAAGGAGCCTTCGACCTCAACGAAGAGGTAAGGCATAACTAAGGGAGCCTTTGGCTTCTACAAAGAGGTATGGCATGAACTACAGGAGCCTTCGACCTCTATGAAGAAGAAAGGCACGAAACTGAGAGAGCCCTCAACCTCATGATGAGGAAAGGCATGTGACCGAGGGGCCTTCGGCCTCTACGAAGAGGTAAGGCATGAAACTAAGAGGGCCTTCGGCCTCTGTGCAGAGGTAAGGCATGAAGCTAAAGGGAGCCTTCGGCCTCTACGAAGAGGTAAGGCAAATACTAAAATATCGAAAAGTAACAAACAAGGAGAGGTAGAAAGCATGCATGATACTTGGATTACCAAATTACAGAGTGCCGTGGACCTGCCACTTGTCGTACTGGGGCCTTTGCCTTTACTGGGAGACAGTACCACCAACTGGATTCTGCCACCCAGCGGAGGCACCAAGACCGTGCCTGGTGTGTATAAACCCAAATTGAGAGGGAAGCAACCTAAAGTCCTAATGGGGTGCGAGAGAAAGCAAAGTGCGCCCCGGGCGCGAGAAAAGCACGAAAATAGGCCCCTTAGCATACCACAGTGATGGAAAGGTGGGGACCGGAGCAGGACTCAGCATGGGGAAGAAGTTTCCCTAGGAAGAGCCTTTAAATGCAGATCCTGAGGCGGTGTGACAGTGAAATTGAGAGAAGAAAATGGACACTTGTGCAGAGTGAATTATACCAGAACTTACCTTTGAGTGAGCTTGGCGGACTATTACAGAGAACATAGGATATAATTAGGACCTGACCAAAAAACCGAACTGCCAGAAAACAAATGATAGTGGTAGCGGGTCCTACCTGGCTGAGAATTAATCTTGCCAGATGGTTTCTTAAAGAAGTAGAGAAATAATTTCGAGATACCCCAAGTAAGCCTGGACTGATTGGCTGCTGAAATAACAGAACCTGCTAGGGAAAATCAGGTCAGGGGAAAGAAGGAAGGGAAATATGAGGACAGAGGAGTTACTTTTTTTTTTTTTTTTTTTTTTTTTTTTTTATGTAGAAGACAAGCGACAGGGGGGGGGGGGTAAATTGAGCACTTGGAAGTAGATTACTGTGCTGAACCTAGAACATGCACCTGTTTATCATGACTGTAGAATGAGTCTAAGACCTAAAGCATGAATGGTTCAAGCATGCTTGGGAATGATAGACAGGCACTGGAAGGGTTAATTAAGCACTTGTTTTAAGAGTAAACACTCACACAACCTTAACAGCATTATAATTGAATTGTTATATAAGCTGAAAGTGTCCAAATCCCAATCCTTCAGAGATGTTCAGCAATCAAAGGGTTAATATTACCATTTACATGACATTGACTTAATTTGTGAATTTACACAGCTAATGAGCAGATTAATACCCCTTAAGCCTTCTCTGGCAACTGTAGGTAACCTAATCGCATTCTGAGGACAGTAATAAAAGCAAAGAGAGGGTATAACATAAACATTTTAATTGCATAAACTATGACATGAATTAGCAGCCTTCTGAATTTGGAGTATAACTTCCTGAATTCTGACATGGACCAGACAGCTGGATGCGAGGTTAGAATATATGACAAACAATCTAGCTGATGAAATGACTTTATAAGGGTTTCAGTTCTGTGAAGTGCTTTATCAGAGCCCAAAAGCATGCTGATAGGAAGGACTTCGTCTCTCTCTCTCCCCAAGTACCCAGACACATGTAAAACAATTGGATACATATATATTTGTGGCTCAGTAGCTCGTTTGCCCCCACGCTTACCCGCATTGACTGGTACTAGTGTTGAGCGAGCATGCTCGGCCGATGCTCGGATCGGCTCGAGCATCGCTCTGCTCGGCACATGGCGGTACTCGTACGAGTACCGCATGTGCTCGCCCGCCATGTTCGGGTCTCCTCCCCGCACGTTTTGCGGCTGCTGCGCAGCCAATAAACGTGCAGGGAGGCTCTGACATCGGTGTAATGCCAGCAGCCATGTTGGCTGCTGGCATTACACTGATTGGCTGGCCAGAACCCGTGGTCAGGTGCTGTATAGCACCTGACCATCGAGTTCGGCTCAGTCTGAGCCAGGGAGAGCTGAGGATAGGAAGGGAAAGGCAGTGTAGGGAGGAAAAAACAAAAATTGTGACAAAAAAGAACCAAAAGTCCTTTTTAGGACTACTGTGTGTGGGGGCAGCAGGTTATATTGTGTGTGGGGGGAAAAAAACAAAAAAAAAAAAAAAAAAATATTCTGTTTAGTGTGAAAAGTTGCAGATTAGAGCACATTCTGTTTAGTGTGCACAGTTGCAGATTAGAGCACATTCTGTTTAGTGTGCAAAGTTGCAGATTAGAGCACATTCTGTTTAGTGTGCAAAGTTGCAGATTAGAGCACATTCTGTTTAGTGTGCAAAGTTGCAGATTAGAGCACATTCTGTTAAGTCTTCAAACTAAAATATCAAAGTCACGTATTCCATTCAGTGTGCGTCGCCGCAGTTTAGCAGCACATTCTGAGTACTGTGCAGAGTTGCAGAATAGGAAGAAATACTGTTAAGTCTTCAAACTAAAATATCAAAGTCACATATTCCATTCAGTGTGCTTCGCCGCAGTTTAGCAGCACATTCTGTGTACTGTGCAGAGTTGCAGAATAGGAAGAAATACTGTTAAGTCTTCAAACTAAAATATCAAAGTCACATATTCCATTCAGTGTGCTTCGCCGCAGTTTAGCAGCCTATTCTGTGTACTGTGCAGAGTTGCAGAATAGGAAGAAATACTGTTAAGTCTTCAAACTAAAATTTCAAAGTCACATATTCCATTCAGTGTGCTTCGCCGCAGTTTAGCAGCCTATTCTGTGTACTGTGCAGAGTTGCAGAATAGGAAGAAATACTGTTAAGTCTTCAAACTAAAATATCAAAGTCACATATTCCATTCAGTGTGTTTCACCGCCGTTTAGCAGCCTATTCTGTGTACTGTGCAGAGTTGCAGAATAATAAGAAATACTGTTAAGTTTTCAAACTCAAATATTAAAGTCACATATTCCATTCAGTGTGTTTCACCGCAGTTTAGCAGCCTTTTCTGTGTACTCTGCAGAGTTGCAGAATAATAAGAAATACTGTTAAGTTTTCAAACTCAAATATTAAAGTCACATATTCCATTCAGTGTGTTTCACCGCAGTTTAGCAGCCTATTCTGTGTACTCTGTACAGTTGCAGAATAATAAGAAATACTGTTCAGTTTTCAAACTCAAATATTAAAGTCACATATTCCATTCAGTGTGTTTCACCGCAGTTTAGCAGCCTATTCTGTGTACTCTGTACAGTTGCAGAATAATAAGAAATACTGTTAAGTTTTCAAACTCAAATATTAAAGTCACATATTCCATTCAGTGTGTTTCACCGCCGTTTAACAGCCTATTCTGTGTACTCTGTACAGTTGCAGAATAATAAGAAATACTGTTAAGTTTTCAAACTCAAATATTAAAGTCACATATTCCATTCAGTGTGTTTCACCGCAGTTTAGCAGCCTATTCTGTGTACTCTGTACAGTTGCAGAATAATAAGAAATACTGTTAAGTTTTCAAACTCAAATATTAAAGTCACATATTCCATTCAGTGTGTTTCACCGCCGTTTAACAGCCTATTCTGTGTACTCTGTACAGTTGCAGAATAATAAGAAATACTGTTAAGTTTTCAAACTCAAATATTAAAGTCACATATTCCATTCAGTGTGTTTCACCGCCGTTTAACAGCCTATTCTGTGTACTCTGTACAGTTGCAGAATAATAAGAAATACTGTTAAGTTTTCAAACTCAAATATTAAAGTCACATATTCCATTCAGTGTGTTTCACCGCAGTTTAGCAGCCTATTCTGTGTACTCTGTACAGTTGCAGAATAATAAGAAATACTGTTAAGTTTTCAAACTCAAATATTAAAGTCACATATTCCATTCAGTGTGTTTCACCGCCGTTTAACAGCCTATTCTGTGTACTCTGTACAGTTGCAGAATAATAAGAAATACTGTTAAGTTTTCAAACTCAAATATTAAAGTCACATATTCCATTCAGTGTGTTTCACCGCCGTTTAACAGCCTATTCTGTGTACTCTGTACAGTTGCAGAATAATAAGAAATACTGTTAAGTTTTCAAACTCAAATATTAAAGTCACATATTCCATTCAGTGTGTTTCACCGCAGTTTAGCAGCCTATTCTGTGTACTCTGTACAGTTGCAGAATAATAAGAAATACTGTTAAGTTTTCAAACTCAAATATTAAACTCACATATTCCATTCAGTGTGTTTCACCGCCGTTTAACAGCCTATTCTGTGTACTCTGTACAGTTGCAGAATAATAAGAAATACTGTTAAGTTTTCAAACTCAAATATTAAAGTCACATATTCCATTCAGTGTGTTTCACCGCCGTTTAACAGCCTATTCTGTGTACTCTGTACAGTTGCAGAATAATAAGAAATACTGTTAAGTTTTCAAACTCAAATATTAAACTCACATATTCCATTCAGTGTGTTTCACCGCAGTTTAGCAGCCTATTCTGTGTACTCTGCAGAGTTGCAGAATAATAAGAAATACTGTTAAGTTTTCAAACTCAAATATTAAAGTCACATATTCTGTGTAAGATGAAGAAGGCGGGTAAAAAGGGACGGGGAAGTGGACGTGATCCTGAAAGTTCAGGGCGCGGGTCAGGACGCGGAGAAACTGTGCCTGGTGCCAGAGCACAAGAAAGAAAGACATCCACCATACCTAGCTTCATGTGTAATTTTACAGGGCGTCGCAGGACATCACTCTCGAGGTCCGACCACTGCGAACAGGTGGTCGGTTGGATGACAGCTGATACTGCTTCCAGTCGGTTAAGCACCACCCTGTCTTCCACCAAGTCCACTCTCAGTAGCCAAGAGTCTGGTCAACATAATCCTCACTCTGATCATCCTTCCTCCCACCATACACGGTCTGGTCAAAGAAGTGATCCCACACTGGGATATAGTGAGGAGCTCGTCTCATCACCAATCCTTCATTTGACCCTCTCTCCAAGCACGCTTGCAGAGGAACATGACATCTTGTGCCCTGATTCACAACCTCTAGAGGCTACCCAATCTCAAGAAGATGACAGATGTGAACGGCATTTAAGGTCAAAGGAAGTAGTGGATGATGATGATGATGATGAGACACAGTTGCCATTAAATCAACCACTATTTCCGTCTCAAGACCTTGTTGAGGAGAATGTTATACAGTTGTCAATGACTGAGTATGTGGTGGGATCAAGACTTGAGGAGGATGATCAGAGTGAGGAAGTGGAGGAGGACTTGGTGGACGATGAGGTGACTGACCCCACCTGGGAAGGTGTAGAGCCGAGCGATGACAGCAGTCCTGAGGGTGAGCCATCTGCAGCACCGCAACAGGCTGGAAGAGGCAGTGGTGTGGCTACAGAAAGAAGGCGGACCGCACCAAACCGGCCCGCAAATGTTCCACGGAGCACCCCCTTGCGTAAATCTACCTTGCCAAGGGGTAGGTGTTCCGCGGTATGGCGTTTTTTTAAGGAAAGTGCGGACGACAAAAGAATTGTAGTTTGCAACCTGTGCCACACCAGAATGAGCCGAGGCATGAACACTAGAAACCTCACCACCACCAGCATGATCCGACACATGGCATCCAAGCACCGTAGTAAGTGGGAGGAACGCCTGGATCGCCCATCTGTGTCTGCAGGCCACACCACTGCCTCCTCTTCCCCTGTTTTCGGTGCCGGCCAATCGCCTGTCGAAGGCGCAGGCCCGCATACCTCCCGCCCTGCACCTGTAGCATCTGAAGCACCATCAGCGACCACATCCACTTCCCTGTCCCAGCACAGCGTCCAAATGTCGTTACCCCAGGCATTTGAGCGCAAGAGAAAGTACCCAGCCACCCACCCACAGGCCATAGCACTAACCTCACACCTTTCCAAATTACTGGCCATCGAAATGCTGCCATTTAGGCTTGTGGACACTGAGTCCTTCCGCAGCCTGATGGCAGCAGCTGTCCCTCGGTACGCGGTCCCCAGCCGCCACTACTTTTCCCAGTGTGCCATCCCCGCATTACACCACCATGTGTCCCGTAACATCACCCGTGCCCTGACCAACGCAGTTACTGGGAAGGTCCACTTAACGACTGACACATGGACAAGTGCTTGTGGCCAGGGACGCTACATTTCCCTGACGGCACACTGGGTGAATGTCGTGGAGGCTGGGAGCGACTCGGACCCTGGGATGGCACGGGTGCTACCCACGCCGAGGATTGCGGGCCCTACCTCCATCAGGGTTTCCACCAGCACCTACGTTATTGGCTCCTCCTCCTCCGTTTCCACCTCCGAATTCTCTACACACACCGCCACTCCCCCATCAGCCAGTAGCTGGAAGCAGTGTAGCACTGCAGTGGGGAAGCGTCAACAGGCCGTGCTGAAGCTGATCTGCCTTGGGGACAAACAGCACACGGCCTCAGAGCTGTTGCAGGGGATTAGTCACCAGACCGAGCAGTGGCTCTCGCCACTCAACCTGCAACCAGGCATGGTTGTGTGTGATAATGGGCGTAACTTGGTGGCGGCTTTGGAGCTCGGCAAGCTCACACACGTACCATGCCTAGCGCATGTATTTAATTTAGTGGTGCAGCGATTTCTAAAAACCTACCCCAATGTGCATGATCTCTTGACCAAGGTGCGCCGCGTGTGTGCACATTTCCGTAAGTCATCAACAGCTTCAGCCGGCCTGTTGAAGCTGCAGCAGCGCTTACAATTGCCAGCTCACCGGCTGCTGTGTGACGTGAGCACGCGCTGGAACTCCACCTTCCACATGTTGGCCCGGCTTTGTGAGCAGCAGAGGGCAGTAGTGGAGTACCAGCTGTTACACGGTCGTCGCCTCTCCGTTCAACTTCCTGTAATCAGAAGTGAGGAGTGGGAATGGATGTCAGACCTCTGTGAGGTTTTACGCAATTTTGAGGAATCGACACAGATGGTGAGCGGCGATAACGCTATTATCAGTGTAACCATCCCACTTCTGTGTCTACTGAAACGCTCGCTGCTCACAATTAAAACCGACGCTTTGCATGTGGAAGAGGTGGAAATGGGGGAGGAAGAGCTTACACAAGGTGATAGCCAGAGCACCCTCACTTCGTCTTCTCAGCGACAATTGGAGGAGGCGGAGGAGGAGGAGGAGGAAGACACGGTTGTCTCCGCTACAGAGGGTAGCCATGGAACTTTAGTTCCATCTCTTCAGCGTGGGTGGGCAGAAGAGGAGGAAGAGGATGAGGAGATTGAGAGTCATCCTCCTGGTGAGGACAGCGAAATCTTGCCTGTTGGTACTCTGGCACACATGGCTGACTTTATGTTAGGCTGCCTTTCCCGTGACCCACGCGTTACACGCATTTTAGACAACACGGATTACTGGGTGTTCACCCTTCTGGACCCCCGCTACAAAGAGAATTTCTCATCTCTCATTCCTCCGGTGGAGAGGACAAGCAAAATGGTGCAATACCAGAAGGTTCTTGTTGAAAAATTGCTCCAAAATTTTCCATCTGACAACGCTGGCGGCAGAGTACGTGCTACCTTGGCCAACCGAGAAGGGGAGAAAAGGGGAGCACACAGCAGTTCCGAGAAAGGCAGGGCAACACTCTCCAAGGCGTGGGACACCTTCATGACACCCCGCCAGCACCCTCACCCTGATGCGCAGCCTAGTGTCACAAGGAGGGAAAAGTTTTGGAAGATGGTGAAGGAGTACGTAGCAGACCGTGTCAGCGTCCTCAATGATCCCTCTGTGCCTTACAACTACTGGGTGTCCAAGCTGGACACGTGGTATGAACTGGCACTCTATGCCTTGGAGGTGCTGGCCTGCCCTGCCGCCAGCGTTCTGTCTGAGCGGGTATTTAGTGCTGCTGGTGGCATCATAACAGATAAGCGTATCCGCCTTTCCACCGACAATGCTGATAGGTTGACACTTATAAAAATGAACAAGGCCTGGATTTCCCCTGACTTCTCCACTCCACTGGAGGAAAGCCCCGGGGGAACATAAACTCACTTTATATATGTTATTTACAATGATGGGAATACTCTGTATTCCCATTCACCCCTTCCACCCAAAAAACGGGTATATGGTTGACTCTTAATCTTCTCATCCTCCTCCTCCTCTTCCATATGCCCTGGGATATAATTTTTATATAGGGCCAGCTCACCAGCGGGCCCTGTGATATAATTTTTATATAGGGCCAGCTCACCAGCGGGCCCTGTTTGACAATTTTTATATAGGTCAGCTCACCAGCGGGCCTTCTCATATAATGTTTTATTGGGTCAGCTCTCTAGCGGGCCCTCTCATATAATGTTTTATAGCGTCAGCTCACTAGCGGGCCTTCGCATATAATGTTTAGGATGGTCAGCTCTGCAGCAGACCCTCACCCATAATGTTTTAGATGGTCGGCTCAGCGCACGTTTCCCTCTTAATCATGGCCTCAGTTCAATAAAATCAAGGAAATTTTTGGGAGAATTTGCCTCTGTGCACGTTTCCCTCTTAATCATGGCCTCAGTTCTGAAAATCAAGGAAATTTTTGGGAGAATTTGCCTCTGCGCACGTTTCCCTCTTAATCATGGCCTCACTTCCGAAAACCAAGGACATTTTTGGGAGAATTTGCAGATGATATACAAGTAAATATACAGCAAATATTGTTTGGTAACAATTTTTCGCCTAAAGTCGTTTTTATTTTCCTTTTTGTGTGTTTTATGGTCAGTCTGTAAAAATGGCGTACTACGGGCGAAAGATCGTTCCCAGCAGCGATGTTGGAGTCCAAGATGCATCCAGACATCCTCCCTATGCTGTCCCTGAACCATTTCTGTGGTGTTTCCATCCTTTTCTGCCCTTTTCCTATGGACCAGGCACCCTCCCCTCATCAGAGCAGGGGGTGCCTGGTGTAATGCTCGAGTCCTCCCATTGACTTCAATGGGGCTCGGGTGCTCGGCCGAGCACTCGAGCCTCAGGGGGTGCTCGGTTAGAGCACCCGAACACCCGAGCATTGGGGTGCTCGCTCATCACTAACTGGTACGCCCACATTGACTGGTAGTAGGATCGGAGGAGGATTCACTTACCTTCCTCGTGGCGATCGAAACCGGAAGTGACGAAACGGCTTAACCGGAAGTGAGGAATTAATGCTTACCGGTGATGGCCGAACACAAGGAAACTGCTCGCACGCTGATGGCGCGTCCCGTGGGAGAGACTGCTGGCTGCTTATGAACCTGCAGCCCCTCCCACAATTGCAGGCCCAGCCTTTTATTAATCTGGACTGGGAACCAAATAGGCACACAACATACAAATATAATAGCAAATGAGTTATGTAATGTGACCAACAGTTGTTGCCAAATTTACCCTTATGACCTTAAAACTCTCCATTTTGGCATATATTGTAATTTAGATGCTTTTATGGGAGGGAGAACGGTTGCCACCACACATTCATTTTAATGCCACTGTTTCAAACTGCATTTTACAGACAGAAAACAGTAAAAAGACTGCCCACCCTGTTCACCTCCACAAACTGTCCACCCTGTCCATCTCCATACTGCCCACCTCCACACACTGCCAACCTCCACACCCTCTCCTTCTCCACAAACTGTCCACCCTGTCCATCTCCATGCTGCCCACCTCCACACACTGCCAACCTCCACACCCTCTCCTTCTCCACACACTGTCCACCCTGTCCATCTCCATGCTGCCCACCTCCACACACTGCCAACCTCCACACCCTGTCCTTCTCCACACACTGTCCACCCTGTCCTCCTCCACAGTGCCCACCACCTCTACACACTGGCCTCATTGGCCACCTCCACATACTGTCCACCTCCAACACCCTGCCCAACTCCACATTGTCCCCATTGTCCCCGCTCCACACCCTGTCCACCCTGTTGTCCTCCACACACTGTCCACCCTTCTCTGTCCTAACCCCCTCCACAGTCTGTGCCCATTGACCCCATTCACACTCTGTCCACCCTGTTGTCCTCCACACACTGTCCACCCGTCTCTGCCCTGACCCCCTCCACACTCTGTGCCCATTAACCCCATTCACACTCTCTGCCCATTGACCCCCTCCACACTCTGTGCCCATTGTCCACCTCCACACTCTGTGGCTGTGCCCATTGTCCACCTCCACACTCTATGCCCACTGCCACACTCTGTGCCCATTGTCCACCTCCACACTCTGTGCCCATTGTCCACCTCCACACTCTCTGCCCACTGCCCACCACCACACCCTGTGCCCACTGCCCACCTCTACACACTGCCCACCTCCACATACACTGCCCACCGTGTCCATCTCCACACACTGCCCCCATCAGATACAGGCCACCGTCATAAGCTGCTAGCAAAGAGACTATTCAAGACAGGAAGTGCATAATGCGGTGTTCTGGTGCGCAGAGCGCGCGACGAGCATGGTTATTGGTGCCCGCGCCCCAATGGTGTTGTCATCATCATGCGGATGGTACGCAGACCTGAAGATTGCGTACACATGTGCAGCTATCAAGTAGCTTCCCTACACATTGAGTCTCAATAGACTCAATGAAGGGAAGTGTGATGTCAGTGACAGACACAGACAATGGCACTTAGGGAACATCGCTTAGCTGCCGGCAGCCTGAGCGACTGTTCTCGCGGGTGTTTTTTTATGCCGGGCGGCCTGGGCCTATTTTGTGGGCCTGGAGCTGCAGCTCCTTCAGCCCCTACGTTAATCTGGCCCTGTGATTAGGATGTGCCTAGGCACCTCAGGCACACCCCATGCACACCTATGCTCTTTCCTCTCTCTCTTACTCTGTCTCACTCATCTCTCTCTTGTATGTCAGTCTCTCTCTCCCCTCACACGCACTCATTCTGTCTCTTTCTCCATCTCTCCATCCATCTCTCTCTCTTTCTCCATCTCTCCATCCATCTCTCTCTCTTTCTCCATCCATCTCTCTCTCACTATCTCTGTGTATCTCTTCTCTCTTTATCTCTGCTCTCTCTTTTGCTCCGTCTCTCCTCTCTCTCTGTTTTATACATCTATACCCTCTCTCTCTCTTTCTTTGTGTGTGTCTCTCTTTTGTTCTCTCTCCTCTGTCTCTTCTATATCTGTGTTTCTCTCTCCTCTCTCTATCACAATCTTTTCATCTCTCTCTTGTACGTCTCTCTCTTGTACATCTCTCTCTTGTACGTCTCTCTCTTGTACGTCTCTCTCTTGTACGTCTCTCTCTTGTACATCTCTCTCTTCTCTCTCTCTTTTTTATTTCTTTCTTCTCCAGCTCTCTCTCTATCACTCTCCCTATGTCTCTCTTCTTCTTTCTCTTTCATCCTCTCACTGTGTCTCTCTCTTCTTCTTTCTCACTGTCTCTCCTTCTTGCACTGTCTCGCTGTGTCTCTCTTCTTCTTTCTCACTGTCTCTCCCTCTCGCACTGTCTCGCTGTGTCTCTCTTCTTCTTTCTCACTGTCTCTCTCTCTCGCACTGTCTCACTGTGTCTCTCTCTTCTTCTCTCACTGTCTCTCCCTCTACCCCTCGTACTCTCTCACTGTGTCTCCCTTCTTCTTTCTCACTCTCTCTCTCTCTCTCACACTGTCTCTGTCTCTCTCCTCTTCTTTCACATTCTATCTCTTTCTCACTGTCTCTCCCTCTCGCACTGTCTCGCTGTGTCTCTCTTCTTCTTTCTCACTGTCTCTCCCTCTTGCACTGTCTCGCTGTGTCTCTCTCTTCTTCTTTCTCACTGTCTCGCTCTCTCGTACTCTCTCGCTGTGTCTCTCTCTTCTTCTTTCTCACTGTCTCGCTCTCTCGCACTGTCTCGCTGTGTCTCTCTCTTCTTCTTTCACACTCTGTCTCTCTCTCTCGCACTGTCTCGCTGTGTCTCTCTCTTCTTCTTTCTCATTCTGTCCCTCTCTCTCGCACTGTCTCGCTGTGTCTCTCTCTTCTTCTTTCTCACTCTGTCTCTCTCTCTCGCACTGTCTCGCTGTGTCTCTCTTCTTCTTTCTCACTGTCTCTCCCTCTCGCACTGTCTCGCTGTGTCTCTCTCTTCTTCTTTCTCACTGTCTCTCCCTCTCGCACTGTCTCGCTGTGTCTCTCTCTTCTTCTTTCTCACTCTGTCTCTCTCTCTCGCACTGTCTCGCTGTGTCTCTCTTCTTCTTTCTCACTGTCTCTCCCTCTCGCACTGTCTCGCTGTGTCTCTCTCTTCTTCTTTCTCATTCTGTCCCTCTCCCTCTCGTACTCTCTCGCTGTGTCTCTCTCTTCTTCTTTCTCACTCTGTCTCTCCCTCTCGTACTCTCTCGCTGTGTCTCTCTCTTCTTCTTTCTCACTCTGTCTCTCCCTCTCGCACTGTCTCGCTGTGTCTCTCTCTTCTTCTTTCTCACTGTCTCTCCCTCTCGCACTGTCTCGTTGTGTCTCTCTCTTCTTCTTTCTCACTGTCTCGCTCTCTCGTACTCTCTCGCTGTGTCTCTCTCTTCTTCTTTCTCACTGTCTCGCTCTCTCGCACTGTCTCGCTGTGTCTCTCTCTTCTTCTTTCTCACTCTGTCTCTCTCTCTCGCACTGTCTCGCTGTGTCTCTCTCTTCTTCTTTCTCATTCTGTCCCTCTCTCTCGCACTGTCTCGCTGTGTCTCTCTCTTCTTCTTTCTCACTCTGTCTCTCTCTCTCGCACTGTCTCGCTGTGTCTCTCTTCTTCTTTCTCACTGTCTCTCCCTCTCGCACTGTCTCGCTGTGTCTCTCTCTTCTTCTTTCTCACTGTCTCTCCCTCTCGCACTGTCTCGCTGTGTCTCTCTCTTCTTCTTTCTCACTCTGTCTCTCTCTCTCGCACTGTCTCGCTGTGTCTCTCTTCTTCTTTCTCACTGTCTCTCCCTCTCGCACTGTCTCGCTGTGTCTCTCTCTTCTTCTTTCTCATTCTGTCCCTCTCCCTCTCGTACTCTCTCGCTGTGTCTCTCTCTTCTTCTTTCTCACTCTGTCTCTCCCTCTCGTACTCTCTCGCTGTGTCTCTCTCTTCTTCTTTCTCACTCTGTCTCTCCCTCTCGCACTGTCTCGCTGTGTCTCTCTCTTCTTCTTTCTCACTGTCTCTCCCTCTCGCACTGTCTCGCTGTGTCTCTCTCTTCTTCTTTCTCACTCTGTCTCTCCCTCTCGCACTGTCTCGCTGTGTCTCTCTCTTCTTCTCTCACTGTCTCTCCCTCTACCCCTCGTACTGTCTCACTGTGTCTCTCTTCTTCTTTCTCACTCTCTCTCTCTCTCTCTCACACTGTCTCTGTCTCTCTCCTCTTCTTTCACATTCTATCTCTTTCTCACTGTCTCTCTCCCTCTCGCACTGTCTCGCTGTGTCTCTCTTCTTCTTTCTCACTGTCTCTCTCCCTCTCACACTGTCTCGCTGTGTCTCTCTTCTTCTTTCTCACTGTCTCTCTCTCTCGCACTCTCTCGCGGTGTCTCTCTTCTTCTTTCTCACTCTCTCTCTCTCTCTCTCCTCTGTCTCTTCTCTATCTGTGTTTCTCTCTCCTCTCTCTATCACAATCTTTTCATCTCTCTCTTGTACGTCTCTCTCTTGTACATCTCTCTCTTCTCTCTCTCTTTTTATTTCTTTCTTCTCCAGCTCTCTCTCTATCACTCTCCCTATGTCTCTCTTCTTCTTTCTCTTTCATCCTCTCACTGTGTCTCTCTCTTCTTCTTTCTCACTGTCTCTCCCCTCTCGCACTGTCTCGCTGTGTCTCTCTCTTCTTCTTTCTCACTGTCTCTCCCTCTCGCACTGTCTCGCTGTGTCTCTCTTCTTCTTTCTCACTGTCTCTCCCTCTCGCACTGTCTCGCTGTGTCTCTCTTCTTCTTTCTCACTGTCTCTCCTTCTTGCACTGTCTCGCTGTGTCTCTCTTCTTCTTTCTCCACTGTCTCTCTCTCGCACTGTCTCGCTGTGTCTCTCTCTTCTTCTTTCTCATTCTGTCCCTCTCCCTCTCGTACTCTCTCGCTGTGTCTCTCTCTTCTTCTTTCTCACTGTCTCTCCCTCTCGCACTGTCTCGCTGTGTCTCTCTCTTCTTCTTTCTCATTCTGTCCCTCTCCCTCTCGTACTCTCTCGCTGTGTCTCTCTCTTCTTCTTTCTCACTGTCTCGCACTGTCTCGCTGTGTCTCTCTCTTCTTCTTTCTCACTCTGTCTCTCTCTCTCGCACTGTCTCTCTTCTTCTTTCTCACTGTCTCTCCCTCTCGCACTGTCTCGCTGTGTCTCTCTTCTTCTTTCTCACTGTCTCTCCCTCTCGCACTGTCTCGCTGTGTCTCTCTCTTCTTCTTTCTCACTCTGTCTCTCTCTCTCGCACTGTCTCGCTGTGTCTCTCTCTTCTTCTTTCTCACTGTCTCTCTCTCTCGCACTGTCTCGCTGTGTCTCTCTCTTCTTCTTTCTCATTCTGTCCCTCTCCCTCTCGCACTGTCTCGCTGTGTCTCTCTCTTCTTCTTTCTCACTCTGTCTCTCTCTCTCGCACTGTCTCGCTGTGTCTCTCTTCTTCTTTCTCACTGTCTCTCCCTCTCGCACTGTCTCGCTGTGTCTCTCTCTTCTTCTTTCTCACTGTCTCTCTCTCTCGCACTGTCTCGCTGTGTCTCTCTCTTCTTCTTTCTCATTCTGTCCCTCTCTCTCGCACTGTCTCGCTGTGTCTCTCTCTTCTTCTTTCTCACTCTGTCTCTCTCTCATCGCACTGTCTCGCTGTGTCTCTCTTCTTCTTTCTCACTGTCTCTCCCTCTCGCACTGTCTCGCTGTGTCTCTCTCTTCTTCTTTCTCACTGTCTCGCTCTCTCGCACTGTCTCGCTGTGTCTCTCTCTTCTTCTTTCTCACTCTGTCTCTCTCTCTCGCACTGTCTCGCTGTGTCTCTCTTCTTCTTTCTCACTGTCTCTCCCTCTCGCACTGTCTCGCTGTGTCTCTCTCTTCTTCTTTCTCACTGTCTCTCCCTCTCGCACTGTCTCGCTGTGTCTCTCTCTTCTTCTTTCTCACTCTGTCTCTCTCTCTCTCGCACTGTCTCGCTGTGTCTCTCTCTTCTTCTTTCTCACTCTGTCTCTCTCTCTCGCACTGTCTCGCTGTGTCTCCCTTCTTCTTTCTCACTCTCTCTCTCTCTCACACACTGTCTCTGTCTCTCTCCTCTTCTTTCACATTCTATCTCTTTCTCACTGTCTCTCCCTCTCGCACTGTCTCGCTGTGTCTCTCTTCTTCTTTCTGTCTCTCTCTCTCACACTGTCTCGCTGTGTCTCTCTTCTTCTTTCTCACTGTCTCTCTCTCGCACTGTCTCGCTGTGTCTCTCTTCTTCTTTCTCACTGTCTCTCCCTCTCGCACTGTCTCGCTGTGTCTCTCTTCTTCTTTCTCACTGTCTCTCCCTCTTGCACTGTCTCGCTGTGTCTCTCTCTTCTTCTTTCTCACTGTCTCGCTCTCTCGCACTGTCTCGCTGTGTCTCTCTCTTCTTCTTTCTCACTCTGTCTCTCTCTCTCGCACTGTCTCGCTGTGTCTCTCTTCTTCTTTCTCACTGTCTCTCCCTCTCGCACTGTCTCGCTGTGTCTCTCTCTTCTTCTTTCTCATTCTGTCCCTCTCTCTCGCACTGTCTCGCTGTGTCTCTCTCTTCTTCTTTCTCACTGTCTCTCCCTCTCGCACTGTCTCGCTGTGTCTCTCTCTTCTTCTTTCTCACTCTGTCTCTCTCTCTCGCACTGTCTCGCTGTGTCTCTCTTCTTCTTTCTCACTGTCTCTCCCTCTCGCACTGTCTCGCTGTGTCTCTCTCTTCTTCTTTCTCACTGTCTCTCCCTCTCGCACTGTCTCGCTGTGTCTCTCTCTTCTTCTTTCTCACTGTCTCTCCCTCTCGCACTGTCTCGCTGTGTCTCTCTCTTCTTCTTTCTCACTGTCTCTCCCTCTCGCACTGTCTCGCTGTGTCTCTCTCTTCTTCTTTCTCACTGTCTCTCCCTCTCGCACTGTCTCGCTGTGTCTCTCTCTTCTTCTTTCTCACTGTCTCTCTCTCTCGCACTGTCTCGCTGTGTCTCTCTCTTCTTCTTTCTCATTCTGTCCCTCTCCCTCTCGTACTCTCTCGCTGTGTCTCTCTCTTCTTCTCTCACTGTCTCTCCCTCTACCCCTCGCACTCTCTCACTGTGTCTCTCTCCTTCTTTCTCATTCTGTCCCTCTCTCTCGTACTCTCTCACTGTGTCTCTCTCTTCTTCTTTCTCACTGTCTCTCCCTCTCACACTGTCTCTGTCTCTCTCCTCTTCTTTCACATTCTATCTCTTTCTCACTGTCTCTCTCTCTCGCACTCTCTCGCTGTGTCTCTCTCTTCTTCTTCCTCACTCTGTCTCTCCCTTTCTCTGTCTCTCTCTTCTTCTTTCTCACTCTGTCTCTCCCTTTCTCTCCCTATCTTCTTCTTTCTCACTGTCTCTCTCTCTCGCACTCTCTCGCTGTGTCTCTATCTTCTTCTTTCACATTCTGTCTCTTTCTCGTTTTGTCTCTTTCTCATTCTGTCTCTTTCTGTCTGTCTGTCTCTTTCTGTCTATCTCTTTCTGTCTGTCTTTTTCTGTCTGTCTGTCTTTTTCTGTCTGTCTGTCTCTTGCTGTCTGTCCCTCTCTCTATATAAATTCCTAGAAATGAATGCACTGGAATTAATTGAGCGTTTCCCCATGAGGCGTATTCCTGGAGGTCAGGACGGGGTTAATTCTGTGCTGTCATCCTCATAGAGGTGAACAAGGGGAATTGCTGTTTGTTTTGGAGAAATAATGTGGAAAATTAAAGAAAAGAATCAGCGGAATTCCTGAGCGATGAGGTCAGACCCGCACATCTGGAGGGACAGGTAGAGGTGATCAGGCCCAGGGGCCAGGGAGGGGAAAGAGCTTTCTGAGGTTTTCCCCGACCTCATCACACCCCCAAAGAGAGTTCAGGCAGGTGTCACTACACAAGGGAAAGGGTGCAGGGATAGTGGGGATCCCTTCAAGTCATGGAGACCTGCAGCACTTAACGTGTTGTCAAACTGCAAATCCATACCTCCCAAGTGTCCCTCTTTAGGAGATATTAGGGGTCCATTCCTCCCAAGTGTCCCTCTTTATAAGATATTAGGGGTCCGTACCTCCCAAGTGTCCCTCTTTAGGAGATATTAGGGGTCCGTACCTCCCAAGTGTCCCTCTTTAGGAGATATTAGGGGTCCATTCCTCCCAAGTGTCCCTCTTTAGGAGATATTAGGGGTCCGTACCTCCCAAGTGTCCCTCTTTAGGAGATATTAGGGGTCCATTCCTCCCAAGTGTCCCTCTTTAAGAGATATTAGGGTCCGTACCTCCCAAGTGTCCCTCTTTAGGAGATATTAGGGGTACATACCTCCCAACTGTCCCTCTTTAGGAGATATTAGGGGTCCATACCTCCCAACTGTCCCTCTTTAGGAGATATTAGGAGTCCGTACCTCCCAGGAGTCTCTCTTTAGGAGATATTAAGGGTCCATACCTACCAAGTGACCCTCTTTAGGAGATATTAGGGGTACACACCTCCCAAGTGTCCCTCTTTAGGAGATATTAGGGGTCTGTACCTCCCAAGTGTCCCTCTTTAGGAGATATTAGGGGTACACACCTCTCCAAGTGTCCCTCTTTAGGAGATATTAGGGGTACACACCTCCCAAGTGTCCCTCTTTAGGAGATATTAGGGGTCTGTACCTCCCAAGTGTCCCTCTTTAGGAGATATTAGGGGTCCGTACCTCCCAAGTGTCCCTCTTTAGGAGATATTAGGGGTCCATACCTCCCAAGTGTCCCTCTTTAGGAGATATTAGGGGTACACACCTCCCAAGTGTCCCTCTTTAGGAGATATTAGGGGTCTGTACCTCCCAAGTGTCCCTCTTTAGGAGATATTAGGGGTACACACCTCCCAAGTGTCCCTCTTTAGGAGATATTAGGGGTACACACCTCCCAAGTGTCCCTCTTTAGGAGATATTAGGGGTCTGTACCTCCCAAGTGTCCCTCTTTAGGAGATATTAGGGGTCCGTACCTCCCAAGTGTCCCTCTTTAGGAGATATTAGGGGTCCATACCTCCCAAGTGTCCCTCTTTAGGAGATATTAGGGGTCCATACCTCCCAAGTGTCCCTTTTTAGGAGATATTAGGGGTCCATACCTTCCAAGTGTTCCTCTTTAGGAGATATTAGGGGTTCATTCCTCCCAAGTGTCCCTCTTTAGGAGATATTAGGGGTCCATACCTCCAAAGTGTCCCTCTTTAGGAGATATTAGGGGTACACACCTCCCAAGTGTTCCTCTTTAGGAGATATTAGGGGTACACTCCTCCCAAGTGTCCCTCTTTAGGAGATATTAAGGGTCTGTTCCTCCCAGGTGTCCCTCTTTAGGAGATTTTAGGGGTACACACTTCCCAAGTTTCCCTCTTTATAAGATACTAGCAACGTGTGACGGCGTTGCCCGTCATGTTATGACCATTGAGCGCACGTGTGTGAAATGCAGACACACTGATAAACACAGACATATGCAACATACAGGCAGACACATACCATACATCCCAAGTGTCCCTCTTTAGGAGGGACAGTCCCTCTTTGAGGGCCAAATCCCTCTGTCCCTCTTTCCCACCCTGTTGTCCCTCTTTTTAGGAGGTCAGACTGTGTGCAGGGCCGGCTCCACCTATAGGCAAGGTAGGCGCCAGCCTAGGGCGCACACGTACTGGGGGCGTGGGCATGCAGCGGAGAAGAGCTGCGCCCGCACACACCACGCCGGGAACCACAACACAGTCAGGTCTGTGTTGCTACAGCGCTCCCTTATTGGGTCGGATCTTTAGTAATGCAGAGAGCACTGGGATTCATGATCTCCCGCCGCGCTCTGCATTACTGAAGAGAAGACTGTGCGGGAGCTACAGGTATGTGATGGGGGGCAAGTTGGAGCTGAGGGGGCATAGTGGAGCTGAGGGGGCAAGTTGGAGCGGATGTGGGGCAAAGTGGAGATGATGGGGGCAAGTTGGAGCGGATGAGGGTCAAAGTGGAGCTGAGGGGGGGCAAGTTGGAGCTGAGGGGGGGCAAAGTGGAGCTGGTGGGGCAAGTTCGAGCGGATGGTGGCAAGTTGGAGCTGCAGGGGGGCATAGTGGAGCTGATAGGGGAAAGTTGGAGCTGAGAGGGCGTAGTGGAGCTGGTGGGGGCAAGTTGGAGCGGATGGGGGGCAAGATGGAGCTGATGGGGGTAAGTTGGAAAGGATGGGGGTCAAAGTGGAGCTGATGGGGGCAAGTTGGAGCTGAGGGGGCAAGTTGGAGCTGAAGAGGGGGCAAAGTGAAGCTGGTGGGGGCACGTTAGAGCAGATGGGGGGCAAAGTGGAGCTGATGGCAAGTTGGAGCGGATGGGGGGCAAGGTGGAGCTGATGGTGGCAAGTTGGAGCTGATGGGGGCATAGTGGAGCTGAGAGGGCATAGTGGAGCTGGTGGGGGCAAGTTGGAGCGGATGGGGGGCAAGGTGGAGCTGATGGGGGTAAGTTGGAGAGGATGGGGTCAAAGTGGAGCTGAGGGGGCAAAATGGAGCTGAATAGGGGGCAAAATGGAGCTGGTGGGGGCACGTTAGAGCAGATGGGGGGCAAAGTGGAGCTGATGGGGGCAAGTTGGAGCGGATGGGGGCAAGGTGGAGCTGATGGTGGCAAGTTGGAGCTGATGGGGGGCATAGTGGAGCTGATGGGGGGCAAGTTGGAGCTGAGGCGGCAAGTTGGAGTTGATGGGGGACAAAGTGGAGCTGATAGGGCCAAAGTGAAGCTGATAAGGGGCAAGTTGGAGCTGGTGGGGGGCATCTCTTACAGGCATCTCCAGACCAGGGGCAGAGTGGCTCAGGGGGCAGAGAGAGGATAATCATGAAAAGAGGTTGGGTATAAGCAGGCAGGGTATAAAGGGGTGGGACACAAGGGGCGGAGCGAAATGGGCGGCAAAATTAGGTTTTGCCTAGGGTGGCAAAAATCCTTGCACCAGCCCTGACTGTGTGGTGTGTATTACTTTGCTGTACAGCAATAAAGCAATAAACTTCAGTATATGTGTTTATACATTAGTCTGTGCAAATAAAATACTTTGGTCTTGCATGAAATCATTTATTCAGTTACATAAATAACCAGTAATAGGTCATGAAATAACCTAAAAATTATTACTAATGCCCTGCCCACCAGCCACGCCCCCAACAATATCACCTAAATCTACAGTGTCCCTCTTTGGGCATGTGAAATGTTGGGAGGTATGCACATACACACAGTGAGCGGCAGAGACATGCAAAAGACACGCACACACACAGACACACTGGAGATGCACACATGGACACACATATGTAACAGAGATGTACACAAACACACACGCAAAATATATGAGCAGAAACACATGCGCTCATGAGTTGTGCACCCCTCTGGCACTCAAATGGTTAAGGTATAGAGAGGCATGTGAGAGTTAAATAGCAGTGGGAAGTGTGTTCATACCTGGGAACACTGACTTGTGTAGTCCCTAGAAGGGACTGATGTGGTGCTGATGTGGAGAGAGCAATGGGGCAATCTGGGTTAAAAGTGGGTGGGGCTTAATCGCGAGTCGGGCAGGGCTTAACAGAAATGTTGAAAAGTGTTAGTAATAGGATGGGGAAGGAGGAGAAGTGGGAGGGAAATGCAAGTTTACAGTGTGAGGGGTTTGAACACACTCCCTGAGGGGTAAAACCTCATACACAACCCTGTGGCAGTCAGTGGGTTAAGTGTGTACCTGATGGCTGTCTGTCCTGTGTTTTGCATGGCAAATGATGACAGTGAAGAAATAATTCAGCAATGAGGGCCTACCTTAACCCTTTGAGTGCCATTTTGTTCCTCAGTGGCTGTAGTACAGGCCCTGCAGAGGCCACTGGGAGTCAGGGTGGGTGACTGTGTGTCAGCCATATTTCTTTCTGGCTTTGTGTGTGTGTATGGGTGTTTGGTGCTGTGTGAGTGGGGCATGTGTGTGTAACACCTGTGAACTTTAACTTGTGGAGTCCCTCATGTGGTGCTGATGTGGAGAGAGCAATGGGGCAATTTGGGTTAAAGGGGGTGGGGCTTAATCGCGAGTGGGGGCGGGGCTTAACATAAATATGGAAAAGTGTTAGTTATAGGCTGGGGAAAGAGGAGAAGTGGGAGGGAAATGCAAGTTTACAGTGTGAGGGGTTTGAACACTCTCCCTGAAGGGTAAAACTTGATATGCAACTCTGTGGCAGTCAGTGAGTTAAGTGTGAATCTGATGGCTGTCTGTCCTGTGTCTTGCATGGGAAATGATGACAGTGAAGAAATAATTGAGCAATGAGGGCCTACCTTAACCCTTTGAGTGCCATTTTGTTCCCCTGGTGCTGCACTACAGGTCCTGCTGAGGCCACTGGGAGTCAGGGTGAGTGACTGTGTGTTTGTGTCAGCCATATTTATTTCTGGCTTTGTGTGTGTATGTGGTGCTGTGTGTGTGAGTGGGGGCATGTGTGTTTGGTGCTGTGTGGTGGTCTGTGTGTGTTTGTGTGGTGCTGTGTGAGTGGGGCATGTGTGTTTGTCTGTGGTGTAGGAGCAAGTGGCGGCCATATTGGTTTTTTCTGACTTTGATAGTGGTGGGCGGGCTGCATAGTGGGGGCGGGCCAACTCTCTGCATGACTGAATCACCCAATAGGAGTAGTAACTCCTGCTTTATGCCTCCCCTGGGTGTGTTTTGGCAGGCACAAAGTCTTCTTTTATATATATAGATTAGGGGTCCATACAGATTTATGGTGCTTAAAGTGACCTGTTACCTACACAGCTTTAAGTATTATTAACCCTTTCAGTGTCAGATAGGTATCTAACACATCTCTCTGGCACTCAAAGGGTTAAATGCTTCCATAAAAACTTTTTTTTTTTTTGCTTTACAAACAGTTAAATAAATATAAAAACTTTTTTTTTCTTTTGCTTTACAAACAGGTAAATAGTTTTAGAGATTTTTGGTTTAGTAGTTGGGGAGCCTTAGCAGAGCTTTTTGTTCTCGGACTTGGTCAGATAAAGCTGCAGAATTCATTTTTCCACACGTCAAGCAAATCACCTCTCACCACCTTCATAGGCTGCTAATAGAGGGGTGGAATGATTTGATAAAGAGGAATGATCACGCAAATCCTTTCAAAATGGAAAACCCTGCTGACGGGAGCACTTGGAAGGGTGTTAAGTCCTATTTAAAAAAAAAAATGAAGATCACGGCGCATCTTAAGAGAAACAAAAAGAAAAAAAATAGTAACGCCTCTTAATAGTAAACACATCACCACACACCCTTATGTTACTGTGGGAGGAAAGTACCAATACAAAACCTACGCTAAATCAGTGGGAATTAATATTAGCCCTACGCCTGCCAAAAAAGCAATTTTCTAAGCTAGTTATCCCTTTGGGTGCAAGAGCAGTATCCAATGAATTGCATTGCTCGCACTGGACTCTTCTCAGGCACTCAAACCAAAAATATTCCACTTAAAGGGATAGTAATATTTAAAAAAAAAAGCAGTTCAGATTAATCATAGTATTTGGGCCATAGAGAGTGTTATTTCAATACTGTCAGAGTTGTAGTTCAAGAGTAATTGAATGATAAAGTATCACCCTCCCGCCCCTTTTACTGATGTAACACTGCTCATCTCAGAGCAGCAAGACTGTCCGGATGGATCGCAGAGAGGGACAATCTTCAGTGATCGTAAGGAAAAATCTGAAAAACCTGTCAAGGGGGCAGGGTTTTCCTTATGATCACAGTAAGAAGATTGTCCCTTGCTGTGATCTGTCCGGTCAAGAGACTAAATTCCACATCTGAGGGGAGGTGGCTTACACTAGGTAAAAGGGTCGGGAGGGGGATACTTTATCGTTCAATTACTCTTGGACTACAACTCTGACAGTACTGAAATAATACTCTCCATGGCCTGAATACTATGAAGATTAATTGTAGCTGTTTTTTTAGGAAACATTACTATTCCTTTAAAGCAGAACTTTCAGATAATAGCCAGTCGCCATGCATTCATTAAACGCATGGTGACTAGCTTGAAAATAGATGTCTTACCAAAAAAAATAGTTGTGTCTAAAGGAATCCATTCCGTTTCGGGACTGACGGGCAGGTTAGTGCGGTCTGTGTGCGCTGTCAGTCTCTTCCAGTGACCATATGGTGCACTGCAGTCTACTCTATGGAGACCGGGAGTGACGGCGCATTCGCACAGACAAGATGTCTGCGCTCTAGCCTCAGTTCTGGTCTCCAAACGAGATGGATTCCTTTAGACACATGTATTTTTTTACGGTAAGACATCTATTTTCAAGCTAGTCACCATGCATTAAATGAACGCATGACGACTTGCTATTATCTGAAAATTCCGCTTTAAACAATCTCCCCAAATGTAATCCAGCCATAAGTTTTGTATGAACCTGAGTTTCAGCTGTTGAATTTATTCTCAAAATGCCAAGTACATTCTCACTCACTGGCTCGTCTCATTCAAGAAAGTCTCTGCTTTTACAAAATTTCACCTACTAGGTAGCCGTCTCATGAACTCAATGCATATTCTTAAAGGGGAACTATCACCCCAACTAGAGTCCACTCCACCTAATTAGGCATCTAGCGATAACAATCAAACAGTTATGTAGAATAAAGACCGCGTTATTCAAAAATCCTACCTGACCCAACACTGACGGCCAGGAAACAGCGCAGACATCTTTGCTTACAGACGTCTGTGCACCTGCGCTGTCATCCCCGGTCTCCTCTAGGAAGCGTTGCATGGTACCTTAAAGGGGATGTTTACCCCCTTCACAGCTTTGCCTAAATATTTTCCTTATCAATGATAAATAATGGAAAGTGTATCCTTTTTTTTTTTTTTTTTTTTTTTTTTTAAAAATCAGCTCGTTTGGAGAAATTAAAAGATTAAATGTAGTTTTATACCTGCTTCCGGCAGACAGTGCTGACCGGATCTGTACCGTAGTCTGAGCTTCTATCCAGCCTCCTCCGATGACGGAGGCTGTCTGTCTGTATGTTGGAGCTCTTTCATTGGCCAGAAATCGATCTCTGCCAATGAGATCGCTCCAGCTTACAGACAGACAGCTGGATAGAAGCTCTGGCATTGAAAGGGTTAATCAGAAACAATAACTATTTAGTTTATCAACCAAGTAGCCCATCCACTGTTACTGTGGCAGACAGTCGTGCCAAAGACTTATAAAATTCTATTCAAAACGTTAAAGGAGCAGTAAACTTTCTTAATGAAAAAATATATATATATATTGTAGGGATTTTCCTATTGAGTAAAATAAGGGTACTTCCACTGCCGAGAGATTCATATTTCTAGAGTTATTACAGTTTAAACCCATGTTTTTTACATTACCAGTGCCCTCTAGTGGTCAAATTCTAATTAGTTTTTCTGTTACATTCTAATGGAGAAGAAAGTCAGGAAAGTCAGTGACATACAGTTCTCCATAGAATGCGATAGAAACTGCTGAGTCACTTCCTGTCAATTAGAACTATCAGGAAGTAAACACAGTAAATTCACTTCCTGTCAGTTAGAACTATCAGGAAGTAAACACAGTAAATTCACTTCCTGATTATTTAAACTGCTATACATTTTGAATAAAACATCTGACAGTGATGGGAGTGACCTTGTTTTATTCAGCAGGAAATGCTCTGTAAAACATGTGTTTTCATAAAAAAAGTTTACTGCTCCTTTAACTTCTTATTTTCAGAAGACGGTGAGGAGACAGAGTTACAACATGTTTTCTTTTATGGATTCCTACCTCTTGTAATTCCTCATAAATCCTTTAAATCACTTTAACATTGTGTTCAGTTTCTAGAAGCAGTTGTCACTTTTAGTACATTTCTTTTCATTATGTTATGGAAGTTGACAAAATTATAATGTAGGTTACAAAAAAAAACAAACAGAAAAAATAACCAACTTGCATGTGTATAATGCATATTTTTAAGCTTTACAGTAGACAGCGCGTCAGAAGCCCATGCTCATTCACACTTGGTGAGGTATGAAAAAAAACACATATAAAATATTGTAAAAAAAAAAAAATGGGTAGGATGGAGAGAGAAAAACGTGTTATCTTATTGTGATGGAAAGAAAATTAACTTGTGTCTGGTCAGGATGGAGATAGAGAATACGTTTTTTTAGGATGAAGAGAGAAGAAAATATTGGCTGGTTGGGATGGAGAAATAAGAAAGTTTTGGTTGGTTAATGGAGGGAGAAAAAAAAGTGTTTAGGATGGAGAGAGAAGAGACTGTGAGATGGGGAAGTGCAGTCTGATCATGTTTGTGACTAGAGGAAGTCCAGTCTGATGATGAATATGAGTAGAGGAAGTGCAGTCTGATGATGTTTGTGAGTAGAGGAAGTGTAGTCTGATGATGTTTGTGAGTAGAGGAAGTGCAGTGTGATCATATTTGTGACTAGAGGAAGTCCAGTCTAATGAGAAATGTGAGTGGAGGAAGTGCAGTGTGATGATGTTTGTGAGTAGAGGAAGTGCAATGTGATGATATTTGTGGGTAGAGGAAGTGCAGTGTGATCATATTTGTGGGTAGAGGAAGTGCAGTGTGATGATGTTTGTGAGTAGAGGAAGTGCAATGTGATGATATTTGTGGGTAGAGGAAGTGCAGTGTGATCATATTTGTGACTAGAGGAAGTCCAGTCTAATGAGGAATGTGAGTAGAGGAAGTGCAGTGTGATGATGTTAATGAGTAGAGGAAGTGCAGTGATATTTGTGGGTAGAGGAAGTGCAGTCTGATCATGTTTGTGACTAGAGGAAGTGCAGTCTAATGATGTTTGTGAGTAGAGGAAGTGCGGTCTGATCCTGTTTGTGGGTAGAGGAAGTGCAGTCTGATCATGTTGCTGAGTAGAGGAAGTGCAGTCTGGTCATGTTGATGAGTAGAGGAAGTGCAGTCTGATCATGTTTGTGATTAGAGGAAGTGCAGTCTAATGATGTTTGTGAGTAGAGGAAGTGCGGTCTGATCCTGTTTGTGGGTAGAGGAAGTGCAGTCTGATCATGTTGCTGAGTAGAGGAAGTGCAGTCTGGTCATGTTGATGAGTAGAGGAAGTGCAGTCTGATCATGTTTGTGGGTAGAGGAAGTGTGGTCTGATCATATTTGTGGGTAGGGGAAGTGCAGTCTGATCATGTTTGTGACTAGAGGAAGTGCAGTCTAATGATGTTTGTGAGTAGAGGAAGTGCGGTCTGATCCTGTTTGTGGGTAGAGGAAGTGCAGTCTGATCATGTTGCTGAGTAGAGGAAGTGCAGTCTGATCATGTTTGTGATTAGAGGAAGTGCAATCTAATCATGTTTGTGGGTAGAGGAAGTGCAATCTGATCATGTTTGTGAGTAGAGACAGTGCAGTCTGATCATGTTTGTGATTAGAGGAAGTGCATTCTGATGATGTATGTGAGTAGAGGAAGTGCGGTCTGATCATGTTTGTGATTAGAGGAAGTACATTCTGATCATGTATGTGAGTAGAGGAAGCGCGGTCTGATCATGTTTGTGAGTAGAGGAAGTGCAATCTGTTCATGTTTGTGAGTAGAGGAAGCGTGGTCTGATCATATTTGCGAGTAGAGGAAGTGCAGTCTGATCATGTTTGTGAGTAGAGGAAGTGCAATCTGTTCATGTTTGTGAGTAGAGGAAGCGTGGTCTGATCATATTTGCGAGTAGAGGAAGTGCAGTCTGCTCATGTTTGTAAACAGAGGAAGCGCAGTCTGATCTTGTTTATGAGTAAAGGAAGTGTGGTCTGATTAAGAAAGATGGTAGTGCAGGCTACAGTCCAGAAAGGATAATTTTTGGATGGCTGAGATATCGAATGAAAAAAAAATCTCACTGTATCTTCCAGTTAAATAATTTTCACTGTACCTTCCAATGAAAGAATTTTGGTTGCGAAGGAGAAATAAACTCTAGTAACACAACTCTCTTTACATAAACTGTATTTATTTATTAAAGAATGTTCTTATTACATGGATCAGGAGATTATTGGCAGGAAAGAACAAGGAAGAGAACCATTAAATTAATATAATAAGGAGATAGGAAATGTTTAGACTTGTCAGCTTGTGAAGGTAGAGAAGCATTAGCTGGCATGGATCATGGTAATGATGATGGTGTCTTTATGTCCATGTGTGTGTGTAAGAGAGAGAGATAGAGACATAAAGAGAAGACAGGAAAATATGTTGGTTTATTCTCATGGACAGAGGACAAAGAGTTGACTGGTTCTTAAGGAAAGAAGATGAAATGTTGGGTAGTTTTGAAAGAAAAAAAAGTACATGTTAGTTGGATCTAAATTAAAGAAAATATTTGTTATAAATGCATGAGGAGAAAGTTGCCAGTCATAAAGCAGAAAGGATGATGTTTTGGCTATGCTTAAATGAGAGAAGAAGACATGCTGGATAGATATAAATGGGAGTGGAGAACATGTTGGTTACATACAAATGGGAGAGGAGAACATGTTGGATAGATATAAATGGGAGAGGAGGACATGTTGGATTTATATAAATGGGAGAAGAGGACATGTTGGATTTATATAAATGGGAGAGGAGGACATGTTGGATTGATGTAAATGGGAGAGTGCTGGCTTGTTCTTAAGGAGATGTCAATGTGGTGGTTGCTTCTAAAGGACGGGGAAGTATTGGTCAGTTTTACAAGGACAGGAGAATGTGTTCCTTGGATGTAACGGACAATAGAAAATGTTGTCTGGATCTAAATGATAGGAGAAAGTGTTGGCTGGTTCTGTAGGGCAGGAGAAAGTGTTGGCTGACTCTGAAAGGACAAGAGAATGGGATGGTTGAATCGAAAAGAACAGGAAAAATGATGGCTTGCTCTTAAGGACAGGAGAATGTGGTGGCTACTTCTAAAAGGACAGGAAAAGTATTGGCTGGTTGTAAAAAGGACAAGAGAATGTGCTGGCTGGTTCTAAAGAGCAAGAGAAAATGCTGGCTGGTTCTAAATGCCTAGAGAAAAACCAGCTGCACCTCAATGATGAGGCCTAGACCAGGCTGAAATGTATGTCTGGGGTTATCTGGCATTTCCTGTGCGAAGAGGACTTGCCCATCTTTTTGAAACTGGACCATCCTTATGGGAGGGATTAGTTTAATATGTACATGGAAATTTCTTCTCTGTAATGCCATTAGAGAGCTTGAGCATGATGCTTCTGGGCAGTGACTAGCCATGGAACAGGCAACATTGCTTTTGTTCGTTCTAAGGGCCTCTCACAACTTTTGGCTTGTGTCTAAATGATAGGAGAAAGTGCTGGCTGATTCAGAATGGCAGGAGAAATTGTTGTCTGTTTCTAAAAGGACAGGAAAGGGGTTGGCTGGTTCTGAAAGCATACGAAAAAGTATTCTCTGGTTCTGAAAGGAAATGACAACAATTTCTCCTGCCATTCTGAATCAGCCAACACTTTCTCCTATCATTTAGACACAAGCCAAAAGTTCTAAATGACATAAAAAAGTGCTGTCTTTTTCCAAAGGGAGGAGGAAAGTGTTGACTGGTTCTCAAAAAACAGGAGAAAGTATTCTCTGGTAGGATAGATAAATTGTTGACTGGTGTTAAAGGACAGGAGTTAGTATTAGCTGGTTCTGAAAGGAAAGGATACAGCTGGTTCTAAAGGGCAGGCAAAATGATGACTGGTCTTAAAGGAAATGAGAAAAGGGTTGACTGGCTCTAAAAGAACAAGAAAATGTGTTGGCTGTTTCTAAAAGGACAGGAGAACGTGTTTGATTCTAAAAGGACTTTACAAAGTGTTGGCTGGTTCTAGAAAGACGGGTGAAACGTTGCCTTGTTTTTAAAGGGCAGAAGAAAGTTTTGTACTGGTGATAAAGGACAGAAGAAAGTGTTGCACTGGTGTTAAAGGACAGAAGAAAGTGTTGGATGATTCTAAAGGACAGAAGAAAGTGTTGGCTGGTGCTAAAGGACAGAAGAATCTGTTGGATGATTCTGAAGGACAGAAGAAAGTGTTGGATGTTTCTAAAGGACAGAAAAAAGTGTTGGCTGGTGCTAAAGGACAGATGAAAGTGTTGGGTGATTCTGAAGGACAGAAGAAAGTGTTGGCTAGTGCTAAAGGACAGAATAATCTGTTGGATGATTCTGAAGGACAGAAGAAAGTGTTGGCTGGTGCTAAAGGACAGATGAAAGTGTAGGATGATTCTGAAGGACAGAAGAAAGTGTTGGCTAGTGCTAAAGGACAGAAGAAAGTCTTGGCTGGTGCTAAAGGACAGAAGAAAGCGTTGGCTGGTGCTAAAGGACAGATGAAAATGTAGAATGATTCTGAAGGACAGAAGAAAGTGTTGGCTGGTGCTAAAGGACAGATGAAAATGTAGGATGATTCTGAAGGACAGAAGAAAGTGTTGGCTGATGCTAAAGGACAGATGAAAGTGTAGGATGATTCTGAAGGACAGAAGAAAGTGTTGGCTGGTGCTAAAGGACAGATGAAAGTGTTGGATGATTCTGAAGGACAGAAATGTCGGCTGGTTCTAGAAAGACGGGTGAAACGTTGCCTTGTTTTTAAAGGGCAGAAGAAAGTGTTGTACTGGCGTTAAAGGACAGAAGAAAGTGTTGGACGATTCTAAAGGACAGAAGAAAGTGTTGTACTGGCGTTAAAGGACAGAAGAAAGTGTTGGATGATTCTAAAGGACAGAAGAAAGTGTTGTACTGGCGTTAAAGGACAGAAGAAAGTGTTGGCTGATGCTAAAGAACAGAAGAAAGTGTTGGCTGGTGCTAAAGGACAGAAGAAAGTGTTGGATGGTTCTGAAGGACAGAAGAAAGTGTTGGCTGGTGCTAAAGGACAGATAAAAGTGTTGGATGATTCTGAAGGACAGAAGAAAGTGTTGGATGATTCTGAAGGACAGAAGAAAGTGTTGGCTGGTGCTAAAGGACATATGAAAGTGTAGGATGATTCTGAAGGACAGAAGAAAGTGTTGACTGGTGCTAAAGGACAGATGAAAATGTAGAATGATTCTGAAGGACAGAAGAAAGTGTTGGCTGGTGCTAAAGGACAGACGAAAATGTAGGATGATTCTGAAGGACAGAAGAAAGTGTTGGCTGGTGCTAAAGGACAGATGAAAGTGTTGGATGATTCTGAAGGACAGAAATGTCGGCTGGTTCTAGAAAGACGGGTGAAACGTTGCCTTGTTTTTAAAGGGCAGAAGAAAGTGTTGTACTGGCGTTAAAGGACAGAAGAAAGTGTTGGATGATTCTAAAGGACAGAAGAAAGTGTTGTACTGGTGTTAAAGGACAGAAGAAAGTGTTGGCTGATGCTAAAGGACAGAAGAAAGTGTTGGCTGGTGCTAAAGGACAGAAGAAAGTGTTGGATGGTTCTGAAGGACAGAAGAAAGTGTTGGCTGGTGCTAAAGGACATATGAAAGTGTAGGATGATTCTGAAGGACAGAAGAAAGTGTTGGCTGATGCTAAAGGACAGAAGAAAGTGTTGGCTGGTGCTAAAGGACAGAAGAAAGTGTTGGATGGTTCTGAAGGACAGAAGAAAGTGTTGGCTGGTGCTAAAGGACATATGAAAGTGTAGGATGATTCTGAAGGACAGAAGAAAGTGTTGGCTGGTGCTAAAGGACAGATGAAAGTATAGGATGATTCTGAAGGACAGAAGAAAGTGTTGGCTGGTGCTAAAGGACAGATGAAAGTATAGGATGATTCTGAAGGACAGAAGAAAGTGTTGGCTGGTGCTAAAGGACAGATGAAAGTGTAGGATGATTCTGAAGGACAGAAGAAAGTGTTGGTTGGTTCAAAACTGGCAAGGTAAAAGTTCTCTTTTGTTCTAAAAGAACATAGAAAGTATTTGGCTCTAAAAGGAAAGTGGTTTTAAATCAGAACTACCACATCAACTAAAGTCGCCCTTTAATACTAGTGGCGACTAGCTTAATAATCTTTATTTTACCTCTTAAAAGTGCTCCTGAGTAAAGTTATCAGTAATATTCCGAGACTGACGGCCAGGTTAGTGCAGCCTGCACCATCAGTCTCTTCTGGAGATGTTCGGGCCAGTGCAATGCCTCTGAATGGTGACGGGGACTGAAAGTGCAGGCGTGCATACAAGAGTATCGGAAGCTTAAGGATTACTTTACTCGGGGGCACTTTTGAGAGGTAAAATAAAGATTATTAAGCTAGTCGCCACTTGCCTAAGTATTGCAGGGTGACTTTAGTTGATGTGGTAGCTCTGCTTTAAAAGAAATGAAAAATGTTGGTTGATTTTTAGGAAAAGGGAAAAAGTCTTGACTGCTAAAATCAGAGGAGAAAGTGTTTGGTTCTAAAAGGACAGAAGAAAGTGTTAGCTGTTTCTAAAAGGACAGGAGAAAGTTCTGGCTTCTCGAAATAACTGTGGAAAGTGTTGGTTGGTTCTAAATGACACTGTAAAGTGTTGGTTGGTTCTAAATGACACAGTAAATTGATGGTTGGTTCTAAATGACATGGCAAAATGTTGGCTGGTTCTAAATGACACAGTAAATTGATGGTTGGTTCTAAATGACACTGTAAAGTGTTGGCTGGTTCTAAATGACATGGCAAAATGTTGGCTGGTTCTAAATGACACAGTAAAGTGTTGGCTGGTTCTAAATGACACAGTAAAATGTTGGCTGGTTCTAAATGACATGGTAAAGTGTTGGCTGGTTCTAAATTACACTGTAAAATGATGACTGGTTCTAAATGACACAGTAAACTGTTGTCTGGTTCTAAATGACATGGTAAAGGGATGGCTGGTTCTAAATGACATGATAAAGTGTTGGCTGGTTCTAATTTACATTGTAAAGTGATGACTGGTTCTAAATAACACAGTAAAGTGTTGGCTGGTTCTAAATGACACAGTAAAGTGTTGGTTGGTTCTAAATGACACAGTAAAGTGTTGGTTGGTTCTAAATGACACAGTAAAGTGTTGGTTGGTTCTAAATGACATGGCAAAGTGTTGTATGGTTCTAAATAACACAGTAAACTGTTGGTTGGTTCTAAATGACATGGCAAAGTGTTGGATGGTTCTAAATAACACAGTAAAGTGTTGGTTGGTTCTAAATGACACAGTAAAGTGTTGGTTGGTTCTAAATGACATGGCAAAGTGTTGGATGGTTCTAAATGACACAGTAAAATGTTGGCTGGTTCTAAATAACGCAGTAAAATGTTGGCTGGTTCTAAATAACACAGTAAAATGTTGGCTGGTTCTAAATTACACTGTAAAGTGTTGGCTGGTTCTAAATGACACAGTAAAGTGTTGACTGGTTCTAAATTACACTGTAAGTGATGACTGGTTCTAAATAAGTGTTGACTGGTTCTAAGGGAATGGATGAAGTGCTGACTGTTTCTAAAAGGACAAGATTATTATTATTATTATTATTCTTTATTTATATAGTGCCAACTTTTTCCACAGTGCTGTACAATAGGGAATAGACATACAGAGATATTAAATAGTACAATCAGATGTGGAGAACAGAAGGATCAGAGAGGGCCCCCTGCTGGTGAGAGATTACAGTCTAGAGGAAGGAAGGTTGGACACAGAAGGAGTAAGTGCTATCGGGTGTAAGTGCCTCCTGCCACATGAACTGCCAGTCAGTGGGTGGGAGAGAGAGAAGTGCTGGTGAGTGCAATGGTCCAGGGAAGGGGTGAATGTTGGTGATAATGTTTATGGAGGCAGTTGATAGGCTTCCCTGAAGAGGTGAGTTTCCAGGGAATGTCTGAAGATCTGAAGACTGGGGGAAAGTCTGATTCGGGTGGGGGAGGGAATTCCCGAGCTCAGGTGCAGCACGGGAGGAGTCCTGTAGGTGGGAGTGGGAGGAGTCCTGTAGGTGGGAGTGGGAGGAGTCCTTTAGGCGGGAGTGAGAGAAGTCCTGCAGGTGGGAGTGGGAGGAGTCCTGTAAGTGGGAGTGGGAGGAGTCCTGTAGGCAGGAGTGGGAGGATGTGATAAGAGCTGTTGAGAGCAGAAGGTTGTGTGCAGAGCGAAGATGGCGGGTGGGAGCGTATTTGGAAATGAGAGATGACATATGGGGGGGTGCAGTGTTAGTGAGGGCTCTTTAAGTTATCACCAGAATTTTGAATTTAATTCTGTATGCTAATGGGAGCCAGTGTAGGGACTGACAGAGGGGTTTGGTGTTAGAGGAGCGATGAGTGAGGTAGATTAGTCTGGCAGCAGAGTTCATTATGGACTGTAGCGGGGTTAGTCGGGTGAGAGGCAGGCCAATTAGTAAAGAGTTACAGTAGTCAAGACGGGACATGATGAGTGTTTGGATTAGAATTCTGGTAGTGTCTTGTGTGAGGAAGGGTTGGATTCTAGAGATGTTGCGGAGGTGGAGGAGGTAGGATGAGCTGGAGATTGACTGGACTGGGGAATGAAGGATACAGCGGAGTCAAAAGTGACCCCCAGACAGCATGCTGTAGGAGTTTGGTGTAATGGTAGTGCTCTTAATGGTGAGGGCAATATCTGGGGTAAGGCTGGTTGGAGAGGGACGGAAGATAAAATTCTGCTTGTTCTAAATGACTGGAGAAAGGGTTGGCTGGTTCAAAAAGGAAAGGAGAAAATGTTGGCTGGTTCTGAAAGGATAGGAGAAGTCCTGACTGGGTCTAAATTGCAAGAAAAATATTTACTGGTTCTAAAGGGTAAAAGTGTTGGATTGTTGTAATCGAGAATTAATTGTTACTTAGTTTGGACAAAAGTAACTGCAATATATTGGCTTCATTGGTCAGATAGAATTAAAGGGATAGTAATACTTAAAATGTAAAAAAATACATGTTGTAGGGTTTATCCCCCTGAGTAAAACAAGGGTACTCCCACTGCTGAGAGATACTTTATTAAAAAATTATAACAGCTCAAACTTGAATTTTTTAGGTGCAATATCACAGTGGCCTGAAAATTTACAGTGGCGCTGTTGCTACAACATCCTATGGAGATTTATGGTCTACAGACCAGAGCAGTCCATAGGATCGTGTAGCAACAGCGCCACTGTAAATGTTCAGGTCACTGTGATATTGCAATTGTGAAATTCAAGTTTGAGCTGTTATAATTTTTTAATAAAATAGCTCTCAGCAGTGGGAGTACCCTTGATTTACTCAGGGGATAAACCCTACAACATACATTTTTTACATTTTAAGTATTACTATCCCTTTAAGGATATAATTGGTAATTTGGATGCATAAGATGAGGTAAGTGATGGCTGGTTTTGGATGGAGACTAAATGGAAAGGTGTTCGATGGTCCAGAAGAGAGGTGCAAGGATTTTAGAAGTTTCAGTGGGAGGGAAAGACTCAATGTCCCTTAGTTCCCTTCTGTCTGTATCACCCTTCAGTGGGAGGGACATACTCCATATCCCATAGCTCCCTTCTGTCTGTATCACCCTGCAGTGGGAGGGACAGACTCCATATCCCATAGCTCCCTTCTGTCTGTATCACCCTGCAGTGGGAGGTACAGACTCCATATCCCATAGCTCCCTTCTGTCTGTATCACCCTGCAGTGGGAGGGACAGACTCCATATCCCATAGCTCCCTTCTGTCTGTGTCACCCTGCAGTGGGAGGGACAGACTCCATGTCCCATAGCTCCCTTCTGTCTGTATCACCCGGCAGTGGGAGGCACAGACTTCATGTCACATAGTTCCCTACTGTCTGTGTCACCCTGCAGTGGGAGGGACAGACTCCATGTCCCATAGCTCCCTTCTGTCTGTGTCACCCTGCAGTGGGAGAAACAGACTCCATGTCCTATATCTCCCTTCTGTCTGTGTCACCCTACAGTGGGAGGGACAGACTCCATGTCCCATAGCTCCCTTCTGTCTGTATCACCCTGCAGTGGGAGAAACAGACTCCATGTCCTATATCTCCCTTCTGTCTGTGTCACCCTGCAGTGGGAGGGACAGACTCCATGTCCCATAGCTCCCTTCTGTCTGTATCACCCTGCAGTGGGAGGGACAGACTCCATATCCCATAGCTCCCTTCTGTCTGTGTCACCCTGCAGTGGGAGAGACAGACTCCATGTCCCATAGCTCCCTTCTGTCTGTGTCACCCTGCAGTGGGAGGGACAGACTCCATGTCCCATAACTCCCTTCTGTCTGTGTCACCCTACAGTGGGAAGGACAGACTCTATTTTCCATAGCTCCCTTCTGTCTGTATCACCCTGCAGTGGGAGGGACAGACTCCGTGTCATAAAGCTCCCTTCTGTCTGTCACCCTGCAGTGGGAGGGACACACTCCATGTCCCATAGCTCCCTTCTGTCTGTGTCACCCTACAGTGGGAAGGACAGACTCTATTTTCCATAGCTACCTTCTGTCTGTATCACCCTGCAGTGGGAGGGACAGACTCCATGTCATAAAGCTCCCTTCTGTCTGTCACCCTGCAGTGGGAGGGACAGACTCTATGTCCCATAGCTCCTATCTGCCTGTGTCACGCTGCAGTGGAAATCACAGACACCATGTCCCATAGCTCCCTTCTGTCTGTGTCACCCTGCAATGGGAGGGACAGACTCCATGTCCCATAGCTCCCTTCTTTCTGTGTCACCCTGCAGTGGGAGAGACAGACTCCATGTCCCATAGCTCCCTTCTGTCTGTGTCACCCTGCAGTGGGAGAGACAGACTCCATGTCCCATAGCTCCCTTCTGTCTGTGTCACCCTGCAGTGGGAGAGACAGACTCCATGTCCCATAGCTCCCTTCTGTCTGTGTCACCCTGCAGTGGTGATTGGTGCCAAATGACAGAACGTGTTGGCTGGTGCTGAAAGGACAGGGGAAGTCCTGGCTGGGTCTAAAGTGCAGGGAAAATATTTACTGGATCTAAAGGGCAAAAGTGTTGGATTGTTGTAATCGAGAATTAATTGTTACTTAATTTGGACAAAAGTAACTGCAATATATTGGCGTCATTGGTCAGGTGGAAGGAAGGAGACAATTGGTGATTTGAATGCATAAGATGAGGGAAGTGATGGCTGGTTTTGGATGGAGACTAAATGGAAGGGTGTTGGGTGGTCCAGACGAAAGGCACAAGAGTTTTAGAAGGCACACAAAGGGGCACGTTGTCTGGTTGGCATTGGAACGACTGGCTGGTTAGAACATTAATTAGGACCATATGCTCAAAAGGAAAGCGGAGAAGTTGTAGAGTAAACCAACTGCATGATAGGGGACAAATTAAAATTCCCATTTATTTAAGTGGAGACCTCTAGCAATTCAAGGGCTTAAAGTGATAGTAATGTTTAACAAAAACAGCAGCTCCAATTAATTTTCATAGTATTTAGGCCATGGAGAGTGTTATTTCAATACTGTCAGAGTTGTAGCTCAAGAGTAATTGAATGATAAAGTATCCCCCCTCCCACCCCTTTTACCTAATGTAAGCCGCCTCTCATCAGATGTGGAATCTGGTCTTAAGACCAGATAGCTTGCAGAAAGGGGTTCACTTTTAAAAAGTTGCACCCATAATAGCGTGCGGCTTCAGTCCGCATTCATCATGTTGCCATAGTGAAAAAGGCGACATGAGAATCTCGCCATGCATAACAGAGAGAGATTCTCATGTCGCACCATGAAAGGTTGCAGAGGAGATAGTCAGAATACATTGATCAGTCCAGCAACTCTGCACTTACACTGGATAGAATGCCTCACTGGTATTTCCCCCCAGTCTGCCGGACTGGAATCTTCCACAAACCACAGGATAGTGGGAGTTATAGACTTTTATATCAAGGGACCCCACATCAGAGAGCACACAGCCCTGCAGTTGAGGATGACTACTGCGTAGATCTACTCTCCCTGCTACCAAGCCATACAGCCAGGAGAGGAATCCATCACTGACAGCATAGATTAGGTGAAGGAGACACAGGGCCAGCGCCACCTATAGGCGAGTAGGCACCAGCCTAGGGTGCACATGTACTGGGGGCGCTGGCATGCAGCAGAGAAGAGCTGCTCCTGCACGCACCACTCCAGGAACTGCAACATAGTCAGGTCTGTGTCGCTATTGCGCTCCCTCATCTCCATCGGCTCTTTAGTAATGCAGAGCGCGCTGGGAGTCATGATCTCCCGGTGGCTCTGCATTACTGAAGAGAAGACTGCGCGGGAGCTCCAGCAGCTACAGGTCTGTGATGGGGGCAAGTTGGAGCTCATGGGGGGGCAAGTTGGAGCTGATGGGGGCAAAGTGGAGCTGATGGGGGCAAGTTGGAGCTGAGGGGGCAAAGTGGAGCTGGTGGGGGCAAGTTGGAGCTGATAGGGGCAAAGTGGAGCTGGTGGGCCAAAGTGGAGCTGATGGAGGTAAGTTGGAGCTGATAGGGGCAAAGTGGAGCTGGTGGGGGGCAAAGTGTAGATGATAGGGGGCAAAGTGGAGCTGGTGGGGGCAAGTTGGAGCTGGTGGGAGCAGGGTGGAACTGATAGGGGGCAAAGTGGAGCCGGTGGGGCAAAGTGGAACAGGTGGGGGCAAGTTGGAGCTGATGGAGGCAAAGTGGAGGTGATGGGGCAAGTTGGAGCTAATAGAGGGCAAGTTGGAGCTGGTGGGGCAAAGTGGAGCTGGTGGAGGCAAGTTGTAGCTGATGGGGAAAAGTGGAGCTGGTGGGGGCAAGTTGGAGCTGGTGGGGGGCATCTCTTACAGGCATCTCCAGACCAGGGGCAGACTGGCCCAGGGGGCAGAGAGAGGACAATTATGAAAAGAGGTAACAATCAAGAAAAAGGTGGGGTATAAGTAGGTGGGGTATAAAGGGGTGGGAAACAAGGGGCGGAGCCAAATGGTTGGCAAAATTAGGTTTTGCCTAGGGTGGCAAAAATCCTTGCACCAGCCCTGAGGAGACATAGTGATGTTTGATCTTGCCTCCATCTACAATGATCAGCTTCAGAGACTCATTGCTCAGCCTAACTTTGTGTTAGCGCTCTCCACTGGGCAGCTACACTGCACTGAAGTTACACTGCTGCTTGATGGAATGCCCAACTCTCATCATCCTGTGGTTAGTGGAAGACTCCAATCGGGCAGACTGGAGGGAAATACCGGAGAGGCATTCTATCAAGCAGCAGTGTAAGTGCAGCGACATGAGAATCTCGCCATGCATAACAGTGAGAGATTCTCATGTCGCACCATGTAAGGTCACAGAGGAGATCAACAGAATACATTGATCAGGCCAGCTACTGGCCTGATCAATGTATTCTGACTATCTCCTCTGTGACCTTTCATGGTGCGACAGGAGAATCTCTCACTGTTATGCATGGCGAGATTCTCGTGTCGCCCTTTTCACTATGGCGACATGATGAATGTGGTGTGTAGCTGCACGCTATTATGCATGTGACTGTTTAAAAGGATACAGCAGCAAGGGACAATCTTCTTACTGTGAGCATAAGGAAAACTCTGCCCCCCTTGACAGGTTTTTCCTTATGCTCACTGAAGACTGTCCCTCTCTGTAATCCATCCGGGCAGTCTTGCTGCTCTGGGTTGAGCAGTGTTACATCAGTAAAAGGGACGGGAGGAAGATACTTTATCATTCAATTACTCTTGTACTACAACTCTGAGAGAATTGAAATAACACTCTCCATGGCCCAAATACTATGATGATTAATTGGAGCTGCTTTTATTATGAAACATTACTATCCCAAGCCCCACTGAAATCAATGGGAAATTTGGGTATTTGAATTTGTTCTCAGTTCTGCTGTTGAACTGGACCAGAGTTATTCAGCTTTTCTCTGGAACTCTTGGCCTATGGAGAGAAGTTATGGCTGGAGGAGACACTATGAGATAGCATACCTCCCAACATGTCAAATTACCAAAGAGGGACACTTGTGTTTTGTGGGTGTGTGGCTGGTGGGTGGGGCATTACCGAGAATTTTTAGGCTATTTCACGACCTATTGACACCTCCATGTATAACCTAATACATGATATAGAACAAGACTAAAGTATTTTATATGCACAGGCTAATTTGTAAACACATACAGTGATGTTTAAACAAACAACAATGTGAGTTTTATTGCTGTAGAGCAGTATGATACACTTATATACACACCACACAGTCTGATCTCCTAAACACAGGGACACCAGGGTGATACACTTATATACACACCACACAGTCTGATCTCCTAAACACAGGACACCAGGGTGATACACTTATATACACACCATGCAATCTGATCTCCTAAACACAGGGACACCAGGGTGATACACTTATATACACACCACACAGTCTGATCTCCTAAACACAGGGATACCAGGGTGATACACTTATATACACACACCACAGTCTGATCTCCTAAACACAGGGACACCAGGGTGATACACTTATATACACACCACACAGTCTGATCTCCTAAACACAGGGACACCAGGGTGATACACTTATATACACACCATGCAATCTGATCTCCTAAACACAGGGACACCAGGGTGATACACTTATATACACACCACACAGTCTGGTCTCCTAAACACAGGGACACCAGGGTGATACACTTCTATACACACCACACAGTCTGATCTCCTAAACACAGGGACACCAGTGTGATACACTTATATACACACCACACAGTCTGATCTCCTAAACACAGGGACACCAGGGTGATACACTTATATACACACCACACAGTCTGATCTCCTAAACACGGGACACCAGGGTGATACACTTCTATACACACCACACAGTCTGATCTCCTAAACACAGGGACACCAGGGTGATACACTTCTATACACACCACACAGTCTGATCTCCTAAACACAGGGACACCAGGGTGATACACTTATATACACACCACACAGTCTGGTCTCCTAAACACAGGGACACCAGAGTGATACACTTATATACACACCACACAGACTGATTTCCTAAAAAGAGGGACATCAGGGTGGGAAAGAGGGACAGAGGGATTTGGGTCTAAAAGAGGGACTGTCCCTCCTAAAGAGGGACACTTGGGAGGTATGAGATAGGGTACTGTTCGCTAACTGGGGGGCAGTAAATCTGCTGGCTGGCAGAGGTGGAGGGAGGGATGGAGGTAATTGGGATGAAAGAAGAGAGCGGTAGTTCTTTGAAATAAAGAGTTAACCGGATGTTTGCAAGTTGCTTCAGAAGTCTGGGATTAGTGAAGATAATTGAGTTTCCTTTCACAGCAGGAACTAGTGGATGACAGATCTACTTTGAAGGCCTCTTTCTCTCTCTCAGCCTCTGGTTACACAATAAAGGCTCCTTAGAGAGGGAGATTAAAGGAACACTAAAACTTAGAAATGAACTGGGGTTATACACACTTAACCCTTTGAGTGCCAGAGAGGTAGCCAAAGCATTGCGTTGCAATGAGTTGGCTACCTCTCTGGCATTCAGAGGGTTAAATGACCTGTACTTCATGCAGCCTCTGAAAATATTATCTATTTATTTTCTGAGGCCAAAAATGTACTCTTCCATATCTCTGAGGGAGCAGGCATTCCTGCCTTTTTCCAGAGCCTCGGGGCTCCCACTGTTTGTGCAGGAGTGTCTGTAAACGGGCTGATACCAGATCACTTTTATGACTACAAGAGCAGTGCACCCTGATCACAAAATGAACTGGCTTTAGCTCTCATTTCTTAATACAAACAGCATTAACACATGCATTAAAGAAACAAGTTCAAATTTTATTTTAGGGACGGAACATATGAATAATGTTTATATAAGCTAGATGTAAATTTGTGATATTTAAAATTATATCAATCTATTTCATTTGATGGTGTTCCTTTAAAGGATTGGCCAGAGCTCTTTCTCTGTGTCACCCTGCAGTGGGAGGGACAGACTCCATGCCCCATAGCTCCCTTCTGTCTGTATCACCCTGCAGTGGGAGGGACAGACTCCATGCCTCATAGCTCCTTCTCTGTGTCACCCTGCAGTGGGAGGGACAGACTCCATGTCCCATAGCTCCCTTCTCTCTGTGTCACCCTTCAGTGGGGGGACAGACTCCATGTCCTATACCTCCCTTCTGTCTGTGTCACCCTGCAGTGGGAGGGACAGACTCCATGTCCTATACCTCCCTTCTGTCTGTGTCACCTTGAAGTGGGAGGGACAGACTCCATGTCCCATAGCTCCCTTCTGTCTGTGTCACCCTGCAGTGGGAGGGACAGACTCCATGTCCTATACCTCCCTTCTGTCTGTGTCACCTTGAAGTGGGAGGGACAGACTCCATGTCCCATAGCTCCCTTCTGTCTGTGTCACCCTGCAGTGGGAGGGACAGACTCCACGTCTTATAACTCCCTTCTGTCTATGTCACCCTGCAGTAGGAGGGACAGACTACATGTCCTATAGCTCCCTTCTGTCTGTGTCACCCTGCAGTGAGAGGAACAGACTCCATGTCCCATAACTCCCTTCTGTCTGTGCCACCCTGCAGTGGGAGGGACAGACTCCATATCTTATAGCTCCCTTCTCTCTGTGTCACCCTGCAGTGAGAGGGACAGACTCCATGTCCCATATCTCCCTTCAGTCTGTGTCACCCTGCAGTGGGAGGGACAGACTCCATGTCCCATATCTCCCTTCAGTCTGTGTCACCCTGCAGTGGAGGGACATACTCCATGTCCCATAGCTCCCTTCTGTCTATGTCGCCCTGCACTGGGAGGGACAGACTCCATATCTTATAGCTCCCTTCTCTCTGTGTCACCCTGCAGTGGGAGGGACAAACTCATGGTTCCCCTTTTCCTTTTAGTGCAGGTGAACTCACACGTTTCACTCACAAAATACAAACTCATCCAGTATTTGTATAATGTGAATTATTGTGTCCAGGCTGCAGATGACAATCAGACTAGTAAGTATTTAGATGAAGTGATGTTTCGGCCCGGTGAAATGAGGTGGAACGTTCTCTGGGTTCCCTTCTGCTGGAGGCCTCATTAATCACTCTGATGACCTGCTGGTCAGGGAAGACAAAACACAGTGCACAATACAGAGGTCACATATTGTTCTGAGCCCTTCCTGGTCAGGAAGAAGAATCCAGATAATGAGCCTGTAAGAATAAAGTGGCTATTTTAGGACGGCCGCTGGCGCTAAATATATACTTCTACCTTCCCAGACCTTTCCTTCACGTCTTCTCATCTGAATCAGCCCCCGCTCCCCATGATTTTCCTCTCTCTTCCATCCGCCTCACATGCACCCTTTCCTCTAGTTCTCTTACACCCACCACACCGCTCCATTCCACAGTCTTGTACTCCATGCCCACAAATACCCCCCTCTCTCCATGACCACAAATACCCCTCTCCATGCTCCCAAACACTCCTCCTCTCTCCATTCTCCAGCACCCCTTTTCCCTTCTCTCTCGCACATACACTCCCCTCTTCATGATTTCACTGCCTCTGTCTATCTCATACCTCCAAACATTTTTAATGGCCAAAGAGGGACACATGTTTTAGGGGGTATTGCTGGGGGTGTGGCTGGTGGAAGGGGCATTTGACAACTCTTGGTGTCACAGAATAAATCACTTAGCACAAGATCAAAGTAATTTATTTACTGACTAATTTATTAACACACATACTGATGTTTATACAAATATTAATGTGAATTTTATTGCTGTGGAGCAATGTGATACACTTCTATACAAACCACACAGTCTGACCTACTAAACACAGGGACACCAGGGTGATACACTTATATACACACCACACAGTCTGATCTCCTAAACAGAGAGACACCAGGGTGATACAGTTATATACACACCACACAGTCTGATCTCCTTAACACAGGGACACCAGGGTGATACACTTATATACACACCACACAGTCTGATCTCCTAAACACAGGGACATCAGAGTGATATACTTATATGCACACCACACCGTCTGATCTCCTAAACACAGGGACACCGTGGTGATACACTTATATACACATCACACAGTCTGATTTCCTAAACACAGGGACACCGGGGTGATACATTTATATACACACCACACAGTCTGATCTCCTAAACACAGGGACACCAGGGTGATACACTTATATACACACCACACAGTCTGATCTCCTAAACACAGGGACACCAGGGTGATACACTTCTATACACACCACACAGTCTGATCTCCTAAACACAGGGACACCAGGGTGATACACTTATACACACATCACACAGTTTGATCTCCTAAACACAGGGACACCGGGGTGATACACTTATACATACACCACACAGTCTGATCTCCTAAACACAGGGACACCAGGGTGATACACTTATATACACACCACACAGTGTGATCTCCTAAACACAGGGACACCAGGGTGATACACTTCTATACACACCACACAGTCTGATCTCCTAAACACAGGGACACCAGGGTAATACACTTCTATACACAACACACAGTCTGATCTCCTAAACACAGGGACACCAGGGCGATACACTTATATACACACCACACAGTCTGATCTCCTAAACACAGGGACACCAGGGTGATACACTTCTATACACACCATACAGTCTGATCTCCTAAACACAGGGACACCAGAGTGATATACTTCTATACACACCACACAGTCTGATCTCCTAAACACAGGGACACCAGGGTGATACACTTATATACACACCACACAGTCTGATCTCCTAAACACAGGGACGCCAGGGTGATACACTTTTATACACACCACACAGTCTGATCTCCTAAACACAGGGACACCAGGGTGATACACTTATATACACACACCACACAGTCTGATCTCCTAAACACAGGGACACCAGGGTGATACACTTCTATACACACCACACAGTCTGATCTCCTAAACACAGGGACACCAGGGTGATATACTTCTATACACACCACACAGTCTGATCTCCTAAACACAGGGACACAAGGGTGATACACTTATATACACACCACACAATCTGATCTCCTAAACACAGGGACACCAGGGTGATACACTTATATACACACCACGCAGTCTGATCTCCTAAACACAGGGACACCAGGGTGATACACTTCTATACACACCACACAGTCTGATCTCCTAAACACAGGGACACCAGGGTGATACACTTATATACACACCACACAGTCTGATCTCCTAAACACAGGGACACCAGGGTGATACACTTCTATACACACCGCACAGTCTAATCTTCTAAACACAGGGACACTAGGGTGATACACTTATATACACACCACACAGTCTGATCTCCTAAACACAGGGACACCAGGGTGATACACTTCTATACACACCACACAGTCTGATCTCCTAAACACAGGGACACCAGGGTGATACACTTATATACACACCACACAGTCTGATCTCCTAAACACAGGGACACCGGGGTGATACACTTCTATATACACCGCACAGTCTGATCTCCTAAACACAGGGACACCAGGGTGGGAAAGACAGACAGAGGGATTTGGGCCTCAAAGAGGGACTGTCCTGAGTAAAGAGGGACACTTGAGAGGTATAGATCCCTAATATCCAGTGCCGGCCCAAGACATTGTGCTGTCTGGGTCCATGGGTCCAATGAAATGCTGCCCCCCAAAAAAACATGCCCGCCAGAACATGACCATGTCCATATTTAGTCTAAATATTGGTTATGCTCATACAGTCGGTTGGTGTCTACAGACATATTGTCAATCAGAATGCATATTCACAGCCCGGTGACTTCAGCACTGCCTATGGACACAAGACCCCAACATCATATTTACTGGCTGAAATTATTTTTGTGTCCATAGACATAGCCTGTGTCACCAGGGCTGTATTTCAGCCAGTAAATATGATGTTGGAGCCATGTGTCCATAGACAGCTTAACTCACCAGGGCTGTAAATATGAACCAATCAAATATAAGAGTATAACTGACTGATACTTAGACTAATTATCAGTTATGCTCTTACACTTGGTTGGACTTGGTGTCTACAGACATATTGTAAATCAGAGAGAGCACATTTACAGCCCCTAGTGACTTGGGATGGCAGAAAATAGGATGATGAGGGAAATAGTAAGCCAGCCCATTAGCCATCTCACAACCATAGCGTCCTACCCCTGGGCCCTGGGTGAATTCACTCACAGTATCAGGCATCTCAGAACTCAGCAGGACGGACTCACAGCCACTGCCACAGATCATGCACCTAAACACCATTCAGCGCCAGCCAATTTTCCCCACTGTCTCACAACACCACCACACGCACAGTACGCATCCCAACCAGCCAATGAGGATGGACCACAGTGAGTGAGCAAATATGCTCCTCTTTAATAGGCTGGTGGCGGGCTGGAGATGCAACGGTGCGTGTGGGTTGGCTGTGAGGCGCAGCACAATCCAGAGCCAAGTGCGTCCGTCTGGACTGATGAACCTATCACATGATTCACATGATAATGAAGCTGCCAGCGCCCGGCATCGCCACTGAGTGAGCACAGGGCCGCCTGGCAGCTGACAGTGACACTGATGGGACACACTGTAAAACTGACAGACCTGGCGGCGGCGCACAAAATAAACATGCCTTGGAGCGGTAAATTTCCTCCCCTATCAAAGTGCCGCCGGGGTCCATAGACCCACCGGGACCCATATAAGGGCTGGCCCTGATAATATCTTCTAAAGAGGGACACTTGAGAGGTATGCCAACCTGTTACAAACCATCTCTATCAGTGGCGTAACTATAGGGGACGCAGGGGTCGCACTTGCGACCGGGCTCGTCACTCCAGGGGCCCGGCTTCCCCCTGCCCTCTGGTGCCCGCAATCTCCTGCTGGCGCTCTAGTAATGCAGAGCGCTGGGAGATGACACCATCTCCCAGCGCTTTGCATTATTAAGAGGACCGCGCGGAAGCTCCAGGTAGGAGATGGGGCATTGTGGAGGGGGCCAATGTGGTCAGGGGGCCTGTGGCACTTTTTGTATCAGGGCCCACAGGCTTCTAGTTACTCCTCTGATCTCTGTTCTCCATATCCTCTCCAGTTTCATGTACCCTCTCTTTTCCCATTCACACACACACACACACATACATACACACACACATACATACACACACCTCTCTAGCTTGCTCTCACACACATACACACATCTCACTCTCACTCACACACACACATCCATGCAAACATATACATATACACATATCTCTCTCACTTTATCAACCACACTCATACACACACGTTTCACTCACTTTTTCACCCACACTCAGAAAAACACACAAATGCATCTCTCTCACACTTACACACACACACATACACACAGACACACATACATACACACAGACACACATACATACACACACACTCACATGCACACACAGACATACACACTCACACACACAGACACACGCAGACATACACACATACACACACACACATTCACATACACACACAGACACACACATACGTACACACACACATACATACACACACGCACAGACACACACACATACACACACACACACACACACATACGTACACACACACATACATACACACACAGACACACACACACACACACACGCACATCTCTCTCTCACGCTCACACCTCCTCCTATCCCCTTTAGTAAGACTGTGCGTATGTAACAGGCTTTTGATCTCTCTGCCATATCTGCCTCATTAGCAGTTTGCTTTCAGAATCCACAATAACCTGAGTATAATAGAATTTTCCCTATAAAACCGCTTTTAGCTTCGAAAACAAATCTACCAAACTAACAACAACAAGTGCCCTTTCTTCTCTTTTGTTGGAAATTCATTATTTTTCTATTCCTTGAAAAAAAAGCAGGCTGTGATTTAAGTCTTTGGGTTCTCTGCACAAATAAAATGGAGTGATTGTGCCCCATACTGGACAGAGAAAAATCCAAAATGTATTAAAATTAACTGCGGCTTTTAATCACTTAAAGGGATGGTAATATTTCATAATAAAAGCCGCTCCAATTAATCTTCATAGTATTCAGGCCATGGAGAGTGTCATATCAATACTGTCGGAGTTGTAGTTCAAGAGTAATTGAATGATAAAGTATCCCCCTCCCGCCCCTTTTACCTAGTGTAACACTGCTCACCGCAGAGCAGCAAGACTGTCCGGATGGATCACAGAGAGAGACAATCTTCAGTGAGCATAAGGAAAAGCCTGAAAAACCTGTCAATGGAGCAGGTCTTTCATTGTTCTCACAGTAAGAAGATTGTCCCTTGTAAGAAGATTGTCCCTTGCTGTGAGCTGTCTGGTCTGTACACCAGATTCCACATATGAGGGGAGGCGGCTTACACTAGGTAAAAAGGGCGGGAGGGGGATACTTTATCATTCAGTTACTCTTGTACCACAACTCTGACAGCAATGAAATAACACTCTCCATGGACCAAATACTATGAAGATTAATTGGCGCTGCTGTATTTGTGAAACATTACTATCCCTTTAAATGCTGGAAGAGTATCTATTGCATTGCACCACAGTTCAATGGACGCCGCTCTGGTACTCAACAGGGGTAAAAGACTCATTTAATCCTTTGAATGCCAAAGAAATGCTTTGGATACCCCCTTTCACTCGAAGGGTTAAGCAGTCTCCTGCTTCTCCAGATATTTGAATTGGAAGCATTTATTTAATAGGGAAGAAGAACAGTTTTGCTGTGAAACTGCAGAGTGTTATATTGTTGTCTGCCACTTTAAGGCTCCCACATAAGTTCTGACATTGGGGTGATTGTATGAATTCACAAGGGCAGCTCTGCTGGTATTATACTATAATGCTATATGGCATATACTAGAGTGTATGATCGATGTGGTGCGCACCCTCTGCCATCATCACACCTGGGTACTCTCCTGATCTGCCCGCACACTCCGGTTTCAGATTGAGATAACGGGTCTCCTGTGACAGAGGCTGACTCGCTGGATTAGTGACTTCACCAGTGTTCATCCATGTAATTATCTGACTGCCATTTGGGTCAGGAGGGATTGTTTTGCACCAATGGGGCATAACTGGAAACAACTTTTATGGGTATTTTTTTGCCTCCCTCTGGATCAACAAGGGTGATTTGACATGGGCTGGACAAAGGGCTTATTTCAGTCTCTTCAACTATATTACTATATTAGAATGTTACTGTTACTATGTACTATGTTACTGTTATTATGTACTATGTTACTGTCTTATTATGTACTATGTTACTCTGTTATTATATACTATGTTACCATGTTATTATGTACTATGTTACTGTTATTATGTACTATGTTACTGTCTTATTATATACTATGTTACCATGTTATTATCTACTATGTTACTGTTATTATGTACTATGTTACTGTTATTATGTACTATGTTACTGTCTTATTATGTACTATGTTACTGTTATTATATACTATGTTACCATGTTATTATCTACTATGTTACTGTTATTATGTACTATGTTACTGTCTTATTATGTACTATGTTACTGTCTTATTATGTACTATGTTACCATGTTATTATCTACTATGTTACTGTTACTATGTACTATGTTACTGTTATTAAGTACTATGTTACTGTCTTATTATGTACTATGTTACTGTTATTATATACTATGTTACCATGTTATTATCTACTATGTTACTGTTATTATGTACTATGTTACCATAATATTATGTACTATGTTACTGTTATTATGTACTGTGTTACTGTTATTATGTACTATGTTACTGTGTTATTATGTACTATGTTACTGTTATTATCTACTATGTTACCGTGTTATTATGTAGTATGTTACCATGTTATTATGTACTATGTTACTGTGTTATTATGTACTATGCTACTGTTATTATGCACTATGTTACTGTGTTACTATGTACTACGCTACCATGTTATTATGTACTTTGTTACCGTGTTATTATGTACTGTGTTACTGTGTTATTATGTACTATGCTACCATGTTATTATGTACTTTGTTACCGTGTTATTATGTACTATGTTACTGTGTTATTATGTACTATGCTACCATGTTATTATGTACTGTTACTGTGTTATTATGTACTGTTTTACTGTGTTATTATGTACTATGTTACTGTGTTATTATGTACTATATTAATGTTATTATGTATTATGTTACTGTGTTATTATGTACTGTATTACTGTTATTATGTATAATGTTACTGTGTTATTATGTACTATGTTATTGTGTTGTTGTGTACTATGTTACTGTTATAATGTATTCTGTTACTCTGTTATTTTGTACTATATCACTGTTATTATGTACTATCTTACTCTGTTATTATGTACTATATTACTGTTATTGTGTACTATTTTACTGTTATTATATACTGTTACTGTGTTATTATGTACTATGTTACTGTTATTATGTAGTTACTGTTATTATGTACTATGTTACTGTTATTATTTACTAAGTTACTGTGCTATTTTGTACTATGTTACTGTTATTATGTGCTATGTTACTGTTATGTACTATGTTACTGTTATTATGTACTATGTTACTGTGTTATTATGTACTATGTTACTGTTATTATGTACTATTTTACTGCTTTATTATGAACTAAGTTACTGTATTATTATGTACTGTTACTGTATCATTATGTACTGTTACCATGTTATTATGTACTATGTTACTGCTATTATGTACTATTTTACTGTGTTATTATGTACTGTTACTGTGTTATTATGTTACTCAATTCAGTTATAACCCCACCCACTTTCCAGTCCATTCAGCCTAATTCCGCCCACTTTCCCATCCCTTTCATGGCAAACTCCTCCTTTCAAACACCAGGGCAGGATTTTCATTCTAGGAGCTCCTAGGCAAGGCACTCTAGGCTTCTTTAGCTCCACCCATGACCAAAACCCTACTCCTTACATAACCCCACCCTATAACAATCAAGAACAAAGAAAAAACCTTTAACCTTTTGGTTGCTAGAGAGATCTCCAAAGCTTTTCGAAGCAATGTGTTGGAGATCTCTCTACAATCCAGATGTTATATAATAGCTTATACAGGGACACTGAGATTCCTCTGGCCACACCCACAATTCAGAATGTGGGTGTGGTCAGTACATCTCGGGCACGACCCCTCAAAAATGTGAAGTGTTGATCTGCTTATTGGGAAATCCGGCCCTGTGGGTATCATTATGACTTTGATACCAGCAAGTCCCTAACTTCACACAGTAAAATTGCACAAAATCACACCATCCCTATATTCCATATTTAATACAATTCAGTAACATGGAGTAGATGAAATTACCGCTACAAAATGCCCCATTTTGCTTCCCCTTGGACCATATATTTACAGTTAATTACCAGGTCTCGGGAACAGAGCCTAATTCTCCCACGCTTTTCCATTTCTCCTACTTCTCACCCTGTTCCTCCTACTTCCTTCTCACTTCTCCTTCTCACACTGCTCCTCCCACTTCTCCTCCTTCTCACACTGTTCCTCCTACTTCCTTCCCACTTCTCCTTCTCACACTGCTCCTCCCACTTCTCCTCCTTCTCACACTGTTCCTCCTACTTCCTTACCACTTCTCCTTCTCACACTGCTCCTCCCACTTCTCCTCCTTCTCACACTGTTCCTCCCACTTCCCACTCTCTTCTTCTTCTTCTTCTCATCCCGTTCCTCTCACTTTCCACCCACTTCTCCTCCTTCTCACACTGCTCCTCCCACTTCTCCCCCTTCCCACCCTGTTCCTCCCACTTTCCTCCCACTTATCCTCCTTTTTACACTGTTTCTCCCACTAATCCTCCTTTTTACACTGTTCCTCTCACTTCTCCCCCCTTCCCACCATGTTCCTCCTACTTCTTCTCCTTCCCACCCTGTTCCTCCTGCTTCCCTCCCACTTCTCTTCCTTCTCACCCTGTTCCTCCCACTTCTCCCCCCTTCCCACCATGTTCATCCTACTTCTTCTCCTTACCACCCTGTTCCTCCTGCTTCCCTCCCACTTCTCTTCCTTCTCATCCTGTTCCTCCCACTTCTCTTCCTTCTCATCCTGTTCCTCCCACTTCTCTTCCTTCTCACCCTGTTCCTCCCACTCACTTTTCCTCCCTTCCACACTGCTCCACCCACTTGTCACCTAATTCTCCTCCTTCCCAATCTGTTCCTCCCACTTCCTCTCTTCATCTACTCCATCTCACCCTTTTCCTCCCACTTCTCCTCCTTCTACCCTGTTCCTCCCACTTCCCACCATCTACTTCTCCTTCCCACCCTGTTCCTTCCTCCCATTTCCCATCCGTTTCTCCTCCTTCCCACCCTGTTCCTCCCACTTCGCACCCTCTTCTCCTTCCCACCCTGTTCCTCCCACTTCGCACCCTCTTCTCCTCCTTCCCACCCTGTTCCTCCCACTTGTCCCCCCTTCACGCCATGTTCCTCCCACTTCTCCCCCTTCCCACCCTGTTCCTCCCACTTCCCACCTTCTTCTTCTCCTTCTCACCCTGTTCCTCCCACTTCCCACCTTCTTCTTCTCCTTCTCAACCTATTCCTCCCACTTCCCACCTTCTTCTTCTCCTTCTCACCCTGTTCCTCTCACTTCTCCTCCTTACCACGACACAAGGTTGTTAAGTCCCATCCCACCAACAATTAAACCCCACCCCTTTGTGACATGAATTGGTCATTTATATCCCGCAGTCACACACCACATAAGCCCTATCTGGGGGTCAAGAAGACAAAGTCTCCATTTTATCACAATGTCTCAGTGGTTCACATATTACCTATAGCTGACGTTACATAGCGTAAAAATATCCCACCTTACTTTATTATGGGCAGAAAATCCTAACAGCCCCTATGATTTTTTTCCTTGATTCAAGAGATAACATGGCCAATTAGTGCTGGATGTTATGTCCATGGAGGCAGACATGATAGTTGCTAACGATACCACAGGACACAAACTCCGCCCACTGTACATGGTAGTTTTAACCCTTATAGGTAACCAACAGGTGCACAACACATTTCTTCACAATGCATTGTACTCCCATTGGGTCCTCAAAGGCTTAAGCAGGCTCAAGCACTCAGCTTGCTTCAGTTTCAAACAAAACTGTCATGTCCATCTCCATGGATATAACGACCCAACAGATTGTAGGTGTTATCTCTTCAATCAAATCACAAGGGCAACATTCATAGTGGACATTAGGATTTTAATATTAATAGTGGTTACTTCCCTTTTAATTAGGATTGTCCTGAAAACCCGATCCTGTTGGTGCACCTTGAGGACTGGAGTTCAGTATAGCCTAAAGCACGTTAGGTCGGGATCACACAGCGACTGTGTAGTTGCAATGAAAAAGTATGTAATTATATATATATATCCTATATAATAATTCGCTAGGATGTTTGTCAGAAGCTGTCATGCGCAGTAGAGACTGCCCGAACGGACAGAATGCTGGGAGCACGGAATGCTGGGAGCATTCTGTGCGGAATGCTGGGAGTTCTGTGCTAGGTGCATTCTGTGTGGAATGCTGGGAGTCCTGTGCTAGGAGCTTTCTGTGAGGAATGCTGGGAGTTCTGTGCTGGGAGCTTTCTGTGCGGAATACTGGGAGTTCTGTGCTGGGAGCATTCTGTGTGGACTGCTGGGAGTTCTGTGCTAGGTGCATTCTGTGTGGACTGCTGGGAGTTCTGTGCTGGGAGCTTTCTGTGCGGAATGCTGGGAGTTCTGTGCTGGGAGCATTCTATGCGGAATGCTGGGAGTTCTGTGCTAGGTGCATTCTGTGCGGAATGCTGGGAGTTCTGTGCTGGGAGCATTCTGTGCGGAATACTGGGAGTTCTGTGCTGGGAGTATTCTGTGCGGAATGCTGGGAGTTCTTTGCTGGGAGCATTCTGTGCGGAATGCTGGGAGTTCTGTGCTGGGAGCATTCTGTGCGGAATACTGGGAGTTCTGTGCTGGGAGTATTCTGTGCGGAATGCTGGGAGTTCTGTGCTAGGTGCATTCTGTGCGGAATGCTGGGAGTTCTGTGCTAGGTGCATTCTGTGCGGAATGCTGGGAGTTCTGTGCTGGGAGCGTTCTGTGCGGAATACTGAGAGTTCTCTGCTGGAAGCGTTCTGTGCGGAATGCTGGGAGTTCTGTGCTGAGAGCATTCTGTGCGGAATACTGGGAGTTCTGTGCTGGGAGCATTCTGTGCGGAATGCTGGGAGTTCTGTGCTGGGAGCATTCTGTGCGGAATGCTGGGAGTTCTGTGCTGGGAGCATTCTGTGCGGAATGCTGGGAGTTCTGTGCTGGGAGCTTTCTGTGAGGAATGCTGGGAGTTCTGTGCTGGGAGCTTTCTGTGCGGAATACTGGGAGTTCTGTGCTAGGTGCATTCTGTGTGGACTGCTGGGAGTTCTGTGCTGGGAGCTTTCTGTGCGGAATGCTGGGAGTTCTGTGCTGGGAGCATTCTGTGCGGAATGCTGGGAGTTCTGTGCTGGGAGCATTCTGTGCGGAATGCTGGGAGTTCTGTGCTGGGAGCATTCTGTGCGGAATGCTGGGAGTTCTGTGCTAGGTGCATTCTGTGCGGAATGCTGGGAGTTCTGTGCTAGGTGCATTCTGTGCGGAATGCTGGGAGTTCTGTGCTGGGAGCATTCTGTGCGGAATGCTGGGAGTTCTGTGCTGGGAGCATTCTGTGCGGAATGCTGGGAGTTCTGTGCTAGGTGCATTCTGTGCGGAATGCTGGGAGTTCTGTGCTAGGTGCATTCTGTGCGGAATGCTGGGAGTTCTGTGCTGGGAGCATTCTGTGCGGAATGCTGGGAGTTCTGTGCTAGGTGCATTCTGTGTGGAATGCTGGGAGTTCTGTGCTGGGAGCATTCTGTGTGCAGTGCTCTACAGTGCATGACTACGTCGGCAGCAGGACACAGAGCAGGACCAGCCTCTTAACCCTTTGAGTGCCAGAGGGGTATGCAACGCATTGCAAAGCAATTAGGGTTGCCACCTTTTCTTCAAAAAAATACCGGCCATGGCATTCCCTCCATAGAGTTAACATTGGACAGAAGCCAGTTTTTTACTGGCCTGCCAGTAAAATACCAGCTGGGTGGCAACCCTAAAAGCAATGCATTGCGTACCCTTCTGGCACTCAAAGGGTTAACATCACCCGGACCTTGGCCCGTGTGCACGGGCTTTTACACTAGTGTATATATATATATATATATATATATCTATATATATAAAAGAATAAGCCTCATTGCATAATTTATGGTACCCCACACACAGAACATAATTTATGTCTCCTCAGAAAAGAAACTTGCATTGAACAGAATGTCTAATTACATAATTTATGTCTCATTAGGAGACACAACTCCTATTGGGTGATTGAATGGGGACTTTAGTGCTCTCATTGGGTGATTCAATGGGGGCGTGTTTATCATACAGGGAGTTGGCCTACCCCCTCCAGCCCACCCACCAGTATCCAACTGACAAAAAAAATATATATAACTGCCACTCGCTCCTGAGGTAGGGATATCAGTAACTTCTCCCGGTCCACTCACACTCTCACTCAGGATCATGACCCCACAAACACACTGTTTCACCTCCCACAGATAACTGTAACCCTCCATGCACTCTGTTTCAGTATGAGGGTGTAATGTTCCCATAAAATACAAACTTAATAGCAACTCTTATTTAACTCATCATCTCTTCAGTCACCTCACTGTCTCAACTGTCACTCCTCCACTTCCTGCTTCCTGATTCCCGCCCTTTCTCCTTAAAGGGAGAGAGATGCTTTGCTGTATGTTACAGAGGGAAGCCTCAAACACCACTTTCTATTTGATCCCTCAGCATATTGCTACATTGCCTCAACTGAAGAGCCACCGTGTGTTATATTGCTATGTTACCTCAACTTAACCCTTTGAGTGCCAGAGGGGTAAGCAACGCATTGCAAAGCACACATTCTGTCTCACACAGTCTCTCACACAGTCTCTCACACAGTCGCAGTCTCACAGTCGCAGTCTCACAGTCGCAGTCTCACAGTCACACACAGTCTCAGTATCACACTCTCACACAGTCTCTCACACAGTTGCAGTCTCACAGTCTCACACAGTCTCAGTATCACACTCTCACACACTCTCAGTCTCACACTCTCACACAGTCTCACACTCTCAGTCTCACACTCTCACAGTCTCTCACAGTCCCTCTCACAGTCTCACACAGTCTCTCTCGTACTCTCACACTCTCACAGTCCCTCACACTCTCACAGTCCCTCACACTCTCACAGTCCCTCACACTCTCTCAGTCCCTCACACTCTCTCAGTCCCTCACACTCTCAGTCCCACACACTCTCAGTCTCACACACTCTCAGTCTCACACTCTCACAGTCTCTCTCACAGTCTCACACAGTCTCTCTTGCAGTCTCACACAGTCTCTCTCGCAGTCTCACACAGTCCCTCACACTCACACAGTCCCTCACACTGTCACAGTCCCTCACACTGTCACAGTCTCTCACACTCTCACAGTCTCACACTCTCACAGTCTCACACTCTCAGTCTCACACTCTCAGTCTCACACTCTCAGTCTCACACTCTCACACTCTCAGTCTCTCAGTCTCACACTCTCACAGTCTCTCTCGCAGTCTCACACAGTCTCTCTCGCAGTCTCACACAGTCCCTCACACTCTCACAGTCCCTCACACTTTCAGTCTCACACAGTCCCTCACACTCTCACAGTCCCTCACACTCTCAGTCTCTTACAGTCTCTCTCGCAGTCTCACACAGTCTCACACTTTCACACAGTCTCACACTCTCAGTCTCACACTCTCACAGTCTCACACAGTCTCTCTCGCAGTCTCACACAGTCTCTCTCGCAGTCTCACACAGTCTCTCTCGCTGTCTCACACACTCTCAGTCTCACACTCTCAGTCTCACACACTCTCAGTTTCTCACAGTCTATCTCGCAGTCTCACAGTCCCTCACACTCTCACAGTCCCTCACACTCTCAGTCTCTTACAGTCTCTCTCGCAGTCTCACAGTCTCACACAGTCTCACACTTTCACACAGTCTCACACTCTCACAGTCTCACACAGTCTCTCTCGCAGTCTCACACAGTCTCTCTCGCAGTCTCACACAGTCTCTCTCGCTGTCTCACACACTCTCAGTCTCACACTCTCAGTCTCACACACTCTCAGTTTCTCACAGTCTATCTCGCAGTCTCACAGTCCCTCACACTCTCACAGTCCCTCACACTCTCACAGTCCCTCACACTCTCACAGTCTCACACACTCTCAGTCTCACACACTCTCAGTCTCTCACAGTCTCTCTCGCAGTCTCACACAGTCTCTCTCGCAGTCTCACACAGTCTCTCTCGAAGTCTCACAGTCTCTCACACTCTCACAGTCTCACACTTTCACACAGTCTCACACTCTGTCTCACACTCTCACAATCTCACACAGTCTCTCTCTCAGTCTCACACAGTCTCTCACACTCTCACAGTCCCTCACACTCTCACAGTCTCTTACACTCTCACACACTCTCACACACCGTCTCACACAGTCACAGTCTCACACTCTCAGTCTCACACACTCTCAGTTTCTCACAGTCTATCTCGCAGTCTCACAGTCCCACACACTCTCACAGTCCCACACACTCTCAGTCTCACACACTCTCACAGTCTCTCACAGTCTCTTTCGCAGTCTCACACAGTCTCTCTCGCAGTCTCACACAGTCCCTCACACTCTCACAGTCTCTTACACTCTCTTACACTCTCTTACACTCTCTTACACTCTCACACACTGTCTCACAGTCTCACACACTGTCTCACAGTCTCACATAGTCTCTCACACAGTCACAGTCTCACAGTCTCTTACACTCTCACACACTCTCACACACTCTCACACACTCTCACACTCTCTCACACACTCTCACACACTCTCACACACTGTCTCACAGTCTCTCACACAGTCACAGTCTCACAGTCAGTCTCACAGTCACAGTCTCACACAGTCTCACACAGTTTCACACTCTCAGTGTCTCTCACAGTCCCTCACACTGACACAGTCTCTCACAGTCTCTCACACTCTCACAGTCTCTCACACTCTCACAGTCTCTCACACACGCAGTCTCACACACGCAGTCTCACACACGCAGTCTCACACACTCAGTCTCACACTCACACAGTCTCACACTCACACACAGTCTCACACAGTCTCACACTCTCTCACTCTCACACTCTCTCACTCTCACAGTCTCTCACTCTCACACTCTCTCACACTCTCACACACAGTCTCACACTCTCTCTCACACTCTTTCAGTCTCACTCTCACACAGTCACACTCTCACAGTCTCTCTCTCACACACAGTCTCACAGTCTCTCTCACACTCTCAGTCTCACACTCTCACACACAGTCTCACACAGTCTCACACAGTCTCACACAGTCTCACACAGTCTCACACTCTCACACACAGTCTCACACAGTCTCACACTCTCTCAGTCTCACACAGTCTCACACTCTCTCAGTCTCACACTCTCTCTCACACTCTCACAGTCTCTCACACTCTCTCTCACTCTCTCACAGTCTCACACACTCTCACAGTCTCACACTCTCAGTCTCACACTCTCAGTCTCACACTCTCAGTCTCACTCTCTCAGTCTCACACTCTGTCTCACACTCTCAGTCTCACACTCTCAGTCTCACACTCTCAGTCTCACACTCTCAGTCTCTCAGTCTCAGTCTCACACTCTCACAGTCTCTCTCGCAGTCTCACACAGTCTCTCTCGCAGTCTCACACAGTCTCTCTCGCAGTCTCACACACTCGCAGTCTCACACACTCGCAGTCTCACACACTCGCAGTCTCACACACTCTCAGTCTCACACTCTCAGTCTCACACTCTCAGTCTCACACTCACAGTATCACACTCGCAGTCTCTCTCGCAGTCTCACACAGTCTCTCTCGCAGTCTCTCACAGTCCCTCACACTCTCAGTCCCTCACACTCTCAGTCTCACACACTCTCAGTCTCTTACAGTCTCTCTCGCAGTCTCACACAGTCTCTCTCGCAGTCTCACACAGTCTCTCTCGCAGTCTCACACAGTCTCTCTCTCAGTCTCACAGTCTCACACAGTCTCACACTTTCACACAGTCTCACACAGTCTCTCCCGCAGTCTCACACAGTCTCTCCCGCAGTCTCACACAGTCTCTCTCGCTGTCTAACACACTCTCAGTCTCACACTCTCAGTCTCACACTCTCAGTCTCACACTCTCAGTCTCACACACTCTCACAGTCTCTCACAGTCTCTCTCGCAGTCTCACACAGTCTCTCTCGCAGTTTCACACACTCTCACAGTCTCACACAGTCACACAGTCTCACACTCTCAGTCTCACACTCTCACAATCTCACACAGTCTCTCTCGCAGTCTCACACAGTCTCTCTCGCAGTCTCACACAGTCTCTCACACTCTCACAGTCCCTCACACTCTCACAGTCTCTTACACTCACACTCTCACAGTCCCTCACACTCTCACAGTCCCTCACACTCTCATAGTCTCTTACACTCTCACACTCTCACAGTCCCTCACACTCTCACAGTCTCTTACACTCTCACACTCTCTCACACACCGTCTCACACAGTCACAGTCTCACACAGTCTCACACTCACACAGTCTCACACTCTCGCAGTCTCACACAGTCTCAGTCTCACACAGTCTCAGTCTCACACAGTCTCAGTCTCACACTCTCACAGTCTCTCTCGCAGTCTCACACAGTCTCTCTCGCAGTCTCAAACAGTCCCTCACACTCTCACAGTCTCTTACACTCTCACACTCTCTCACACTCTCTCACACACTCTCACACTCTCTCACACACTCTCACACACTCTCACACTCTCTCACACTCTCTCACACACTCTCACACTCTCTCACACACTCTCACACTCTCTCACACTCTCTCACACTCTCTCACACTCTCTCACACTCTCTCACACACTGTCTCACAGTCTCACACAGTCTCTCACACAGTCTCTCACACAGTCACAGTCTCACAGTCAGTCTCACAGTCACAGTCTCACACAGTCTCACACAGTTTCACTCTCAGTGTCTCTCGCAGTCTCTCTGTCTCACACAGTCCCTCACACTGACACAGTCTCTCACAGTCTCTCACACTCTCACAGTCTCTCACACTCTCTCACACACGCAGTCTCACACACACACACAGTCTCACACACACACACAGTCTCACACACACACACAGTCTCACACTCACACACAGTCTCACACTCTCTCACTCTCACACTCTCTCACAGTCTCACACACAGTCTCACACTCTCACACACAGTCTCACACTCTCTCTCACACTCTCTCAGTCTCACTCTCACACAGTCTCACACTCTCACACAGTCACACTCTCACAGTCTCTCTCTCACACACAGTCTCACAGTCTCTCTCACACTCTCAGTCACACTCTCACACACAGTCTCACACTCTCACACAGTCTCACACTCTCACACAGTCTCACACTCTCTCACACTCTCACACAGTCTCACACTCTCTCTCACACTCTCTCAGTCTCACACTCTCTCTCACACTCTCACAGTCTCTCACTCTCTCACAGTCTCACACTCTCTCACTCTCAGTCTCACACACAGTCTCACACTCACACAATCTCACACTCACACAGTCTCACAGTCTCTCTCACACTCTCAGTCACACTCTCACACACAGTCTCACACTCTCACACAGTCTCACACTCTCACATAGTCTCACACTCTCTCACACTCTCACACAGTCTCACACTCTCTCTCACACTCTCTCAGTCTCACACTCTCTCTCACACTCTCACAGTCTCTCACTCTCTCACAGTCTCACACTCTCTCACTCTCAGTCTCACACACAGTCTCACACTCACACAATCTCACACTCACACAGTCTCACAGTCTCTCTCTCTCACTCAGTCTCACAGTCTCTCTCTCTCACTCTCACACTCTCACACAGTCTCACTCTCACACAGTCTCACACTCTCACACACAGTCTCACACTCTCACACGGTCTCTCACAGTCTCACACACAGTCTCACACACTGTCTCACACACAGTCTCACACAGTCTCACACTCACACAGTCTCACACTCACACAGTCTCAGACTCACACAGTCTCACACTCTCACACACACAGTCTCACAGTCTCACACTCACACAGTCTCACACTCACACAGTCTCACAGTCTCTCTCTCTCACTCAGTCTCACAGTTTCTCTCTCTCACTCTCACACAGTCTCACTCTCACACAGTCTCACACTCTCACACACAGTCTCACACACAGTCTCACACTCTCACACACACAGTCTCACACACAGTCTCACACACAGTCTCACACTCTCACACACACAGTCTCACAGTCTCACACACAGTCTCCCACTGTCTCACAGTCTCCCACTGTCTCACAGTCTCACACTCACACAGTCTCACACTCACACAGTCTCACACTCTCACACACAGTCTCACACTCTCACACACAGTCTCACACTGTCTCACACTCACACAGTCTCACACTCACACACAGTCTCACACTCTCACACACAGTCTCACACTCTCACACAGTCTCGCACAGTCACAGTCTCACACACTCTCACACACAGTCTCACACACTCTCACACACAGTCTCACACACAGTCTCACTCTCAAACATAGTCTCACTCTCAAACACAGTCTAACACTCACACAGTCTCACACTCACACAGTCTCACACTCACACAGTCTCACACTGTCTCACAGTCTCACACTGTCTCACAGTCTCACACTGTCTCACAGTCTCACACTGTCTCACAGTCTCTTACTCTCAGTCTCTCTCTCTCTCACTCTCACAGTCTCTCTCTCACACTTTCACACTCTCTCACACTCTCTCACACTCTCTCACACTCTCTCACACTCTCTCACACACTCTCAGTCTCACACACTCTCAGTCTCACACACTCTCAGTCTCACACACTCTCAGTCTCACAGTCTCTCTCTCTCACTCAGTCTCGCACTCACAGTCTCGCACTCACAGTCTCGCACTCACAGTCTCGCACTCACAGTCTTGCACTCACAGTCTCACACTCACATTCTCGCACTCAGTCTTGCACAGTCTCTCACACTCACACAGTCTCTCACACTCTCAAAGTCTCACCACACACAGTCTCACACTCACACACAGTCTCACACTCACACACAGTCTCACACAGTCTCACACAGTCTCACACAGTCTCACACAGTCTCACAGTCTCACACAGTCTCACTCTCACAGTCTCTCACAGTCTCTCACTCTCACACTCTCTCACAGTCTCTCACTCTCACACTCTCTCACAGTCTCACACTCTCACACACAGTCTCACACTCTCTCAGTCTCACACACTAACAGGCTCACACTCTCACACACAGTCTCACAGTCTCACACACTCACGGTCTCACACTCACACAGTCTCACAGTCTCTTACTCTCACAGTCTCTCTCTCACACTCTCACAGTCTCTCTCTCACACTTTCACACAGTCTCACACTCTCTCACACTCTCTCACACACTCTCAGTCTCACACACTCTCAGTCTCACACACTCTCAGTCTCACTGTCTCTCAGTCTCACAGTCTCTCTCTCTCTCACTCAGTCTCGCACTCACAGTCTCGCACTCACAGTCTCGCACTCACAGTCTCGCACTCACAGTCTCGCACTCACATTCTCGCACTCAGTCTTGCACAGTCTCTCACACTCACACAGTCTCTCACACTCTCAAAGTCTCACCACACACAGTCTCACACTCACACACAGTCTCACACACACACACAGTCTCACACACACACAGTCTCACACAGTCTCACACAGTCTCACACAGTCTCACACAGTCTCACAGTCTCTCATAGTCTCACTCTCACAGTCTCTCACAGTCTCTCACTCTCACACTCTCTCACAGTCTCTCACTCTCACACTCTCTCAGTCTCTCACTCTCACACTCTCTCACAGTCTCACACACAGTCTCACACTCTCACACACAGTCTCACACTCACACAGCCTCACACTCACACACAGTCTCGCACTCACACACAGTCTCACACAGTCTCACACAGTCTCACAGTCTCACACAGTCTCACTCTCACAGTCTCTCACAGTCTCTCACTCTCACACTCTCTCACAGTCTCACACTCTCACACTCTCACACTCTCTCACAGTCTCACACTCTCACACTCTCACACTCTCTCACAGTCTCACACTCTCACACACAGTCTCACACTCTCTCAGTCTCACACACTCACAGGCTCACACTCTCACACACAGTCTCACAGTCTCACACACTCACGGTCTCACACTCACACAGTCTCACAGTCTCACACACTCACGGTCTCACACTCACACAGTCTCACAGTCTCTTACTCTCACAGTCTCTCTCTCACACTCTCACAGTCCCTCACACTCTCACAGTCTCTTACACTCTCACACTCTTTCACACACCGTCTCACACAGTCACAGTCTCACACACTCACAGGCTCACACTCTCACACACAGTCTCACAGTCTCACACACTCACGGTCTCACACTCACACAGTCTCACAGTCTCTTACTCTCACAGTCTCTCTCTCACACTCTCACAGTCCCTCACACTCTCACAGTCTCTTACACTCTCACACTCTTTCACACACCGTCTCACACAGTCACAGTCTCACACAGTCTCACACTCTCGCAGTCTCACACAGTCTCAGTCTCACACAGTCTCAGTCTCACACTCTCACAGTCTCTCTCGCAGTCTCACACAGTCTCTCTCGCAGTCTCAAACAGTCCCTCACACTCTCACAGTCCCTCACACTCTCACACACTCTCACACTCTCTCACACTCTCTCACACTCTCTCACACACTCTCACACACTCTCACACTCTCTCACACTCTCTCACACTCTCTCACACACTGTCTCACAGTCTCACACAGTCTCTCACACAGTCACAGTCTCACAGTCAGTCTCACAGTCACAGTCTCACACAGTCTCACTCTCAGTATCTCTCGCAGTCTCTCTGTCTCACACAGTCCCTCACACTGACACAGTCTCTCACAGTCTCTCACACTCTCACAGTCTCTCACACTCTCTCACACACGCAGTCTCTCACACACGCAGTCTCACACACACACAGTCTCACACACACACAGACTCACACAGTCTCACACTCACACACAGTCTCACAGTCTCACACTCTCACACTCTCTCACAGTCTCACACACAGTCTCACACTCTCACACACAGTCTCACACTCTCTCTCACACTCTCTGTCTCACTCTCACACAGTCTCACACTCTCACACAGTCACACTCTCACAGTCTCTCTCTCACACACAGTCTCACAGTCTCTCTCACACTCTCAGTCACACTCTCACACACAGTCTCAAACTCTCACACAGTCTCACACTCTCACACAGTCTCACACTCTCACACAGTCTCACACTCTCTCTCACACTCTCACAGTCTCTCACTCTCTCACAGTCTCACACTCTCTCACTCTCAGTCTCACACACAGTCTCACACACAGTCTCAATGTCTCTCTCTCTCACTCGGTCTCACAGTCTCTCTCTCTCACTCTCACACTCTCACACAGTCTCACTCTCACACAGTCTCACACTCTCACACACAGTCTCACACTCTCACACGGTCTCTCAACGTCTCACACACAGTCTCACACACAGTCTCACACACAGTCTCACACAGTCTCACACTCACACAGTCTCACACTCACACAGTCTCACACTCTCACACACACAGTCTCACAGTCTCACACTCACACAGTCTCACAGTCTCTCTCTCTCACTCAGTCTCAGTTTCTCTCTCTCACTCTCACACAGTCTCACTCTCACACAGTCTCACACTCTCACACACAGTCTCACACTCTCACACACAGTCTCACACTCTCACACGGTCTCTCACAGTCTCACACACGGTCTCTCACAGTCTCACACACAGTCTCACACTCTCACACACAGTCTCACAGTCTCACACACAGTCTCACACACAGTCTCACACACAGTCTCACACACAGTCTCACACTGTCTCACACAGTCTCACACAGTCTCCCACTGTCTCACAGTCTCACACTCACACAGTCTCACACTCACACAGTCTCACACTCACACAGTCTCACACTCTCACACAGTCTCACACTCACACAGTCTCACACTCACACACAGTCTCACACTCACACACAGTCTCACACTCTCACACACAGTCTCGCACAGTCTCACACAGTCTCACACAGTCTCACACAGTCACAGTCTCACACACTCTCACACACAGTCTCACACTCTCACACACACTCTCACACACAGTCTCACTCTCAAACATAGTCTCACTCTCAAACACAGTCTAACACTCACACAGTCTCACACTCACACAGTCTCACACTCACACAGTCTCAGACTCACACAGTCTCACACTCTCACACACACAGTCTCACAGTCTCACACTCACACAGTCTCACACTCACACAGTCTCACAGTCTCTCTCTCTCACTCAGTCTCACAGTTTCTCTCTCTCACTCTCACACAGTCTCACTCTCACACAGTCTCACACTCTCACACACAGTCTCACACACAGTCTCACACTCTCACACACACAGTCTCACACACAGTCTCACACACAGTCTCACACTCTCACACACACAGTCTCACAGTCTCACACACAGTCTCCCACTGTCTCACAGTCTCCCACTGTCTCACAGTCTCACACTCACACAGTCTCACACTCACACAGTCTCACACTCTCACACACAGTCTCACACTCTCACACACAGTCTCACACTGTCTCACACTCACACAGTCTCACACTCACACACAGTCTCACACTCTCACACACAGTCTCACACTCTCACACAGTCTCGCACAGTCACAGTCTCACACACTCTCACACACAGTCTCACACACTCTCACACACAGTCTCACACACAGTCTCACTCTCAAACATAGTCTCACTCTCAAACACAGTCTAACACTCACACAGTCTCACACTCACACAGTCTCACACTCACACAGTCTCACACTGTCTCACAGTCTCACACTGTCTCACAGTCTCACACTGTCTCACAGTCTCTTACTCTCAGTCTCTCTCTCTCTCACTCTCACAGTCTCTCTCTCACACTTTCACACTCTCTCACACTCTCTCACACTCTCTCACACTCTCTCACACACTCTCAGTCTCACACACTCTCAGTCTCACACACTCTCAGTCTCACACACTCTCAGTCTCACAGTCTCTCTCTCTCACTCAGTCTCGCACTCACAGTCTCGCACTCACAGTCTCGCACTCACAGTCTCGCACTCACAGTCTTGCACTCACAGTCTCACACTCACATTCTCGCACTCAGTCTTGCACTTTCTCTCACACTCACACAGTCTCTCACACTCTCAAAGTCTCACCACACACAGTCTCACACTCACACACAGTCTCACACTCACACACAGTCTCACACAGTCTCACACAGTCTCACACAGTCTCACACAGTCTCACAGTCTCACACAGTCTCACTCTCACAGTCTCTCACAGTCTCTCACTCTCACACTCTCTCACAGTCTCTCACTCTCACACTCTCTCACAGTCTCACACTCTCACACACAGTCTCACACTCTCTCAGTCTCACACACTAACAGGCTCACACTCTCACACACAGTCTCACAGTCTCACACACTCACGGTCTCACACTCACACAGTCTCACAGTCTCTTACTCTCACAGTCTCTCTCTCACACTCTCACAGTCTCTCTCTCACACTTTCACACAGTCTCACACTCTCTCACACTCTCTCACACACTCTCAGTCTCACACACTCTCAGTCTCACACACTCTCAGTCTCACTGTCTCTCAGTCTCACAGTCTCTCTCTCTCTCACTCAGTCTCGCACTCACAGTCTCGCACTCACAGTCTCGCACTCACAGTCTCGCACTCACAGTCTCGCACTCACATTCTCGCACTCAGTCTTGCACAGTCTCTCACACTCACACAGTCTCTCACACTCTCAAAGTCTCACCACACACAGTCTCACACTCACACACAGTCTCACACACACACACAGTCTCACACACACACAGTCTCACACAGTCTCACACAGTCTCACACAGTCTCACACAGTCTCACACAGTCTCACAGTCTCTCATAGTCTCACTCTCACAGTCTCTCACAGTCTCTCACTCTCACACTCTCTCACAGTCTCTCACTCTCACACTCTCTCAGTCTCTCACTCTCACACTCTCTCACAGTCTCACACACAGTCTCACACTCTCACACACAGTCTCACACTCACACAGCCTCACACTCACACACAGTCTCGCACTCACACACAGTCTCACACAGTCTCACACAGTCTCACAGTCTCACACAGTCTCACTCTCACAGTCTCTCACAGTCTCTCACTCTCACACTCTCTCACAGTCTCTCACTCTCACACTCTCTCACAGTCTCACACTCTCACACTCTCACACTCTCACACTCTCTCACAGTCTCACACTCTCACACTCTCTCACAGTCTCACACTCTCACACACAGTCTCACACTCTCTCAGTCTCACACACTCACAGGCTCACACTCTCACACACAGTCTCACAGTCTCACACACTCACGGTCTCACACTCACACAGTCTCACAGTCTCACACACTCACGGTCTCACACTCACACAGTCTCACAGTCTCTTACTCTCACAGTCTCTCTCTCACACTCTCACAGTCCCTCACACTCTCACAGTCTCTTACACTCTCACACTCTTTCACACACCGTCTCACACAGTCACAGTCTCACACACTCACAGGCTCACACTCTCACACACAGTCTCACAGTCTCACACACTCACGGTCTCACACTCACACAGTCTCACAGTCTCTTACTCTCACAGTCTCTCTCTCACACTCTCACAGTCCCTCACACTCTCACAGTCTCTTACACTCTCACACTTTCACACACCGTCTCACACAGTCACAGTCTCACACAGTCTCACACTCTCGCAGTCTCACACAGTCTCAGTCTCACACAGTCTCAGTCTCACACTCTCACAGTCTCTCTCGCAGTCTCACACAGTCTCTCTCGCAGTCTCAAACAGTCCCTCACACTCTCACAGTCCCTCACACTCTCACACACTCTCACACTCTCTCACACTCTCTCACACTCTCTCACACACTCTCACACACTCTCACACACTCTCACACTCTCTCACACTCTCTCACACTCTCTCACACACTGTCTCACAGTCTCACACAGTCTCTCACACAGTCACAGTCTCACAGTCAGTCTCACAGTCACAGTCTCACACAGTCTCACTCTCAGTGTCTCTCGCAGTCTCTCTGTCTCACACAGTCCCTCACACTGACACAGTCTCTCACAGTCTCTCACACTCTCACAGTCTCTCACACTCTCTCACACACGCAGTCTCTCACACACGCAGTCTCACACACACACAGTCTCACACACACACAGACTCACACAGTCTCACACTCACACACAGTCTCACACTCTCACACTCTCTCACAGTCTCACACACAGTCTCACACTCTCACACACAGTCTCACACTCTCTCTCACACTCTCTGTCTCACTCTCACACAGTCTCACACTCTCACACAGTCACACTCTCACAGTCTCTCTCTCACACACAGTCTCACAGTCTCTCTCACACTCTCAGTCACACTCTCACACACAGTCTCAAACTCTCACACAGTCTCACACTCTCACACAGTCTCACACTCTCACACAGTCTCACACTCTCTCTCACACTCTCACAGTCTCTCACTCTCTCACAGTCTCACACTCTCTCACTCTCAGTCTCACACACAGTCTCACACACAGTCTCACAGTCTCTCTCTCTCACTCAGTCTCACAGTCTCTCTCTCTCACTCTCACACTCTCACACAGTCTCACTCTCACACAGTCTCACACTCTCACACACAGTCTCACTCTCTCACACGGTCTCTCAACGTCTCACACACAGTCTCACACACAGTCTCACACACAGTCTCACACAGTCTCACACTCACACAGTCTCACACTCACACAGTCTCACACTCTCACACACACAGTCTCACAGTCTCACACTCACACAGTCTCACAGTCTCTCTCTCTCACTCAGTCTCAGTTTCTCTCTCTCACTCTCACACAGTCTCACTCTCACACAGTCTCACTCTCACACAGTCTCACACTCTCACACACAGTCTCACACTCTCACACACAGTCTCACACTCTCACACGGTCTCTCACAGTCTCACACACGGTCTCTCACAGTCTCACACACAGTCTCACACTCTCACACACAGTCTCACACTCTCACACACAGTCTCACAGTCTCACACACAGTCTCACACACAGTCTCACACACAGTCTCACACACAGTCTCACACTGTCTCACACAGTCTCACACAGTCTCCCACTGTCTCACAGTCTCACACTCACACAGTCTCACACTCACACAGTCTCACACTCACACAGTCTCACACTCACACAGTCTCACACTCTCACACAGTCTCACACTCACACAGTCTCACACTCACACACAGTCTCACACTCACACACAGTCTCACACTCTCACACACAGTCTCGCACAGTCTCACACAGTCTCACACAGTCTCACACAGTCACAGTCTCACACACTCTCACACACAGTCTCACACTCTCACACACACTCTCACACACAGTCTCACTCTCAAACATAGTCTCACTCTCAAACACAGTCTAACACTCACACAGTCTCACACTCACACAGTCTCACACTCACACAGTCTCACACTGTCTCACAGTCTCACACTGTCTCACAGTCTCTTACTCTCAGTCTCTCTCTCTCTCACTCTCACAGTCTCTCTCTCACACTTTCACACAGTCTCACACTCTCTCACACTCTCTCACACTCTCTCACACACTCTCAGTCTCACACACTCTCAGTCTCACAGTCTCTCTCTCTCACTCAGTCTCGCACTCACAGTCTCGCACTCACAGTCTCGCACTCACAGTCTCGCACTCACAGTCTCGCACTCAGTCTTGCACTCAGTCTCACACTCACATTCTCGCACTCACAGTCTTGCACAGTCTCTCACACTCACACAGTCTCTCACACTCTCAAAGTCTCACCACACACAGTCTCACACTCACACAGCCTCACACTCTCACACAGCCTCACACTCACACACAGTCTCACACTCACACACAGTCTCACACTCACACACAGTCTCACACAGTCTCACAGTTTCACAGTCTCACTCTCACAGTCTCTCACAATCTCTCACTCTCACACTCTCTCACAGTCTCTCACTCTCACACTCTCTCACAGTCTCACACACAGTCTCACACTCTCACACACAGTCTCACACTCACACAGCCTCACACTCACACACAGTCTCGCACTCACACACAGTCTCACACAGTCTCACTCTCACAGTCTCTCACAGTCTCTCACTCTCACACTCTCTCACAGTCTCTCACTCTCACACTCTCTCACAGTCTCTCACTCTCACACTCTCTCACAGTCTCACACTCTCACACACAGTCTGACACTCTCTCAGTCTCACACACTCACAGGCTCACACTCTCACACACAGTCTCACAGTCTCACACTCACGGTCTCACACTCACACAGTCTCACAGTCTCTTACTCTCACAGTCTCTCTCTCACACTCTCACAGTCTCTCTCTCTCACTCTCACATAGTCTCTCTCTCTCACTCTCACATAGTCTCTCTCTCACTCTCATTCTCACACTCTCACACAGTCTCCCTCTCACACAGTCTCACTCTCTCACTCTCACACACTCACATACTCTCAGTCTCGCACTCTCTGTCTCACACTCACACAGTCTCACACACAGTCTCTCTCACACACAGTCTCTCTCACACACACACACTCTCACACACACACACTCTCACACACACGCACTCTCACACACACACACTCTCACACACACACACACACACTCTCACACACACACTCTCACACACACACTCTCACACACACACTCTCACACACACACTCTCACACACACACACTCTCAGTCTCGCAAACTTGCACTCTCTCAGTCTCGCACGCTCTCAGTCTCGCACGCTCTCACACTCTCACAGTCTCACAGTTTCACTCTCACAGTCTCTCTCTCTCACTCTCACAGTCTCTCACTCATTCACACTCTGTCTCACACGCTCTCACACTCTCACAGTCTCACACTCTCACAGTCTCTCTCTCTCACTCTCACAGTCTCTTTCTCTCACTCTCACACTGTCTCACTCATCCACACTCTCAGTCTCACTCATTCACACTCTCAGTCTCACACACTCGCACTCTCTGTCTCGCACTCTCTCAGTCTCACACGCTCTCACACTCTCACAGTCTCACACACACACACAGTCTCACACACAGTCTCTCTCACACTCTCTCTCACACTCTCACAGTCTCTCTCACACTCTCACAGTCTCACACTCTCTCACAGTCTCACACTCTCTCACTCTCTCACAGTCTCACACTCTCTCACACTCTCACAGTCTCACACTCTCTCACACTCTCTCAGTCTCACACTCTCTCACACTCTCACAGTCTCTCTCAAAGTCTCAGTCTCACAGTCTCTCACACTCTGTCTCACAGTCTCTCACACTCTGTCTCACAGTCTCTCACCCTCTGTCTCACAGTCTCTCACACTCTGTCTCACAGTCTCTCACACTCTGTCTCACAGTCTCTCACACTCTGTCTCACAGTCTCTCACACTCTCAGTCTCACAGTCTCTCACACTCTGTCTCACAGTCTCTCACACTCTCAGTCTCACAGTCTCAGTCTCTCACATTCTCAGTCTCTCACACTCTCAGTCTCTCACACTCTCAGTCTCACAGTCTCACCGTCTCTCACACTCTCTCTCACACTCTCACAGTCTCTCACAGTCTCACACACTCTTACAGTCTCACACACTCTCTCACACTCACATTCTCACACTCTCAGTCTTACACAGTCTCTCTCACTCTCTCAGTCTCACACCCAATCACTCACACACTCAATCACACTCACACAGTCTCACTCAATCACACCCTCACAGTCTCACTCAATCACACTCACACACTCTTACTCTCAATTACACTCTCACAGTCTCACTCAATCACACTCACACTCTCACACAGTCTCACTCTCACACTCAATCACACTCTCACAGTCTCACACTCTCACAGTCTCACACTCAATCACACTCTCACACAGTCTCGCAGTCACACTCAATCTCAATCACACTCACCCTCAATCACACTCTCACCCTCAATCACACTCTCACCCTCAATCACTCACACCCTCTCACTATCATACACACTCTCACTCACACATTCTTACTCAATCACACACACTCACTAACACGCTCACTCAATCACTCACATGCAATCACTCAATCTCGCACTCAAACGCAATCACTCACGCGTAATCACACCCCGGGAGCCAGCACGATCCACCTTCCACCATAGTATGTGCAATTACCACACGCATTTCAATTACATGAATGAATGCCAGTCACTCACATTCCGGGAGCCAGCACGATCCACCTTCCACCATAGTATGTGTAATTACCACATGCATTTCAACTATATGAATGAATGCCACAGTGGAGGCATAAGTACAAACACAAACTCATTACAATGACACATAAGTCAACCCCTTATGACTCACTTCTGTCTGTGTGTGCCTCTGTGTGTGCCTGTGTGTTTCTCACTGTGTGTGTTGCATGTCTGTATCACACTCTATGTGTCTGCATGTATGTGTGTATGACTGTCGCTCTTTAAGCATCTCAGTGCATGCGTGTGCATTTGCGTGTGTGTCTCTGTGTTTGTCTCGCATCCATGTGTGTGTGCACTAATTCCCTATATATCCTGACGGGCAACGCCGTCCAACATTGCTAGTATATATATATATATATATATATACACACATACAGTCATTGGAAAGAAGTACCTTTGGATCGCAATTCACTGTGACAGTATGTCACGCTCCTTCCCTCTGTTCTGTCTCTTGTTCATTCCTGATGTTATTCCTTGCCCTGTCTCTCTGGATTCCGTGTTTCCTGTTCTGGTTTCCACTCTTGCTCCTTACCCTTTATCTAGTATCATTTCCTGTCTGCTGATGCGCGATCTTAGTGTTTCAGTTTTTGTTTTAGTGGTTCCAAATTCCTTGTATCCCGAATTGTTTGATTCCTAGTTGCTGACCTTGGTCTTGTTTACTGACCTCTCTTTTGCCTCCTGCTTCTGAACCTTGCTTCAGTGGACTCTAAGCTTTGACCCCGACTCTGTTGTTCAGCTGTTCTCTAGCCTGCTGATTTGGTGGCTGTTCTCTTGTTGTTGTTCCAGCCTCTATTCTCTTGTTGGAGACTGTCTCTCCAGTACTCTAGTTTCTTTCTGACGGTTCCAGAGAGCCGTTTTCAGGCACTACCTCTACTAGCTATCCCTGCTGCGGCCTAGTCAAACTCTTCTCTGGCCTAGCACAGTGCAAGTCCTTTGTCTCCTAGATTCAGCTGCCAGTCTCACCTCAGACACAAGGTACTTCTCTAATTCACAGTAGGTATCTTCTATACCCTAGGAGGTGATCCTGGGTGCAGGCCGACTTGTCTGGTGAGCACTAATATGATCTTGCGAGTAGGGTTGCCACCCAGCTGGTATTTTACCAGCAGGCCGGTAAAAAATTGGCTTCTGTCCAATGTTAAGTCTATGGAGAGAATGCCATGACCGGTATTTTTTTGAAGAAAAGTTGGCAACCCTACTTGCGAGCAGCAACTCTAATTCAGCCTAGACCGCAGAAGACCTCTTAGGGGAAGTCAACGCAAGCCAGCATCGCTCCCTATCCAGCACACCCAAGCTCCTAGCCTATTGGAGTAAGCTTCCAGCCTGCTCTGTTTTTAGTCTCTGCTCCTGTTACCTTGTCTAGTGTTTGTGTACATATGCCAGACCCGCTCTCCATTCCACGCATCCAAGCTTCTAACCTTCCAGGGTAACCTTTCAGTCATCTCCCACTTCTACCCAGTGGATTGTTGCTTTGGGTATTCCTTTTCTATATTAATAGCGATCTGCTCATACTCAGCAGAGTTCTTATTCAGAGTAGGATATCATATAGCTTTCGTCTGTTCCTGCCGGCTTACATAGTAAGGCCCAATTGGATGCTTCTGAATGATGATAAAGAACAGCACATAAAATAGACAAAACATAATAAAACTCAAACCTGTTCTAAGTGTAGTCATGTATTCAATTAAAACAGAATAAAATAGTAATTTGTGCACGCACATTACGCACATCTTGGGCGTAAAGTGTATGAGAGGTCCCTTCCCCGGTAGACAACGAGCTGTGTCCCAAGTGATACCTTCCTGGCCAGTCCGTTCACCTTGCAGGAGCTCCACTCTGGTTGATAAATCATGGAACTTCATGATGTTGTAATTTGAAATTTATTTGCCGCAACGTTTGCTTTTTTTTCATCCTGGGATCTCTTGTTCTCATTATAAACAGTAGACAAAATCGTACTTAAAATATTGCTAACGCCAATGTTTGTGTGATTCCATTGCAGCCTCATTGAACCACAGGCTACAGATTTGTCAGAGCATTAAAGGGATAGTAATGTTTCATAATAAAAGCAGCTCTAATTAATCATCATAGTATTTGGACTTTGGAGAGTGTTATTTCAATTCTGTCAGAGTTGTAGTTCCAGAGTAATTCAATGATAAAGTATCCCCCTCCAGCCCCTTTTACTGATGTAACACTGCTCAGCCAGATCAGAAGGGAGGTACCCAGGTAGACTGCAGAGAGGGACAATCTTCAATTAAGATAAGGGAAAAACCTGAAAAACTTGTCAAGGGGGGCAGGGCTTTCATTGTTCTCATAGGAAGAAGATTGTCCCCTTCTGTTATCTGTCTGGTCTATGGACTGCATTCCACATCTGAGAAGAGATGGCTTACACTAGGTAAAAGGGGCGGGAGGGGAAACTTTGCTTGTGAATATCTCTCAAACCTGATAAGACTTATATTGTTCTTCATGTTTTTTTAATGCCTACAAAATAAAATAAAGATAAAACGAAGTATTACTACCCCTTTAAGGCACTGTTGGAGGTAAGATGCAGTAACCTGCACTGACTTGCAACAGCTGCCCAATACGACCCATTGATACTTACACTCTTGACTTTGCTTTTGGTGAGCTGATATTGCACAAACAGCGTGTGAACCCAGCATTAAAGCGGAACTATCACCCCAAAGAAAGTCCCCCCCAATAATTAGTCATATAGTGATAGGCATAGAAATAGTAGTAATCTCCAGCATAAATACCGCATTATTAAGAAATCCTACTTCATCTGAGACTGACGGGCAGGCATCAGCCCAGACATCTCGCCTCAGAGACATCTGTGCACCTGCGCTGTCCGTCCCGGTCTCCTGTAGGAGGCGCTGCATTGTACCTTAAGGTAACAGGCAAGGTTGGATTTCCCATTAGGCAGACTAGGCACCTGCCTAGAGCGCCATTTTGAGGGGCTCCTCAGCTGTGCTGACCACACCCACATTCTGAATTGTGGGTGGGGCCAGTGCAATCTCTGTATCCATGCAGTAGCTTATACACCCATTTACAGGCAATTATTTAACCTCTTGGATTCTAGTGAGATCTCCAACGCACTGCAGAGCAATGCGTTGGAGATCTCTCTAGCAAACCAGGGGTTAAAGCTTTATTTCCTTGCTTGTTGTAGGCCAAATGTATATTCTGTGCCAGGAAACAGTGGACGAGACTGGTTGCCTGGTCATGTGAGGAGTGGGGTGTGACCATGGGCGGAGCTAAGGTTCCCCAGAGTGCCTTGCCTAGGGGAGCCTGGAATGTAAATCTGGCCCTGGTAACAGGAAGGGACTGATGGCACAGGCGTGCAGATGCCTCTAAAGCAAGAAGTCTGCCAGTCTCAGATGAAGTAGGATTTCTAACTAAACCTGTACTTATGCTGGATATATGACTATTTATTGGGGGGGGGGGACTTTATTTGGGGCGATAGTTCCGCTTTAAAGGGATAGCAATACTTAAAATGAAAAAAAAAAAATAAGGGAACACCCACTGTTGATAGGTAAGTTATTCAAAAGTTATTTCAGCTCAAACGCAAAACATTTTTTTTAAGTGTCGTATCTCTGCAGCCTCAGATTAATAATGGCGCTGTTCCTACACCATCCTGTCTGGTCAGATCTGGTCAGCTGACCATAAGTCTCCATAGGACGATGTATCAACAGCGCCACTAACATTTTGGGTCACTGTGATACTGCACATAAAACAATTCAAGTTTGAGCTTTAATAATTTTTCAATAAAACACCTTTCAGTAGCGGCAGTGCCCTTGTTTTTCTCAGGGGACAAACCTTACTACATTTTTTTCTTTACATTTTAAGTATTACCGTCCATTCAAAGAAAAGAAACACTTTATTAATTACACATTAGCCCTCTTCTCACAATCAATTTAATTGCAGCAACTTTGTTGCAAGATGCTGCGGCAACGCAAGGCTTCCATAGAGAATGTGTGTCACTGTAAATTAATTACCCCATAGATAACAATGACGTCTATTCTGATGCTTGTTGTCGTGAAAAGTTGCTGCAACAAAGTTACCATGTGAACGAGTCCTGAAAGCTTTTATACAAGGTTAATACGAATTATAGGTACAAATAAAACATGTTTTTGTTCCACGGTAATTTCCCCAAATGTTGGCAAAACAGAAAAGACTTTAGAGGGAAATTGACATAATAGGATCATTTAAATGCACAGCGAGGGGCTGGGTATTAGGGTTCCCAGCTGTGCCGGACATCTGTATGAAGCCTTTACAAGATGATCATTTCCCACACCAGACAATGACGCGGTAAGGACTGAGGACCACAGGGGGGAGGTCAGGTCACATCATCATCTTAAAGATACAGTAACACCTAAAATGAACTGGTGGTTATACACATGTAACCTTTTGAGTGTAAGAGACGTGTATATAATGTACTGCATTTTTTTTCCCAACGCAATGCTTGGATACCAAGGGTTAAATCTACTGTACTTCCCACTAGCATCTCTAAAAATGTCCTATTTGTTTTCTGAGGCTTAAAAAATTCATAAAACTCTGAGGGAGCAGACATTCAATGAAAAAGGCAGGAAGGTCTGGTCCTTTTTATTTTTTTTTAACCTTTGGAGTGCCAGAGGGGTACGCAACGCATTGCTTTGCAATGCGCTGCGTACCCCTCTGGTACTCCAAGGGTTAAAGGAGTTTGAAGAAAAAAAGAACTTCAAACCAAATTAACCTGTATTACCGGCACCCATCAGGGTCTACTTATTGCTAATAATTATTTTAACACTAATTATACCAGTAATACAGGTTCTTTCGGTTTGAAATTCTTTTTCTTCAAATGCCTTAAAAAAAAAAAAAAAAAAAAAAAAAAAAAAGCAGATATTCCTGCCTTTTTTCATTGACTCCCATTGACTGCCCATGATTGTATGCGCAGGGCTGGATTTCGCAAGTTCTCAGAGTAGGAAACCGACTGGAGCTCCACATGTTGAGGGGCGGTGCTTCATCTGCGCTGGCCACACCCACATTCTAAATATAGGGGATTTGGAAATAATTTTCAGGAGCCCATGTATACGTTCCAGGGGAGGTCTGGCAGCTTGTGGCCTGGGGGCAACTATAATCCAGTGGTCCATTTCTACTATTGTTCTGGTCCACTGTCCCACTACACCCCTTTTGTTAATTTTAAAATTGCTATTAATTTAGTGAAATAAGGCAATTCGTACCACGCAGCTTGCAGTCTAAATGGGTTTAGATTAGTGATACTGCAGAGCTTCCAGCTGAAGTAACGCTATGCTAGTGGTAACGCAGAGCTTACAAGGGAAATAAGTTATGCTACTAGTGAAGCTCCATATGGATTGTAGCTCTCTGATATCATTAGTGTAGCTCCATTTCAATTGTAAGCTCTGCGATATCGTAGTAACATAGTAGATAAGGCTGAAAAAAGACATGTGTCCATCAAGTCCAGCCCATGCCAATAACACCCCTGATGATCCAGAGGAAGGCAAAAAAAAAGCCCTCTGGAGCAATTTCCAATGTAGTCCCAAGTGTGTGTGTGTGTGGGGGGGGGAAATTATTCCTTCCTGACTCCAACTGATAGTCACATAGTTCCCCCGATCAATATCCTATTTGCTTTGAAGCCATCTGTCATAATTGTCAATATAGTTCTGTGCTAGATAGGCATCCATTGCTTTTTTGAATGCAGTTGCATTATCTGCAAGCACAACATCCCGAGGCAAAAAATCCCATAGCCTTACCGCCCTTACTGTAAAGAATCCCTGCCTCTGTTTTAGTCAAAAGCACCTTTCCTCTAGTCTTAATGGATAACCTCTTGTTCTTAGCTCAGCTCTTTGCATAAATAATTCATTGGATAGTTCTTTGTATTGACCTTGAATATATATGTAAATAGTAATCATATCACCCCTTAGACGTCTCTTCTCTAATGTAAACAAACCCAGTTTGGCTATGTCTCTTTGTAACTCAGATCCTCCAATCCCTTTATCAGTTTATCAGTCTCTACACCTTTTCCAGTTCAGCAATGTCTTTTTTTAGAACAGGTGCCCAAAACTGTACTCCATATTCTAGATGAGGCCTAACCAAGGATTTATACAGAGGTAGGATAAGATTAGCATCCCTTGCTTCTACACATCTTTTTATGCAGGCTAGTACTCTATTTCATTATAGCTCTATTTACAGCAGCAAGAGGGAGACTGAATGAAGCAGTGGCCCACCAGCCCAGACATATGATCAACTTAGGGGTCAATTGCCCCCCCCTGCACCCCAGAGAAAATAGAAAATCCACCGCACTCATGAAACTTTAAAATCACTTCTTTATTTGGAAGATTTCCATGGAACACTGGAGAGCCATAGCCTTACGCGTTTCACACAAATAGTGCTTACTCATAGTCTATGAGTAAGCACCATACCTGGAAACTTTTGATATGAGCTCACCCTGAGACCCATGAAATATTAACCCTTAACGCTCCCAAGAAAGTAGATTCTCGGTGCTGTGTCAATGTTTTCTCTAACCCAGAGATGATCCAGTCAGTCCTCATGGAACCTTTAACATGTTACAGTTGTGAGATATCACTTCTTACACAAGACAAGCAGCACTTCTCTTATCCTCTGCCTTTCTGGTAGAAATATCACTGATCTGGATATTAAATAAGCAGTAAATTGGTATAAATCATATATAAGGAGACACTGGATTCTCTCACCCTGAGAATCTGGCCCTTCACCCTGAGACTCTGAGATTTAGGTAAAAATGCGAAACAAAATCCAAAAGTTTGTGTTTAGGCGCTATAATAAATGTTAATTCAAAACCTTAAGATTCTATGCACAAAAAATATATAGAAATAGTAAATCTCTAAAAGCCAGTTCACTATCAATAGAAGTAAGAGATCTCCATCAACTGTAATATTGTTCTCTCTCTTCCGGTGCTATAGTATATGGGGTCTTGTGCAGTAAATTTCTTATTGTATCATTCTTTTTCTGTTCACAAGAGGGTTGCTGCCCGTTTAGAACACCGGTGGATCGTGTTAATTATCTAAAAAGCAAAAACAAAAGAACACAGGCGCAAGCCCTCTAAGAGCGTATCTGTATTACTGCCACACCACAGACCCCCCTTTTTCAATCACTGCTCACCAGAATGTAGTTGAGAAAAGCCCATCAGGAGTTAAATGATCTTCCTTCCATGATCTCCTCCGTATAAAACAATTCTCTCACAGTGATGGATATAAAAATCATATAATAATTTTATTGATAAAAATTCCGGTCGTACAATAACGCCCCCGACGCGTTTCGTATCTGTATTGACACTTCCTCAAGGGGAAAATATTCTTTTGGTGTAAATATAGCAATATGATTTAGGTAAAAATCAGGGTCAAATCCTGAGAGTCCCCAGGTATGGTAAGCACTATATGTGTGAAACGCGTAAGGTTATGGCTCTCCAGTGTTCCATGTAAATCTTCCAAATGTAGAAGTGATTTTAAAGGAGTTTCGTGAGTGCGGGGGATTTTCTATTTTGTCTTGTGACTTGGATGTCTCGGCTCATCTTATCCTCTTGCGCCGCGTCTCCCTCTAAAGTTGGTGAGTGAAACATTGATTTGATTGTAATCGACATTGGAGCCGCTCTTCCATTGTGTAAACCCCCTGCACCCCAGCAGCCAGCCGTCCCCTGATTACTTCGTCTTCACATCAATGGCAATTTTGGGAATGTTTATTTTGGTTGGCCCATAGAATTGAGCCCCTTTTCTTTGTGAGTATGGGCCCTTGTGTCCATTCACTTGTTGGACTGAGTTTTCTGTAGTCTAATCAGAGGGAGATGTCAGGGAAAGGCAAATGAATGGGATAATAATAGAGAGCTGGGGGCCGGGGAAGTGATAGACTGGGTGTGATAAAGGTTTTACAGCCGCAGTCCCTTAGGCCTGACTGAGACTGCTGTGTAATTACGCAGGGCCCTCCAGCACCTTCCAGACTGCAACTTCCATCATTCCCAACAGCGAGAGGCTGTAGCCCAGTGTTTCTCAAATGGGGTGCCGTGGCACTTTGATGTGCCCCTGATATACACTTAGCGTGCCCCATTTTATCCAGAAGGCTTTGATAAAAAATTTGACTGTAGAGTTACAGTTGTATATTGATGGAAATTACTATGCACAATCTTTATTTTAGTTGTGAGATCTAAGGATAACAATATAGCTGTGTATTTGTAACCTTCATTACATCCTTAACAAATCAGATAAAATGATAGGGAGAGCCCCGAAAATTCCATATTTTGTGTTAGGGCTTCCTGGAGCAAAAAAAACGGTTGACAACCACTGCTGTAGGCACACATTAGCTACCCCTGAATTGTGAGCCAATCAGTTGCATACCTCCCAATATTTCAAATGGCCAAAGAGGGACACTTTTGTTTTAGGGGTGTTAATGGGGGTGGGGATGGTGGGCGGGGCATTACCAATAATTTATAGGCGATTTCATAACCTACTGACACCTCTGTGTAACTTAATAAATGATCTAGAGCAACACCAAAGTATTTTATTTACACAGACTAATATTTAAACACATGTAGTGATGTTTATGCAGACATTAATGTGTTTTATTGCTGTGGAGCAATATGATACACGTCTATACACACCACACAGTCTGATCTCCTAAACACAGGGACACCAGGGTGATACACTTATATACACACCACACAGTCTGATCTCCTAAACACAGGGACATCAGGGTGATACACTTATATACACACCACATAGTCTGATCTCCTAAACACAGGGACACCAGGGTGATACACTTATATACACACCACACAGTCTGATCTCCTAAACACAGGGACACCAGGGTTATATACTTATATACACACCACACTGTCTGATCTCCTAAACACAGGGACACCAGGGTGATACACTTATATACACACCTCACAGTCTGATCTCCTAAACACAGGGACACCAGGGTGATACACTTCTATACACACCACACAGTCTGATCTCCTAAACACAGGGACACCAGGGTGATACACTTCTATATACACCACACAGTCTGATCTCCTAAACACAGGGACACCAGGGGGATACACTTCTATACACACCACACAGTCTGATCTCCTAAACACAGGGACACCAGGGTGATACACTTATATACACACCACACAGTCTGATCTCCTAAACACAGGGACACCAGGGTGATACACTTATATACACACCATACAATCTGATCTCCTAAACACAGGGACACCAGGGTGGGGAAGAGGGACAGAGGGATTTTGGTCTCAAAGAGGGCTGTCCTGACTAAAAAGGGACACTTGAAAAAGTATGGATAAATCAGAGAATATTATATATTATATATGGGCAACAGCTGTGAATGTACCTTTCTTAATCTTTCTTGATGGGTACGTTTTGACCCCTTCAATGCTACCGAGGTCACACGTAGTTTCTAGCTATTAAATTAGGTGAAATATTACAGGAACACAAAGACGTAAAATGATCTGTGCTTATACGCACTTTAATACCCTTTGATATATGCAGCGTCTGTTTAAACTTTCTGTTTGTTTTCTGAAGTATAAAATCCAGTGTTACGTACACTCTGCATGGACCCCCAGTTATGACTTTTCCAGCCCATTACAATAGGTATCTCAGAAGGGATAATTATTTTTCTACTAGTTTTAAAGGGATAATAATGTTTCATAATAAAAGCAGCTCTAATTAATCATCATAGTATTTGGACTTTGGAGAGTGTTATTTCATACCTCCTAACATTTCAAATGGCCAAAAAGGGGCACTTCTGATTTAGGTGGCATTTTTGGGGGCGTGGTTGGTAGGCAGAGCATTGAGAAGAATTTTTAGGTTACTTCCTGACCTGTCTGCACCTCTTTGTGTAACTGATTAATGATTTAGAACAAGACCAAAGTATTTTAGGGCTCGATTCAAATGTTGGCGTTAAAACCAACGTGAAGAAAAAAACTGCCTTCGCTCGTTAAGCAAGACCAGGTAACGTGAGATTCAAATCTTTGTTACCCAGAAGAGTTAACGAGCGACGGCCTACAAAACACACGAAGACTACAAAACTGGAGTCGCCAAATATTTGACCCCATCGTCGACGCCAAATACACGATAAACGCGAGAAACGTCTCCAAAAAAAAACAAACACGCGAAACGTCCAACGTGACCCAGTCTCAGCCAATCACAGCACCCCAAAGTATCAAGTTGAGTCGAATAAACTATAAATAGACCCAAAATCACCTACGCACCTTTGTCTGTTATCGAGTTCCCAAGAGCTAGATATCAGGACCCAAGGAGCGGAGGTTAGTTTTTCAGAGAAAGGGAGTTTAGGCGGCGCACACACACAGACAGGTAGAAGGAGAGTTTGGCAGCACACAAAGCGACACAATACACTTTTGAACATACAAATACACGCATCCAAACACACATACACATAGCCCATATTTTTTTTTGTAAAACACACACACACTTTTTTTCTTTATTTTGACAGTGTGAGTCTGTGAGTGCAAGTGAGTGACAGAGAGTGAGTGAGTGAGTGAGTGTGTGAGGGCCTGAGTGAGTGCCTGGGTGTGAGTGGGTGAGAGAGATGGAGAGGAGAGGAGAGAAGAGAGGGGTGGGGAGTGTAGGAGGAGAGGAGGAGGAGATTCAGGGGGGCAACCCTGGTCAGGGTAGGGGAGGGAGAGGGAGATCTCTGGGGCGGAGGGGCAGCCACCCAAGACCAGGCACATCTAGTGCAGGGGCAGACACAGTGGGACGAGGGGTAGTCCCCCTGCACCACACACAGACAGGGCCAGTGCAGGCAGGGCTGGGGAGCCACAGCCAGGGCTCTCAACCAACCTCTGGGGGTGAGGAGGAGGAGAGGTTTAGAGAGCCCAAATACACAGAGGAGGAAAACCTGGTCCTCTGTGAGGCTGTGGTTGCCCACTATAGGTACCTCTTCCCCAAGGGGCCTAAAGCTGGCCTGTCAGCAAAGAGGAAGGCAGCCTGGAAGGAGGTTGTGGCTGCTGTGAATGCAGTGTCCTGCCGCAGCCGGACGTTGGAGTCTGTGAAGAAAAGATGGGCAGACTGCAAGGCTAAGGTAAGACAGTAACATAGCAACACAGTAATCAATGTTGAGAAAAGACCTGTATACATCTAGTTCAACCCTTTTCCCATTTTTGTCTACCATTATGAAGGTGAAGAAGAAGATGGGCGAGCAGGCCTTGCACGCTGCTGGCACAGGGGGTGGTCCTCCCCTGCGGGTGGAATACAGCCAATGGGAGGAGGCTGTGCGTCAGACCATCTCCTCCATCATGGTGTGTGGGATCCCTGGATGGAGTGACACCGGGGATGAAAGTAGCCTCCAGACCACTGGTAAGTGCATCAAGACCCACACACACATCACACCAATCCTGACACCCACCAGGCAGAGGCCAACACAGTGACACATGGACAGCATTACACAACACAATTCAGTCACACAGCTTGGAGGGACGTCAAACAAGGACAGAATACATGACCAACCTAGCCTGAATGGTAATGGTCAAGTCCCTGTTGAACCCCCTTTATGCTGTCCAAAACGACATCATGCACAGCACAAAAACAATGCACAATGTCATGTGTCAGTCACAGATCCAACTGTTATGTGTATCACAATGTCATACACATAGTGACAAAGAGGTCAGCACACAACCCCTTGAATGCCACAGGGATAAGTAATTCGTTGGTTGACAATACATTGGCTAGTCCCTTGGCACCCAATGGGTTACCGGAGAATAGCAAGGAGGGGACTTGGTGTGTTTCCTATTGTATTGTTACTGCATGTCAGGGCTAGACGTTGTACATGTAGGTAGTTAGTCTAAGTGGAATAGTCAAGGTTCAGCTTTCTGCATCATATGTAGCCTGCAGAGTGGGGATGGCCAGGGGGCATTCCCCGCCATCCCCACTCTGCAGGACATATGTGATCCACAGGACTCAACCATGATGGGGGGGGGGGCATTCACTAGGATGTCAGAAAGAGGTGACAATGTGTACATGACAACTGCAGTGTCATCACACCTGAAATCCCTGTGTTGTTCTGTGGAGCCAGTGCACTGAGATCTAAACAACACGTGACATACCAGTGCTTAGGCTCCATAGCATAACAAACATGTGAAAAGGTAGAAACAACCTCCAATAGTACATTCTAACAATGCACTTGTTTGCTGTGTGTTAGGATTTTAGCGGTCCTGGGGTGTGTTTGTGTATCCTCCAGCTGTTTGGGTTCCTGGGTTCCACAGATCATGTTGGTTGGCGTGCTTGGTGTGGTTATTCCTGCTGCCGACATCATTTACTGATTGATTGGCCTCTGTAGTCATAGGTCCTCACTGGTGCATTGCTGTGTTTAGAGGTCCTGGTGTGTTTGCTGTTGAGGCCTAGGTGTAGAATGTGCAGTGGGTTTGTGTCACTCAAGGTGTGATAGTTCAGTGTTGCTCACCACATGGATCCTGATGAATGGGGATAGCAAGGAGGTATATGCCTTGCCATCCCCATTGCTCAGGATACACATGATGACCAAATCACATCACTGCAGGTTACTGTAATCAATGTATGTGATCACGTCAAACCTAGCAAAGTGTGTTAGGATGGTAACCAATGCATTGCAAAGAAATGCAATGGATACCATCCTGCCACTCAACGGTTTGCGTGTCAGTGTAATAGTCTTGCAGCACTCCTGTCATAGTTCACATCACTGATTACATCATGTCATTTCCCCACACAGCACACCAGACAGCAGGAGCAGAGGACACAGGAGGTTCCTCCACTGAGGAGGCCAGCACCTCCAGTGCACCACCACCACCACACCAGCAGCAGTGGCAGCAGCAGTGGCCCCAGCATGGCCCCCAAGGCCCACCGCACCACCAGCAGCATTGGCAGCAGCAGTGGCCCCAGCATGGCCCCCAAGGCCCACCGCACCACCAGCAGCAGTGGCCATACCATGGCCCCCAGGCTTCACCCCACCAGCAGCAGCAGCAGCAGCAGCAGCAGTGGCCCCAGCATGGCCCCCAGGCCCCACCTCCCACAGTCCAGCACCGGTACACTCCCCTGCAGGATGTGCCGACAGCCATGGGGAGGCACCGGATGCCCGACATCGTGGGGATGCCACAGCATGGGCCACTGCAGGCAGCCACCAGGCCACAGCCGCGGGACAGTAGCCAGTGGCCAATGGACTATGAACACTTTGGCCTCATTGGCCAGCCACAACGGCCACAGGCCCTGGTGGTGGTCACCACACCATCCCCGCCCCAACACACAACACCCCCACAAACCATGCTAGCCACACATATGGCAGTTGTGACATCCCCAGGGGGTCACTCATCTGGGGATGCAGTGATGGGCTCCCCATGCTCCCTCCACATCCGGACCCATGGGTCCACCCCATCTCCCCCAACACCTGTGGTGGAGCCACAGGACAGCCAGAGGGCATCCCCACCACTGTCCCGTTCCCCCTCCACACCACACACTCCTGACAACACCATGGTGATGGATCAGGAGTGTCTGGTACTCCAAAGGAGGCAACTCAGGGTGGCCAGGAGGTGTGCCTGCTCACTCAACAGGCTTGAGCAACATATGGCACACCTCCTGGACAGCATGAGGGCACTGGAGGCCCATCACGTTACTCTCAGCAACCACCTGGTCACCCACACCAACAGGGTGACAGCTTCAATTGACCAGGTGGTTGCTGAGCTCCGTGAGAGTAACAGGCTGGAGACCATCCGCCAGGCCCAGGCCTCCAGTTCCAGTGCCTCAACCCCTGCCAGCACTCCACCAGTGGCACCCCCAGCCCCCAGAACCACTAGAGCCTCACGGCATCAAGTGCAGGAAGCCACCCCTGCAGCCCCGCCCAAAGCACCCCCCAAAAAAAGAAAATAAATGTGCAGTTGTTGCTTGAGAACATATCAATGTCTGTGTTTTATTCAGATGATACAGTTAGAGGGGCAGAGTTGTCTCCAATGCATTGCAAAGCTATGCATTGAACACAACTCATGCACAATGAATGGTGTCACAAGCTTTTACAGCAGGGTGAACACACACATCACAATCAGACATGTTTGTCCAAGTTCAACTCACAGACATCTGAAAGCCGAACAACATCAGGGTGTTGTTCCATGATGTGACTTGAACTTAAACAACATGAACACATTAGATATCTCAACAGATAAACCACATGATCACAATTAAGGGGATAGTAATGCTTAGGATGTGTCAAAACATATGTAGTTGGGTTCACCCCCCTGATTGAAAAAGGGAACAACCACTGCTGAAAGGTGTTTCATTCCAAGGTTATCCCAGCTCAACACTTGAAGTCATATAACAAATATCCCAGTGGCCTGAAGGTGTCAAATGGCACTGTGACTACATCATCCTATGGGGATCCATGGTGCAGGGACCGGAGCTGTCCATTGGATGGTGTAGTAACAGTGCCATTTGACACTTTCAGGCCACTGGGATATTCAATCTATGAATGTAAACTTGGAGTTGGAACAACTTTTGAATTCAACACCTGTCAGCAGTGGGAGATCACTTGTTTCACTCAGGGTGATGAACTCTACTGCATGGATTTTCAAACATTCAATGTATTACTATCATCTTTTCAAAGAACATGAAGAGGGAGAAGTAATCAATGACACAAGATAGATAGTTATATACGATCATATGTTTTATTGATATCAACACTAACAAACAGATGATCCTCATGGATGTGGAGTAAACATGTCACCGGAACAAACTTCTGGACCATATTAAATCATGGCCTGGATGCCTGCAGAGGGTGGAAACAAGATTGAAGGTGCACTATGAACACAACAGTCATGCTATTCCTTTGCCATCATATTTTCTTTCTCTCTCTCATATAAATATTTATATATATATATATATATATATATATATATATATATATATATATATGATGTGTTGTTAATGAACAGTCATGTGGGTTATGATGGACTAATGGTAAGGTGTGTGTTATCCAGGTAATTATTTTCTGGTGTGTGGTTAGTGGTGTGATGTGTTGTAAGTGGTATGTACCTGCCAGGTGTGTGTTTCGTCTCCATGGACTGCTGAGGTTACATAGGTGAGCTTGACATGTTGTTGGAGTGACAGATGTGCATGTGGTGTTGTGTGTTAACCCCTGTTGGTCGGAGGTGATTTTGGATGGCTTATGTTGTGCTTCTTTGTGTTCCCCTGGTCCCTGTTGGGTTGCTTGATTCTTATGGTTTGTCTGTGTAGGGCGGTGGTTCCCAACCAGGGTGCATTCCTCCCAACATTTCAAATGGCGAAAGAGGGACACTTCTGTTTTAGGTGGCGTTTCTGGGGGCACGTCTGGTAGGTGAGGCATTGCCAAGAATATTTAAGTTATTTCTTGACCCATCTGCACTTCTTTGTTTAACTGATGGATGATTTAGAAAAAGAACAAAGTATTTTAGTTGCCCATATTACTGGATAAACACATATACTGACAATTAACAACACATTTATGTATGTTTTCTTGCTGTGGACCAATGTAATACACATCACTCATTCTGATGTCCGAAAAAGTGGGACAAAAGGGTAGAAAAGAGGGACAGAGAGATTTGTATCTCCAAGAGGGACTGTCCCTCCTAAGAAGGGACACTTGGGAGGTATGAGGGTGTCATGTGATGTTGGTGCCCCATGTGCACCAGCTCAGGATGCATCACTTTTCCCATGTTGCTATGTTCTGCACTGGTGATTGGTAATATTGACTTTACACATTTTTGGGGGGATGTGTGTATGGGACATTTGAAGCACTATTCCTCCTCATTGCCATTGACAAAGTGGTACCTGATGCTGGCCATATGTTTTTTTTTATTTGGGTATTCCCTTGTGCCCGCTTCCTCCAATACCTCTCCTCTCCTCAATGCCAACGCGTCTGCGAATTGTAGAATAGGCGACGCCAGGCAGGGGACAATGGCGACGTGTGAGGAGAGGAGAGGTATTGGAGGAAGCGGGCATCAAATACAAGCCTGCCACCCGCTTCCTCCGATGTCTCTCTTGTCCCCAGCCTTTTGTTATGCTGCGGGCTTCACAGCCACCCGTAGCAATGGCACTTTTATGAATGAAGGGAAGCGCTGCAGTCAGAGTGCAGCTTGCTTCCTTAATTGTATTTTAACCCTTTGAGTGCCAGTGTGGAATGCAGCGCACGCCTTTGCAATGCGTTGCATACCACTCTGGCACTCAAGGGGTTAATAATGTCCTATTTACTGTGTCCCATTGTTATTTGTGTGTTTGCTTCACTCTGCATTGGAAGGAGAGTGGAGCAAAAATAATGATAGCAATGGGACACAGGTGGTGGGCATTACAAATGAATGTATCTAAGTCAATCTACGTTTCATGATAGTATTTAAATTATACAATGTATGTAACACACCCACTCACACACATACAGGCATACCTTGCCTAATAACCCTTTGGGAACCAGAGGGCTGGGAGACATGCTATGCAATGCTTTCCTACCTCTCTGGTAATCAAAGGGTTGATTGTGGAGTAAAAGACAGATTTGTCCACTACATGGAAGTCCATGAGGTGGATGTGGATGGGGTTAGTTTGTCCCATATATGCAATATATGTGACATATTAAGGGGTGTGTGGAAGGGGGCATTGTGTAGTGCTTGGTGTACTAGTTTTCTTTATTGTAACCCTTTGAATGCCACAGGGGTGAGCAGTACACATCCATATGGCATTCAAAGCTGTCTATGGTGCTGAAAGCCATCTCTGTGTTCCCCTAGTAGCTGGGTAGGGAAAAGCACAGTGAATGCTGTTCAGAACTGGAGACGTGGATTTTTTAACACTGACTCCTGTGCTATTCGCCAAAAAAAGTAGGCGTTAGATTTCTGGCGTGAAATGTTGCAATTTAACTCGCGTTAGCCCTAACTCCAACATTTGAATCGCTTTTGGCGTCGCTTGTACATTATCCTCTATGGGTGAGATCTTGCTGTTCTGGCAACGGGCGACGTCTGTTTCAGAACTGGCGTCGCTTGTTTCTAGTAGAACATTTGCATTGCTCGGTTGACGTTAAAAGCAGCGTCGCCAGTTTTTTCTGGCGACGCCAACATTTGAATCGAGCCCTTAATTACACAGGTTCATTTTTAAACACATATATTGAAGGTTAATAACACATTTATGTGAGTTGTATTGCTGTGGAGCAATGTAATATACACCACTCATTCTGATGTCCTAAAAAGAGGGACAATAGGGTAGAAAAGAGGGACAGGGGGATTTGGGTCTCAAAGAGGGACTGTCCCTCCTAAAGAGGGACACTTGGGAGGTATGTTATTTCAGTTCTGTCAGAGTTGTAGTTCAGGAGTAATTGAATGATAAAGTATCCCCCTCCCGCCCCTTTTACTGATGTAACACTGCTCAGCCAGATCAGAAGGGAGGTGCCCAGTTAGACTGCAGAGAGGGACAATCTTCAATTAAGATAAGGGAAAAACCTGAAAAACTTGTCAAGGGGGGCAGGGCTTTCATTGTTCTCATAGGAAGAAGATTGTCCCCTTCTGTTATCTGTCTGGTCTATGGACTGCATTCCACATCTGAGAAGAGATGGCTTACACTAGGTAAAAGGGGCGGGAGGGGAAACTTTGCTTGTGAATATCTCTCAAACCATAAAGGTTTGAGAGATAAGACTTATTTCATCCTTCATGTTTTTTTTTAATGCCTACAAAATAAAATAAAGATAAAACGAAGTATTACTATCCCTTTAAAGCCTGTGTACATGGGCCAACACTGGTGGAGCTGCAGTCATGCGCAGTACAAATTGCCCAAACGTGCCATGGCTAATACGGAGCGGGGCGCTCTGAATTCAGATCCTCTCTGCGCACCTTTCTGGGACTACTCGGTCTGAATTCGGAGCACCCCTCTCCGTATTAGCCACGGCGCGTTCGGGCAGTCTGTACTGTGCATGACGGCTTCTGACAAACATCCTTAGTGAATTATAATATAAGATGTTAAGGGCCCGAGATACCATAACAGCATTTCTGAATACAAGCGCAGAATTGTGTCTATATAGTTTATAAATCTATTAAAATACAAGTTTAAGATTAGATTCTATCGATCTAACATAAAATAACTACATTTACAGATGCCAGATGGAGGTTCAAGATATTTACACTTTTTTTTTGAGTCAGTGTTTATTTAAACCTGTGAGTGCCACATTGCTTTGCATTGTGTTGTGTATGCCTGTGGCACTCAAAGGGTTAATAGAATTCAGTTCTCTGTAGCTGAGGAAGGGTTCGGGCTCTGCCCCCCCCCTCCCCATGTGCCATTTTAATCCCCAGACTAACAGGTACAGTACACAGCGTGCCGTGCGGAGATCACACTGAGCGGATCTCACCAGGGCACCTCCTAGCGCTCAGATAACTGATTAAATTACCAGCTCTGCTGTGTCCGTCCGTCTGTGTCAGTGGAACCTTGGAACTGGAGTTATTCTGGAGTAAACCAACTGCACCATAGGGGAAAATAAACATCCCTCTTACATTAAATTGGGCTTTTAATCTCTTGAATGCTAGAGAGGGACAGACTCCATATCCTACAGCCCCCTTCTGTTTATTGTCACCCTGCAGTGGGAGGGACATACTCCATGTCCTATAACTCACTTCTGTTTATTGTCACCCTGCAGTGGGAGGGACATACTCCATGTCCTATAACTCACTTCTGTCTGTATCACCCGGCAGTGGGAGGGATAGACTCTATATCCTATAGCTCCCTTCTGTTTATTGTCACCCTGCAGTGGGAGGAACAGACTCCATGTCCTATAGCTCCCTTCTGTTTATTGTCACCCTGCAGTGGGAGGGACAGACTCCACGTCCTATAGCTTCCTTCTGTCTGTGTCACCCTGCAGTGGGAGGGACAGACTCCATGTCCTATAGCTCCCTCCTGTCTGTGTCACCCTGCAGTGGAAGGGACAGACTCCACGTCCTATAGCTCCCTTCTTTCTGTGTCACCCTGCAGTGGGAGGGACAGACTCCATGTCCTATAGCTCCCTCCTGTCTGTGTCACCCTGCAGTGAAAGGGACAGACTCCACGTCCTATAGCTTCCTTCTGTCTGTGTCACCCTGCAGTGGGAGGGACAGACTCCATGTCCTATAGCTCCCTCCTGTCTGTGTCACCCTGCAGTGGGAGGGACAGACTCCACGTCCTATAGCTCCCTTCTGTCTGTGTCACCCTGCAGTGGGAGGGACATACTCCATTACCCATAGCTCTCTTCTGTGTCACCCTGCAGTGGGCGGGACATACTCCATGCTTTATATGTCCCTTCTGTCTGTGTCACCCTGCAGTGGGAGGGACAGACTCCATGTCCTATAGCTCCCTCCTGTCTGTGTCACCCTGCAGTGGAAGGGACAGACTCCACGTCCTATAGCTCCCTTCTGTCTGTGTCACCCTGCAGTGGGAGGGACAGACTCTATATCCTATAGCTCCCTTCTGTTTATTGTCACCCTGCAGTGGGAGGAACAGACTCCATGTCCTATAGCTCCCTTCTGTCTGTGTCACCCTGCAGTGGAAGGGACAGACTCCACGTCCTATAGCTCCCTTCTGTCTGTGTCACCCTGCAGTGGGAGGGAAAGACTCCATGTCCTATAGCTCCCTCCTGTCTGTGTCACCCTGCAGTGGGAGGGACAGACTCCACGTCCTATAGCTCCCTTCTGTCTGTGTCACCCTGCAGTGGGAGGGACATACTCCATTACCCATAGCTCTCTTCTGTGTCACCCTGCAGTGGGAGGGACATACTTCATGCTTTATATCTCCCTTCTGTCTGTGTCACCCTGCAGTGGGAGGGACTGACTCCATGCCCCATAGCTCCTTCCTGTCTGTGTCGCCCTGCAGTGGGAGGAATGAGAGTTGCCTTATCAGAGCGGTGGATAATAATCTCACATTGCACGGAAGCATGGAGATTGTGCACTTTACATTGTTCACTAAGCACATGGAACCCTCTTTGTGGGTGGGTGTTTTGTTTTCTCTCCCCGTCACACCGTGTCACCCCTTGTTTCACTAATTACAGTGTGTTTTTCCCGCACTGTAAATACAAAACCCAGCAGACCATTCTTCTTATGGTATCTACACTCAATTAGCTTCCAATAAGGCTACATTAAACAGCCATCACTTCTGGATGGGTTATCTGTCCTGTAAGACATTCAGTGAGTCCTCTCTAATTCCCTCCATGTCCTTATCTGTTAGTGATAGCCCCTCTCCCCCCCTCACACCTATGCAATTACTACAATAGCCTTTGTGTTTGTATTGACTGAGAACACTTCTCCCAATCCTGTTATCACTGTGGGAACAAAAGCTGGCAGCGTACGAGGAGACAAAATAGACTTCAGAGTGAACACGTTAACCCTTAAGGTTCAGAAAAGTGTGAAACAGATTACGTGACACACCACAAAATGATCTGGGGTTACACACACTTTGTTTTGTGGGCGCTTCTACTCCATGACCAATGCAGTCTTCATACGGTGTCTACGAAGTGATCGTTCTGCATTGTCTTTAACCATCTGAACGCCAGAGAGTTAACAAATGCATTGGATACCTCTATGGCATGCAAAGGGTTAAAGCGGAATTATCACCACTAAATAAAGCCCCCCCCCAATAATTATTCATAGCGATAAGCTTACAAATAGTATTATGCGCATACCTGGGAACTTTTGAGACAGGGCTACCCGGAGGGTAACCCTGTCAGTGCCGACCTGTGAAGAAAATGACGTGATTCACGTCATAAAAGGGGTGGGGCATAGTCATGGAGGGGGGGGGCGGGACAAAAAAAACCCCAAAAAAACCCTGCAAAATGTATCTAAGAGGACAGGGAGTGGGAGGAACCGGGCGGGACAGAGCACGAGTGGGCAGAGTTTCTATTTAAACTCTGCCCACCCGGTGATCCACACATTGCCCCGGAGACCGGATTTCAGACTGAATTACCGGGAGTCTCCGGGGCAAAACCGGAGAGTTCCCAGGTATGATTATTATCCAGCAAAAGTACTGCGTTATTAAGAAATCCTACTTCATCTGAGACTGACGGGCAGGCATCAGCGCAGACATCTTGGCTTAGAGACGTCTGTGAACCTGGGCTGTCCTTCCTGGTCTCCTCTAGGAGGCGCTGCATTGTACCTTAAGGTAACAGGAAGTGACTGATGGCGCAGGCGCACAGACGCCTCTAAAGCAAGAAGTCTGGCCATCAGTCTCAGATGAAGTAGGATTTCTTAATAACGCCGTACTTATGCTGCATAATAGTACTATTTCTTAGCTTATCGCTATATGACTAACTAAATAGTAATGTTTCATAATAAAAACAGCTCTAATTAATCATCATAGTATTTGGACTTTGGAGAGTGTTATTTCAATTCTGTCAGAGTTGTAGTTCAAGAGTAATTCAATGACAAAGTATCCCCCTCCCACCCCTTTTACTGATGTAACACTGCTCAGCCAGAGCAGAAGGGAGGTGCCCAGGTAGACTGCAGAGAGGGACAATCTTCATAAGAGAAAAACCTGAAAAACTTGTCAAGGGGGGCAGGGCTTTCATTGTTCTCATAGGAAGAAGATTGTCCCCTGCTGTTATCTGTCTGGTCTATGGACTGGATTCCACATCTGAGAAGAGATGGCTTACACTAGGTAAAAGGGGCGGGAGGGGGACACTTTGCTTGTGAATATCTCTTAAACCATAAAGGTTTGACAGGTAAGACTTATATCATTCTTCATGTTTTTTTAATGCCTACAAAATAAAATAAAGATAAAACGAAGTATTACTATCCCTTGAATATATTAACAGCCTTTATGCCCAGTGGTACATCATCCCAATGCAGAAGCAGGAACCTAGATTGGAAAGAGGATGAGAACACGCTGACCTGGACAATAAAACAATGTACTGAAAATCTATTTATTGTGTAAGCTGCGTCACAGTCGACCTATTTGGTTAACTTAGTTTGTGTTGTTTCTTATCAAAGAAAACCGTTAAAACAGTTTATTCAGTTAGGTGCCCACCGCACATGTTATTTTTTTTTTTTCTTTTTCAAGAAAGGCTGTTATCTTATCTCATTTACAGGCAAAAAAGAAAAAACACGCGGCGATAACGCACCATAACATATACACATACTTTGCAAATACTAATTAACCCATTAACGACCGGGCGATCGGCGCGATCAGTTAACCCCTTCGTGACACAGGACGTACATGTACGTCCTGTGTGGCTGTCACTTAGTGACAGAGGACGTACATGTACGTCCCGGAAATCCGGCTCCCCGCGCGGCTGCGCGCCGTTCGGGGACTCCGGATTGTTTAAAAAAAAAAAAAAAAATGTTAGACGGGCGTTAAGTGACGTCACTAAGGGGTTAAGGACCAAGGAGATTTTTTTTTTTTTTATTGCTCCTTCCGGTTCAGGACTCCCCGAACTACGTGCAGCCGCGGGGGGAGCCCGGAATTCCATGACGGTCATAGTACGTCATGAGTCGTTAACTCAGGATTTACCCGTGACGTACTATGACCATCAAGGGTCGTTAAGGGGTTAAGAACCGAAGTGAATAAAGCATAGAAAGCAGTACAAGAAACAAACTTGCGCTCCTCCATACCAATTATCCAAATGTGCACCCTGTATAGAGCATTTATTATACTACTGTGTTAGTAAATATGAGGTTTTCCTTGCATAGTTCAGGCTCCCCACCACGTCATGGTACCCAAAATCAGGCGAGTCCCGAGCCGTTAGTTATATAAAAAAGTAATATATAAAAATAAAAACTAACACAGTAGTACAATATATACCCTAAAAAGGGTGCACATTTGGATAATTGGTATGGAGGTGTGCAGCTTTGTTTTTTGTCTCATTTACAGACAATACATCACATTAATATATATGAGAGTGAAAATGACAGGGGGGTATGTCTGGCCGCTCCGTAAACACCCTGAGCAATCTTATCTTTATTCTCTCTCTCTCTGCACTGGTAGAATGATACATTGTATCACTCTGGCTCTACAGAGAAAGTCAGAAGTGATACAGGAGAGCAGGTTTGCAGTATGTGTGCAGCCAGCCCAACGCAAATAACAAATTAAATTGTCCCTCTGACAGGATACGGCGTGGGTACTATTTTGACCACCTCTGCTTTAGAAGGAGTCTTGGGGGGGTGTAACTAATAAGATTCTGAGCTAGATGCTGAAACCAGTCAGTGCAATGTCTAACTCAATCCAATTTACTAGACTACTTCCTCAGAAAATGGTAAAATGGACAGTCCCTGTATTGTACAGTGTGAGGAGAGATCAGTCCTGTATTGTACAGTGTGAGGAGAGATCAGTCCCTGTATTGTACAGTGTGAGGAGAGATCAGTCCTGTATTGTACAGTGTGAGGGGAGATCAGTCCCTGTATTATACAGTGTGAGGAGAGATCAGTCCCTGTATTGTACAGTGTGAGGGGAGATCAGTCCCTGTATTATACAGTGTGAGGAGAGATCAGTCCTGTATTGTACAGTGTGAGGGGAGATCAGTCCCTGTATTATACAGTGTGAGGAGAGATCAGTCCTGTATTGTACAGTGTGAGGAGAGATCAGTCCCTGTATTGTACAGTGTGAGGAGAGATCAGTCCCTGTATTGTACAGTGTGAGGAGAGATCAGTCCCTGTATTGTACAGTGTGAGAAGAGATCAGTCCTGTATTGTACAATGTGAGGAGAGATCAGTCCTGTATTGTACAGAGTGAGGAGAGATCAGTCCTGTATTGTACAGTGTGAGGAGAGATCAGTCCTGTATTGTACAGTGTGAGGAGAGATCAGTCCATGTATTGTACAGTGTGAGGAGAGATCAGTCCATGTATTGTACAGTGTGAGGAGAGATCAGTCCCTGTATTGTACAGTGTGAGGAGAGATCAGTCCTGTACTGTACAGTGTGAGGAGTGATCAGTCCTGTATTGTACAGTGTGAGGAGAGATCAGTCCCTGTATTGTACAGTGTGAGGAGAGATCAGTCCCTGTATTGTACAGTGTGAGGAGAGATCAGTCCTGTATTGTACAGTGTGAGGAGAGATCAGTCCTGTATTGTACAGTGTGAGGGGAGATCAGTCCTGTATTGTACAGTGTGAGGGGAGATCAGTCCTGTATTGTACAGTGTGAGGAGAGATCAGTCCCTGTATTGTACAGTGTGAGGAGAGATCAGTCCCTGTATTGTACAGTGTGAGGAGAGATCAGTCCTGTATTGTACAGTGTGAGGAGAGATCAGTCCCTGTATTGTACAGTGTGAGGATAGATCAGTCCTGTATTGTACAGTGTGAGGTGAGATCAGTCCTGTATTGTACAGTGTGAGGAGAGATCAGTCCTGTATTGTACAGTGTGAGGAGAGATCAGTCCATGTATTGTACAGTGTGAGGAGAGATCAGACCCTGTATTGTACAGTGTGAGGAGAGATCAGTCCCTGTATTGTACAGTGTGAGGGGAGATCAGTCCTGTATTGTACAGTGTGAGGAGAGATCAGTCCCTGTATTGTATAGTGTGAGGGGAGATCAGTCCTGTATTGTACAGTGTGAGGAGAGATCAGTCCTGTATTGTACAGTGTGAGGAGAGATCAGTCCCTGTATTGTACAGTGTGAGGAGAGATCAGTCCCTGTATTGTACAGTGTGAGGAGAGATCAGTCCCTGTATTGTACAGTGTGAGGAGAGATCAGTCCTGTATTGTACAGTGTGAGGAGAGATCAGTCCCTGTATTGTACAGTGTGAGGAGAGATCAGACCCTGTATTGTACAGTGTGAGGGGAGATCAGTCCTGTATTGTACAGTGTGAGGGGAGATCAGTCCTGTATTGTACAGTGTGAGGAGAGATCAGTCCCTGTATTGTACAGTGTGAGGGGAGATAAGTCCCTGTATTGTACAGTGTGAGGAGAGATCAGTCCTGTATTGTACAGTGTGAGGAGAGATCAGTCCCTGTATTGTACAGTGTGAGGAGAGATCAGTCCCTGTATTGTACAGTGTGAGGAGAGATCAGTCCTGTATTGTACAGTGTGAGGAGAGATCAGTCCTGTATTGTACAGTGTGAGGAGAGATCAGTCCTGTATTGTACAGTGTGAGGGGAGATCAGTCCTGTATTGTACAGTGTGAGGAGAGATCAGTCCATGTATTGTACAGTGTGAGGGGTGATCAGATCCTGTATTGTACAGTGTGAGGAGAGATCAGTCCTGTATTGTACAGTGTGAGGAGAGATCAGTCCCTGTATTGTACAGTGTGAGGAGAGATCAGTCCCTGTATTGTACAGTGTGAGGGGAGATCAGTCCCTGTATTGTACAGTGTGAGGAGAGATCAGTCCCGTATTGTACAGTGTGAGGAGAGATCAGTCCTGTATTGTACAGTGTGAGGAGAGATCAGTCCTGTATTGTACAGTGTGAGGGGAGATTAGTCCCTGTATCGTACAGTGTGAGGATAGATCAGTCCCTGTATCGTACAGTGTGAGGAGAGATCAGTCCTGTATTGTACAGTGTGAGGAGAGATCAGTCCTGTATTGTACAGTGTGAGGAGAGATCAGATCCTGTATTGTACAGTGTGAGGAGATCAGACCTGTATTGTACAGTGTGAGGAGAGATCAGTCCTGTATTGTACAGTGTGAGGAGAGATCAGTCCTGTATTGTACATTGTGAGGAGAGATCAGATTCTGTATTGTACAGTGTGAGGGGAGATCAGTCCTGTATTGTACAGTGTGAGGAGATCAGACCTGTATTGTACAGTGTGAGGAGAGATTAGTCCTGTATTGTACAGTGTGAGGGGAGATCAGTCCCTGTATTGTACAATGTGAGGAGAGATCAGTCCCTGTATTGTACAGTGTGAGGAGAGATCAGTCCATGTATTGTACAGTGTGAGGAGAGATCAGTCCCTGTATTGTACAGTGTGAGGAGAGATCAGTCCTGTATTGTACAGTGTGAGGGGAGATCAGTCCTGTATTGTACAGTGTGAGGGGAGATCAGTCCCTGTATTGTACAGTGTGAGGAGAGATCAGTCCCTGTATTGTACAGTGTGAGGAGAGATCAGTCCTGTATTGTACAGTGTGAGGAGAGATCAGTCCCTGTATTGTACAGTGTGAGGAGAGATCAGTCCTGTATTGTACAGTGTGAGGGGAGAACAGTCCCTGTATTGTACAATGTGAGGAGAGATCAGATTCTGTATTGTACAGTGTGAGGAGAGATCAGTCCATGTATTGTACAGTGTGAGGGGAGATCAGTCCTGTATTGTACAGTGTGAGGAGAGATCAGTCCATGTATTGTACAGTGTGAGGAGAGATCAGTCCTGTATTGTACAGTGTGAGGAGAGATCAGACCCTGTATTGTACAGTGTGAGGAGAGATCAGTCCCTGTATTGTACAGTGTGAGGGGAGATCAGTCCATGTATTGTACAGTGTGAGGAGAGATCAGTCCCTGTATTGTACAGTGTGAGGAGAGATCAGTCCATGTATTGTACAGTGTGAGGAGAGATCAGTCCATGTATTGTACAGTGTGAGGGGAGATCAGTCCTGTATTGTACAGTGTGAGGAGAGATCAGTCCATGTATTGTACAGTGTGAGGAGAGATCAGTCCTGTATTGTACAGTGTGAGGAGAGATCAGACCCTGTATTGTACAGTGTGAGGAGAGATCAGTCCCTGTATTGTACAGTGTGAGGGGAGATCAGTCCATGTATTGTACAGTGTGAGGAGAGATCAGTCCCTGTATTGTACAGTGTGAGGGGAGATCAGTCCATGTATTGTACAGTGTGAGGAGAGATCAGTCCCTGTATTGTACAGTGTGAGGAGAGATCAGTCCTGTATTGTACAGTGTGAGGAGAGATCAGTCCCTGTATTGTACAGTGTGAGGAGAGATCAGTCCCTGTATTGTACAGTGTGAGGAGAGATCAGTCCCTGTATTGTAAAGTGTGAGGAGAGATCAGTCCTGTATTGTACAGTGTGAGGGGAGATCAGTCCTGTATTGTACAGTGTGAGGAGAGATCAGTCCCTGTATTGTACAGTGTGAGGAGAGATCAGTCCTGTATTGTACAGTGTGAGGAGAGATCAGATCCTGTATTGTACAGTGTGAGGAGAGATCAGTCCTGTATTGTACAGTGTGAGGGGAGATCAGTCCTGTATTGTACAGTGCAAGGAGAGATCAGACCTGTATTGTACAGTGTGAGGGGAGATCAGTCCTGTATTGTACAGTGTGAGGGGAGATCAGTCCTGTATTGTACAGTGTGAGGGGAGATCAGTCCCTGTATTGTACAGTGTGAGGGGAGATCAGTCCTCTATTGTACAGTGTGAGGGGAGATCAGACCTGTATTGTACAGAGTGAGGAGAGATCAGTCCCTGTATTGTACAGTGTGAGGAGAGATCAGTCCTGTATTGTACAGTGTGAGGAGAGATCAGTCCTGTATTGTACAGTGTGAGGAGAGATCAGTCCTGTATTGTACAGTGTGAGGATAGATCAGATCCTGTATTGTACAGTGTGAGGAGATCAGACCTGTATTGTACAGTGTGAGGAGAGATCAGTCCTGTATTGTACATTGTGAGGAGAGATCAGTCCTGTATTGTACATTGTGAGGAGAGATCAGATTCTGTATTGTACAGTGTGAGGGGAGATCAGTCCTGTATTGTACATTGTGAGGGGAGATCAGTCCCTGTATTGTACAGTGTGAGGAGAGATCAGTCCTGTATTGTACAGTGTGAGGAGAGATCAGATTCTGTATTGTACAGTGTGAGGAGAGATCAGTCCTGTATTGTACAGTGTGAGGAGAGATCAGTCCCTGTATTGTACAGTGTGAGGAGAGATCAGATTCTGTATTGTACAGTGTGAGGAGAGATCAGTCCTGTATTGTACAGTGTGAGTAGAGATCAGATCCTGTATTGTACAGTGTGAGGAGAGATCAGTCCCTGTATTGTACAGTGTGAGGAGAGATCAGTCCATGTATTGTACAGTGTGAGGGGAGATCAGTCCATGTATTGTACAGTGTGAGGAGAGATCAGTCCTGTATTGTACAGTGTGAGGAGAGATCAGTCATGTATTGTACAGTGTGAGGAGAGATCAGTCCCTGTATTGTACAGTGTGAGGAGAGATCAGTCCCTGTATTGTACAGTGTGAGGAGAGATCAGTCCTGTATTGTACAGTGTGAGGAGAGATCAGTCCCTGTATTGTACAGTGTGAGGAGAGATCAGTCCCTGTATTGTACAGTGTGAGGAGAGATCAGTCCATGTATTGTACAGTGTGAGGGGAGATCACTCCATGTATTGTACAGTGTGAGGAGAGATCAGTCCCTGTATTGTACAGTGTGAGGAGAGATCAGTCCATGTATTGTACAGTGTGAGGAGAGATCAGATTCTGTATTGTACAGTGTGAGGAGAGATCAGTCCATGTATTGTACAGTGTGAGGGGAGATCAGTCCATGTATTGTACAGTGTGAGGAGAGATCAGTCCCTGTATTGTACAGTGTGAGGAGAGATCAGTCCCTGTATTGTACAGTGTGAGGAGAGATCAGTCCTGTATTGTACAGTGTGAGGAGAGATCAGTCCCTGTATTGTACAGTGTGAGGAGAGATCAGTCCCTGTATTGTACAGTGTGAGGAGAGATCAGTCCCTGTATTGTACAGTGTGAGGAGAGATCAGTCCTGTATTGTACAGTGTGAGGGGAGATCAGTCCTGTATTGTACAGTGTGAGGAGAGATCAGTCCCTGTATTGTACAGTGTGAGGAGAGATCAGTCCTGTATTGTACAGTGTGAGGAGAGATCAGATCCTGTATTGTACAGTGTGAGGAGAGATCAGTCCTGTATTGTACAGTGTGAGGGGAGATCAGTCCCTGTATTGTACAGTGCAAGGAGAGATCAGACCTGTATTGTACAGTGTGAGGGGAGATCAGTCCCTGTATTGTACAGTGTGAGGGGAGATCAGTCCTGTATTGTACAGTGTGAGGGGAGATCAGTCCCTGTATTGTACAGTGTGAGGGGAGATCAGTCCTCTATTGTACAGTGTGAGGGGAGATCAGACCTGTATTGTACAGAGTGAGGAGAGATCAGTCCCTGTATTGTACAGTGTGAGGAGAGATCAGTCCTGTATTGTACAGTGTGAGGAGAGATCAGTCCTGTATTGTACAGTGTGAGGAGAGATCAGTCCTGTATTGTACAGTGTGAGGATAGATCAGATCCTGTATTGTACAGTGTGAGGAGATCAGACCTGTATTGTACAGTGTGAGGAGAGATCAGTCCTGTATTGTACATTGTGAGGAGAGATCAGTCCTGTATTGTACATTGTGAGGAGAGATCAGATTCTGTATTGTACAGTGTGAGGGGAGATCAGTCCTGTATTGTACATTGTGAGGGGAGATCAGTCCCTGTATTGTACAGTGTGAGGAGAGATCAGTCCTGTATTGTACAGTGTGAGGAGAGATCAGATTCTGTATTGTACAGTGTGAGGAGAGATCAGTCCTGTATTGTACAGTGTGAGGAGAGATCAGTCCCTGTATTGTACAGTGTGAGGAGAGATCAGATTCTGTATTGTACAGTGTGAGGAGAGATCAGTCCTGTATTGTACAGTGTGAGTAGAGATCAGATCCTGTATTGTACAGTGTGAGGAGAGATCAGTCCCTGTATTGTACAGTGTGAGGAGAGATCAGTCCATGTATTGTACAGTGTGAGGGGAGATCAGTCCATGTATTGTACAGTGTGAGGAGAGATCAGTCCTGTATTGTACAGTGTGAGGAGAGATCAGTCATGTATTGTACAGTGTGAGGAGAGATCAGATTCTGTATTGTACAGTGTGAGGAGAGATCAGTCCATGTATTGTACAGTGTGAGGGGAGATCAGTCCATGTATTGTACAGTGTGAGGAGAGATCAGTCCCTGTATTGTACAGTGTGAGGAGAGATCAGTCCCTGTATTGTACAGTGTGAGGAGAGATCAGATTCTGTATTGTACAGTGTGAGGAGAGATCAGTCCTGTATTGTACAGTGTGAGGAGAGATCAGATCCTGTATTGTACAGTGTGAGGAGAGATCAGTCCCTGTATTGTACAGTGTGAGGAGAGATCAGTCCATGTATTGTACAGTGTGAGGGGAGATCAGTCCATGTATTGTACAGTGTGAGGAGAGATCAGTCCTGTATTGTACAGTGTGAGGAGAGATCAGTCCTGTATTGTACAGTGTGAGGAGAGATTAGTCCTGTATTGTACAGTGTGAGGGGAGATCAGTCCCTGTATTGTACAATGTGAGGAGAGATCAGTCCCTGTATTGTACAGTGTGAGGAGAGATCAGTCCATGTATTGTACAGTGTGAGGAGAGATCAGTCCCTGTATTGTACAGTGTGAGGGGAGATCAGTCCTGTATTGTACAGTGTGAGGGGAGATCAGTCCTGTATTGTACAGTGTGAGGGGAGATCAGTCCCTGTATTGTACAGTGTGAGGAGAGATCAGTCCCTGTATTGTACAGTGTGAGGAGAGATCAGTCCTGTATTGTACAGTGTGAGGAGAGATCAGTCCCTGTATTGTACAGCGTGAGGAGAGATCAGTCCTGTATTGTACAGTGTGAGGGGAGATCAGTCCCTGTATTGTACAATGTGAGGAGAGATCAGATTCTGTATTGTACAGTGTGAGGAGAGATCAGTCCATGTATTGTACAGTGTGAGGGGAGATCAGTCCTGTATTGTACAGTGTGAGGAGAGATCAGTCCATGTATTGTACAGTGTGAGGAGAGATCAGTCCTGTATTGTACAGTGTGAGGAGAGATCAGTCCTGTATTGTACATTGTGAGGAGAGATCAGATTCTGTATTGTACAGTGTGAGGAGAGATCAGTCCTGTATTGTACAGTGTGAGGAGAGATCAGTCCTGTATTGTACAATGTGAGGGGAGATCAGTCCTGTATTGTACAGTGTGAGGAGAGATCAGTCCCTGTATTGTACAGTGTGAGGGGAGATCAGTCCCTGTATTGTACAGTGTGAGGAGAGATCAGTCCTGTATTGTACAGTGTGAGGAGAGATCAGTCCCTGTATTGTACAGTGTGAGGAGAGATCAGTCCTGTATTGTACAGTGTGAGGAGAGATCAGTCCCTGTATTGTACAGTGTGAGGAGAGATCAGTCCTGTATTGTACAGTGTGAGGGGAGATCAGTCCCTGTATTGTACAGTGTGAGGGGAGATCAGTCCCTGTATTGTACAGTGTGAGGAGAGATCAGTCCTGTATTGTACAGTGTGAGGAGAGATCAGATTCTGTATTGTACAGTGTGAGGAGAAATCAGTCCTGTATTGTACAGTGTGAGGAGAGATCAGTCCCTGTATTGTACAGTGTGAGGAGAGATCAGTCCCTGTATTGTACAGTGTGAGGAGAGATCAGATTCTGTATTGTACAGTGTGAGGAGAGATCAGTCCTGTATTGTACAGTGTGAGGAGAGATCAGATCCTGTATTGTACAGTGTGAGGAGAGATCAGTCCCTGTATTGTACAGTGTGAGGAGAGATCAGTCCCTGTATTGTACAGTGTGAGGAGAGATCAGTCCTGTATTGTACAATGTGAGGGGAGATCAGTCCTGTATTGTACAGTGTGGAGGAGAGATCAGTCCCTGTATTGTACAGTGTGAGGGGAGATCAGTCCCTGTATTGTACAGTGTGAGGAGAGATCAGTCCATGTATTGTACAGTGTGAGGGGAGATCAGTCCATGTATTGTACAGTGTGAGGAGAGATCAGTCCTGTATTGTACAGTGTGAGGAGAGATCAGTCCCTGTTATTGTACAGTGTGAGGAGAGATCAGATTCTGTATTGTACAGTGTGAGGAGAGATCAGTCCATGTATTGTACAGTGTGAGGGGAGATCAGTCCATGTATTGTACAGTGTGAGGAGAGATCAGTCCCTGTATTGTACAGTGTGAGGAGAGATCAGTCCTGTATTGTACAGTGTGAGGAGAGATCAGTCCTGTATTGTACAGTGTGAGGAGAGATCAGTCCCTGTATTGTACAGTGTGAGGAGAGATCAGTCCTGTATTGTACAGTGTGAGGAGAGATCAGTCCTGTGAAGTCCGTTTGTACAGTGTGAGGAGAGATCAGTCCCTGTATTGTACAGTGTGAGGAGAGATCAGTCCTGTATTGTACAGTGTGAGGAGAGATCAGTCCCTGTATTGTACAGTGTGAGGAGAGATCAGTCCTGTATTGTACAGTGTGAGGAGAGATCAGTCCCTGTATTGTACAGTATGAGGAGAGATCAGATCCTGTATTGTACAGTGTGAGGAGAGATCAGATTCTGTATTGTAGCAGTGTGAGGAGAGATCAGTCCTGTATTGTACAATGTGATGAGAGATCAGTCCTGTATTGTACAGTGTGAGGGGAGATCAGTCCCTGTATTGTACAGTGTGAGGAGAGATCAGTCCCTGTATTGTACAGTGTGAGGGGAGATCAGACCTGTATTGTATAGTGTGAGGGGAGATCAGTCCTGTATTGTACAGTGTGAGGAGAGATCAGTCCATGTATTGTACAGTGTGAGGGGAGATCAGTCCTGTATTGTACAGTGTGAGGAGAGATCAGTCCTGTATTGTACAGTGTGAGGGGAGGATCAGTCCCTGTATTGTACAGTGTGAGGAGAGATCAGTCCTGTATTGTACAGTGTGAGGGGAGATCAGTCCCTGTATTGTACAGTGTGAGGAGAGATCAGTCCTGTATTGTACAGTGTGAGGAGAGATCAGTCCCTGTATTGTACAGTGGTGAGGAGAGATCAGTCCCTGTATTGTACAGTGTGAGGAGAGATTAGTCCTGTATTGTACAGTGTGAGGGGAGATCAGTCCCTGTATTGTACAGTGTGAGGAGAGATCAGTCCTGTATTGTACAGTGTGAGGGGAGATCAGTCCTGTATTGTACAGTGTGAGGGGAGATCAGTCCCTGTATTGTACAGTGTGAGGAGAGATCAGTCCTGTATTGTACAGTGTGAGGAGAGATCAGTCCTGTATTGTACAGTGTGAGGGGAGATCAGTCCTGTATTGTACAGTGTGGAGGAGAGATCAGTCCCTGTATTGTACAGTGTGAGGGGAGATCAGTCCCTGTATTGTACAGTGTGAGGGGAGATGAGTCCTGTATTGTACAGTGTGAGGAGAGATCATTCCTGTATGTGTACAGTGTGAGGAGAGATCAGTCCTGTATAGTACAGTGTGAGGAGAGATCAGTCCTGTATTGTACAGTGTGAGGTGAGACCAGTCCCTGTATTGTACAGTGTGAGGAGAGATCAGACCTGTATTGTACAGTGTGAGGGGAGATCAGTCCCTGTATTGTACAGTGTGAGGTGAGATCAGTCCTGTATTGTACAGTGTGAGGGGAGATCAGTCCTGTATTGTACAGTGTGAGGGGAGATCAGTCCCTGTATTGTACAGTGTGAGGTGAGATCAGTCCTGTATTGCACAGGTGTGAGGAGAGATCAGTCCTGTATTGTACAGTGTGAGGGGAGATCAGTCCTGTATTGTACAGTGTGAGGGGAGATCAGTCCCTGTATTGTACAGTGTGAGGTGAGATCAGTCCTGTATTGTACAGTGTGAGGAGAGATCAGATCCTGTATTGTACAGTGTGAGGAGAGATCAGACCCTGTATTGTACAGTGTGAGGGGAGATCAGTTCATGTATTGTACAGTGTGAGGGGAGATCAGTCCCTGTATTGTACAGTGTGAGGAGAGATCAGTCCTGTATTGTACAGTGTGAGGGGAGATCAATCCTGTATTGTACAGTGTGAGGAGAGATCAAGTCCTGTATTGTACAGTGTGAGGGGAGATCAGTTCATGTATTGTACAGTGTGAGGAGAGATCAGTCCCTGTATTGTACAGTGTGAGGAGAGATCAGTCCTGTATTGTACAGTGTGAGGAGAAATCAGTCCCTGTATTGTACAGTGTGAGGGGGAGATCAGTCCCTGTATTGTACAAGTGTGAGGAGAGATCAGTCCTGTATTGTACAGTGTTGAGGGGAGATCAATCCTGTATTGTACAGTGTGAGGAGAGATCAGACCCTGTATTGTACAGTGTGAGGGGAGATCAATCCTGTATTGTACAGTGTGAGGAGAGATCAGACCCTGTATTGTTACAGTGTGAGGAGAGATCAGTTCATGTATTGTACAGTGTGAGGAGAGATCAGTCCCTGTATTGTACAGTGTGAGGAGAGATCAGTCCATGTATTGTACAGTGTGAGGAGAGATCAGTCCATGTATTGTACAGTGTGAGGAGAGATCAGTCCTGTATTGTACAGTGTGAGGGGAGATCAGTCCCTGTATTGTACAGTGTGAGGAGAGATCAGTCCATGTATTGTACAGTGTTGAGGAGAGATCAGTCCATGTATTGTACAGTGTGAGGGGAGATCAGTCCCTGTATTGTACAGTGTGAGGAGAGATCAGTCCTGTATTGTACAGTGTGAGGGGAGATCAATCCTGTATTGTACAGTGTGAGGAGAGATCAGACCCTGTATTGTACAGTGTGAGGGGAGATCAATCCTGTATTGTACAGTGTGAGGAGAGATCAGACCCTGTATTGTACAGTGTGAGGAGAGATCAGTTCATGTATTGTACAGTGTGAGGAGAGATCAGTCCCTGTATTGTACAGTGTGAGGAGAGATCAGTCCCATGTATTGTACAGTGTGAGGAGAGATCAGTCCATGTATTGTACAGTGTGAGGAGAGATCAGTCCTGTATTGTACAGTGTGAGGGGAGATCAGTCCTGTATTGTACAGTGTGAGGGGAGATCAGTCCCTGTATTGTACAATGTGAGGAGAGATCAGATTCTGTATTGTACAGTGTGAGGAGAGATCAGTCCTGTATTGTACAGTGTGAGGGGAGATCAGTCCCTGTATTGTACAATGTGAGGAGAGATCAGATTCTGTATTGTACAGTGTGAGGAGAGATCAGTCCATGTATTGTACAGTGTGAGGGGAGATCAGTCCTGTATTGTACAGTGTGAGGAGAGATCAGTCCATGTATTGTACAGTGTGAGGAGAGATCAGTCCTGTATTGTACAGTGTGAGGGGAGATCAGTCCCTGTATTGTAACAGTGTGAGGAGAGATCAGTCCATGTATTGTACAGTGTGAGGAGAGATCAGTCCATGTATTGTACAGTGTGAGGGGAGATCAGTCCCTGTATTGTACAAGTGTGAGGAGAGATCAGTCCTGTATTGTACAGTGTGAGGGGAGATCAATCCTGTATTGTACAGTGTGAGGAGAGATCAGACCCTGTATTGTACAGTGTGAGGGGAGATCAATCCTGTATTGTACAGTGTGAGGAGAGATCAGACCCTGTATTGTACAGTGTGAGGAGAGATCAGTTCTTGTATTGTACAGTGTGAGAGAGAGATCAGTCCCTGTATTGTACAGTGTGAGGAGAGATCAGTCCATGTATTGTACAGTGTGAGGAGAGATCAGTCCATGTATTTGTACAGTGTGAGGAGAGATCAGTCCTGTATTGTACAGTGTGAGGGGAGATCAGTCCCTGTATTGTACAGTGTGAGGGAGATCAGTCCTGTATTGTACAGTGTGAGGAGAGATCAGTCCCTGTATTGTACAGTGTGAGGGGAGATCAGTCCCTGTATTGTACAGTGTGAGGAGAGATCAGTCCTGTATTGTACAGTGTGAGGGGAGATCAGTCCCTGTATTGTACAGTGTGAGGAGAGATCAGTCCTGTATTGTACAGTGTGAGGAGAGATCAGTCCTGTATTGTACAGTGTGAGGAGAGATCAGTCCTGTATTGTACAGTGTGAGGAGAGATCAGTCCCTGTATTGTACAGTGTGAGGGGAGATCAGTCCTGTATTGTACAGTGTGAGGAGAGATCAGTCCTGTATTGTACAGTGTGAGGAGAGATCAGATCCTGTATTGTACAGTGTGAGGAGAGATCAGTCCTGTATTGTACAGTGTGAGGGGAGATCAGTCCTGTATTGTACAGTGTGAGGAGAGATCAGTCCCTGTATTGTACAGTGTGAGGAGAGATCAGTCCTGTATTGTACAGTGTGAGGGGAGATCAGATCCTGTATTGTACAGTGTGAGGAGAGATCAGTCCTGTATTGTACAGTGTGAGGGGAGATCAGTCCATGTATTGTACAGTGTGAGGGGAGATCAGTCCTGTATTGTACAGTGTGAGGAGAGATCAGTCCTGTATTGTACAGTGTGAGGAGAGATCAGTCCCTGTATTGTACAGTGTGAGGAGAGATCAGTCCTGTATTGTACAGTGTGAGGAGAGATTAGTCCTGTATTGTACAGTGTGAGGAGAGATCAGTCCCTGTATTGTACAGTGTGAGGGGAGATGAGTCCTGTATTGTACAGTGTGAGGTGAGATCAGTCCCTGTATTGTACAGTGTGAGGAGAGATCAGTCCCTGTATTGTACAGTGTGAGGAGAGATCAGTCCCTGTATTGTACAGTGTGAGGGGAGATGAGTCCTGTATTGTACAGTGTGAGGTGAGATCAGTCCCTGTATTGTACAGTGTGAGGTGAGATCAGTCCCTGTATTGTACAGTGTGAGGAGAGATCAGTCCCTGTATTGTACAGTGTGAGGGGAGATCAGTCCCTGTATTGTACAGTGTGAGGAGAGATCAGATCCTGTATAGTACAGTGTGAGGAGAGATCAGTCCTGTATTGTACAGTGTGAGGAGAGATCAGTCCCTGTATTGTACAGTGTGAGGAGAGATCAGTCCCTGTATTGTACAGTGTGAGGGAGAGATCAGATCCTGTATTGTACAGTGTGAGGGGAGATCAGTCCTGTATTGTACAGTGTGAGGAGAGATCAGTCCTGTATTGTACAGTGTGAGGAGAGATCAGTCCTGTATTGTACAGTGTGAGGAGAGATCAGTCCTGTATTGTACAGTGTGAGGGGAGATCAGTCCATGTATTGTATACTGGAAGAGTTTATTGATCTCTGTGCACTAGAGGTGTCAGAGGCCTTTTCCACTCTGTGCGAGTGGGTGCAGCTTGTCCTGCTGAGGCCTTGAATGCCGGACAAGCCTGTGCATGCTGGCCCAGCCCGACTGTTTGACTTTAACCTTTATAATATCGCAAATCAGCCATAAACCACAATACAGAGATAAGCCTGGATATAGCTTGCCTGTGATCTGACCGCAGTCAGATATTAACCCGTTCTCCAAACCAAAACCAAATCATGTCTCCCTCTATAGTACAGCTGTATATAATAAATGCACACATTGATACATTTCTCCCAAGTGTTCCTTGGGAGGTATGGACCCCTAATATCTCCTAAAGAGGGACACTTGGGAGGTATGGATCCCTAATATCTCCTAAAGAGGGACACTTGGGAGTTATGGACCCCTAATATCTCCTAAGGAGGGACACTTGGGAGGTATGGACCCCTAATATCTCCTAAAGAGGGACACTTGGGAGGTATGGACCCCTAATATCTCCTAAAGATGGACACTTGGGAGGTATAGACCCCTAATATCTCCTAAAGAGGAACACTTGGGAAGTATGGATCCCTAATATCTCCTAAAGAGGGACACATGGGAGGTATGGACCCCTAATATCTCCTAAAGAGGAACATTTGGGAAGTATGGATCCCCTAATATCTCCTAAAGAGGGACACTTGGGAGTTATGGACCCATATTATCTCCTAAAAAGGGACACTTGGGAGGTATGGATCCCTAATATCTGCTAAGGAGGGACACTTGGATTGATGGACTCATTATATCTCCTAAAAAGGGATACTTGGGTGGTATTCCTCAATTATATCTTCTCCTTTAAAGTCTGCAGTGATGACACTTCTTCTCTGGGTGGAAAAACCAGAGAAGCCCTGAATTGTGGGATTTGCCTCTTCCTAGAAACAAATACAGATGAAATATGGGATAATTCCTGCAAGAGGCCCCAGGACACAGCGCACATCACTTAATCCTGCTCAATACTAACCTAACAGCCCTGTGATGATGAAGAGGTGAGTTGATTAAAAGACTTCCTCAACTGACAGCGCAGGAGATTTGCACATACACCACCCCTCCTAACATTTCAAATAGCCAAAGAGGGACACTTTTCTTTTAATGGTGTGGCTGGGGTGTGACTGGTGGTTGGGGCCTTTCCCAACAATTTTTAGGTTATTTCGTGACCCATTGATTCCTCTTTGTGTAACGGAATACATGATTTAGAACAAGACCAACTTATTTTTTATTTAAACAGACTAATACACATTTACTGAAGTTTACAGAAACATTTATCTGAGTTTTACTCCTGTGAAGCAATGTGATGTGTGTGTATATATATTATATATATATACACACACCACACAGTCTGATCTCCTAAACACAGGGACACCAGAGTGATACACTTATATACACACCACACAGTCTGATCTCCTAAACACAGGGACACCAGGGTGATATACTTATATACACATCACACAGCCTGATCTCCTAAACACAGGGACACCAGGGTGATACACTTATATACACACCACACAGCCTGATCTCCTAAACACAGGGACACCAGCGTGATACACTTCTATACACACCACACAGCCTGATCTCCTAAACACAGGGACACCAGTGTGATACACTTATATACACACCACACAGTCTGATCTCCTAAACACATTGACACCAGGGTGATACACTTATATACACACCACACAGTCTGATCTCCTACACACAGGGACACCAGGGTGATACACTTATATACAAACCACACAGTCTGATCTCCTAAACACACGGACACCAGGGTGATACAGTTATATATACACCACACAGTCTGATCTCTAAACACAGGGACACCAGGGTGATACACTTATATACACACCACACAGTCTGATCTCCTAAACACAGTGACACCAGGATGATACACGTCTATACACACCACACAGTCTGATCTCCTAAACACAGTGACACCAGTGTGATACACACCACACAGTCTGATCTCCTAAACACAGGGACACCGGTGTGATATACTTATATACACACCACACAGTCTGATCTCCTAAACACAGAGACACCAGGGTGATACACTTATATACACACCACACAGTCTGATCTCCTAAACACAGGGACACCAGGGTGATACACTTCTATACACACTGCACAGTCTGATCTCCTAAACACAGGGACACCAGGGTGATACACTTATATACACACCACACAGTGTGATCTCCTAAACACAGGGACACCGGGGTAATACACTTATATACACACCACACAGTCTGATCTCCTAAACACAGGGACACCAGGGTGATCCACTTCTATACACACACCACACAGTCTGATCTCCTAAACACAGGGACACCAGGGTGATACACTTCTATACACACCACACAGTCTGATCTCCTAAACACAGGGACACCGGGGTGATACACTTATATACACACCACACAGTCTGATCTCCTAAACACAGAGACACCAGGGTGATACACTTATATACACACCACACAGTCTGATCTCCTAAACACAGGGACACCAGGGTGATACACTTATATACACACCACACAGTCTGATCTCCTAAACACAGGGACACCAGGGTGATACACTTATATACACACACCACACAGTCTGATCTCCTAAACACAGGGACACCAGGGTGATACACTTATATACACACCACACAGTCTGATCTCCTACACACAGGGACACCAGGGTGATACACTTATATACACACCACCAGGGTGGGAAAGAGGGATTTGGGTCTCAAAAGAGGGACTGTCCCTAAAGGGGCCAGCACACGAGAATTGCTGGCAGTAAAGTCCTAAACCTGGAGCAGGTTGTCAGCCCGTATAAAAGACATCAGTCTCACATTATAGTTTATGCCCTGAAGTACAGCTGCTGACATTAGAGGCAGATTTCTGCAACTACCTCAATATCTTCATCCAGTCTTGCATGTTAACTCTATGGAGGTGGAAATTGCAGGTGCTGGTAGTTTTTTCAGACTAATGCATGCAGAGAGCATGATGCTAGTTATGTGTGTGATGAATTGCTAAGTACACACCTCTGGTTCTTAAAGCAACGGTAATAGTTCACAATAAACGGCGCTCCGATGAATCTGCCTACTTTGTAGTCCATTTAGAGCCATGTATCAATACTATCCGACTGGTAGTTCTTGAGTAATTTAATTATAAAATATCCCCCTCCCTTCCCTTTTACACACGTAAAGCTGCCTGTCATGCCGGTCTGGATGAAGCACGGTGAGGAACAATTTTAAGTGAGCAAAAGGAAACTCCTGCCCTCTTCCTCAAGGGGGCAGGGTTTACCTTCTACTCACTGCATGAAGATTGTCCCTCGCTGTGTGCTGTCCAGTTCGATGACTGGGTCCCACAACTGAGGGGAGGTGGCTAATGGTAAGTAAAAGGGGAGTGAGGGGGACACTTTATAATTAAATTACTCAAAAACTACAAACCTGATAGTATTGATATACGGCTCTACATGAAATACAAACTACAGAAAGCTGTTTATTGGGATCTGTTGCTATTCCTTTGCAATGCGTTGTGCACCCCTCTTGCACTCAAAGGGTTAATGGGCCAAGATTTTCATGTGCAGTGAGCAGAATTTAAAATGATAGTAAAGTCCCATAAAAAGCATGTTCTAAGTAGCTGCACTAAAAAAAACATTTAATGCGCTTAATCCTTTCTCTCAATCCGTTCCCTCCCCTTTCTGCCTGACGAGATGTAAAGCTGTCAGAGGCAGAATCCGGTCACCCAACTGTAGGCGGCTCTTCAGGAGTGCTGTCATCTAGATATCTAACTATAATTACTTCATCGGTGTGGTCTATAATGTGCCTGGCTTGCAAGCTCACATTGTAGACCATTCTGATGAAGTAATTATAGTTAGATATCTAGATGACAGCGCTCCTGAAGAGCCGCCGTCTTGTCCCGGAAGCAGAATCTCATGACGTCTGCTGTACAGTGGACGCATGAGAAGGGGGAGGGAGCGGAGGTCTTTATTTTATTATATCTCTCAAACCATAACGGTTTGAGAGAAAGGATTAAGCACATTAAATTTTTTTTAGTGCAGCTACGATTTAGAACATAGTTTTTATGGGACTTTACTATCCCTTTAAGGTCCAACATGGACATTCAGGACCGAATTACGTTGTCTCTTAAACAAAGGTATAAGAACAAATTTCATGAGGGACATCAGGTTTCCCCATACCTCCCAAGTGTCCCTCTTTTAGACCCAAATCCCTCTTTCCCACTCTGATGTCCCTCTTTTTAGGAGATCAGACTGAGTGGTGTGTAGATAAGTGTATCATGTTCTACAGCAATATAACTTGCATTATTGTTTGTTTAAATGTCAGTATTTGTATTTATAAATTTGTCTGTGTAAATAAAATACTTTGGTCTTGTTATAAGTCATTAATTAGGTTAAACAAAGAGGTAAGAATAGGTCATGAAATAGCCTCAAAATCCCCAGTAATGCCCCGCCCACCAGCTACACCCCCAGCAATACCCCCTAAAACACAAGTGTCCCTCTTTGGCAATTTGAAATGTTGGGAGGTATGTTTCCCTGGCCCTAAACCATTAAGTGGGAGTTATTTTTTTTTACAAGGTGATATTTCTCCTTTAAAGGGATGTGGTGGAGAACCTTACACACGACTGACAGGAGACCCCAGTTTGTGCTGACAGAAAACACTCACCAGGATTTGACCTCCGGTCCTGCTATCAGCTGAAAGGTCACAAGCCACCCACTTGTTAAGACTGGACATCCAAACACAGTGTGTGTGTGGCAAGAGGACCCACGAGTCTAATTGTGTAAACATTATGATCCTTTGCACTGATTAATATCTTACCACCCAGACAGGTGGCGCTGGAATCTGCAATAACACACAGGCATCTCCCATCTCATTCACAGAGGGGTTAAATGTACTAACACCAGTCTATGTTTAAAGAGATAGTAACGTCATGCTATACACGAATATCCGATTATTCCTTATACCTTTAAATAATGCACCTCGCCTTTCACAAGGCCCATATCGATGTAGTTTTGTTGTAATTGTATTTTAACCTTTTGAGTGCCAGAAGGGGTACGCAACACATTGCTTTGCAATGCGTTGCATACCTCTCTGGCACTCAAAGGGTTAAAGCAGAACTAACATATAGATATGTGACCCTCGATTAATTGTTTGTATAGCGATTATCACTGAAATACTGTAATAATGTTTATTAAAAGGTTAGTAAAGTCCAGAAGAAAAGTGTAGCCGAAATGATAGGTACAATAAAAAATTATGTAATGCCCTTATTCCTATAAAGGTTTGAGAGATACAATAAAATAAAGTTCTCTGCTCCTTCCCCCCTTCTCATGCATCAGCTGTATAGCTGAGATCAAACTGTGGTTCTTCAGGAGCGCTGACATTGAGATATCTAACTATATATACTTCATCGGAATGGTCTACAACGTGTGCCTGGTTTGCAAGCACACGTAGTAGACCAGTGATTCTCAACCTGTACCCTCAGTGGCTACTAACAGGCCAGGATTTGAGAATTTCCTTTTAAGAGCACAGGTGAGTTAATCAATACGACTGAGCCTCTAATCAACAAACTTGTGTTCTAGCAGGGAAATTCCTAAGTCCTGGCCTGTTAGTGGCCACTGAGGACATGGGTTGAGAACCTCTGCTGTATAGTATACAGTCTGCATGTGTCTGTGTATAACAACTGACACTATACAGTATAGGAGGGACAGTCCCTGTTTGACACCCATATCCCTCTGCTCCTCTATTTAGGAGATCACACTGTGTGGTGTATATACAAGTGTATCAGATTGCTCCACATCAGTAAAACCCACAGTAATGTATGTATAAACTTCTGTATATGTCTGTTAAATTAGTATGTGTAAATAATACTTTCATCTTCTTCTAAATCATTCACTTACAGAAACAGTAACTTAATAATTTCAGTGCCAGATGGGATGCAATGCATTGCTTACCCCCTGGCACTCAAAGGGTTAAAAATTATCTACAATGGTCTGGCACTATATAGCAGTGGTTCTCAACCTGTGCCCTCAGTGGCTACTAACAGGCCAGGATTTTAGAATTTCCTTTTAAGAGCACAGGTGAGTTAATCAATACAACGGAGCCTCTGATCAACACACTTGTGTTCTAGCTGGGAAATTCCTAAGTCCTGGCCTGTTAGTGGCCACAGAGGGCACGGGCTGAGAACCTCAGTAGTAGGGTGACCACGGGTCCCGGAACGTCCGGGACTGTCCCTTATTTCAGGGCTATGTCCCGCGTCCTGGGTCCCCTTCAACCGGGACAATGAAGTGTCCCGGAATGAAGGCAAGCCGCCCTGGATGTCAGCCTGCAAGCGGTGTGTCACATCATGGACGCCGCTCGCGGCGTCCATGATATGACACACCGCTTGCAGGCTGACATCCAGGGCGGCAATGCAGCTTACCTGGAGTCAAGCGCTCTAGTAATACAGAGCGCTGGGAGATGACATCACTCCCAGCGCTCTGCATTACTGGCCATACCGCGCGGGAGCTTCAGCTCTGTGCCGGAGGAGGCACAGAGCACATTCTACGCCGCTAGACCACCAGGGACTTAAGGTATGACGGGGCAACTAGGGTGACCACGTCCCGGAATGGCAGAAGGGAAATGTGGTCACCCTACTCAGTAGTAGACCATACCGATGAAGTATTTATAGTTAGATATCTCGATGTCAGCGCTCCTGAAGAACCGCGTCTGGTCGCCCGACCAGATTCTGCCTCTGACAGCTTTACAGCTCGTCAGGCAGAAAGGGGAGGGAGCGGAGAACTTTATTTTATTATATCTCTCAAACCACAAAGGTTTGAGAGATAGGAATAAGGGCATTATGTATATTTTTATTGTACCTATCATTTAAGCTACACCTATTTCTGGACTTTACTATCCCTTTAAAGGGACAGTAGTGTTTGCAATTAAGTCGTTCGCTGAGTCTTCTTTATTTAAATCTAACACTTTGTGCTATATGTAGCAACTTACGTTTATGTAGTTCAAAAGGTATTAAATGTAGAAGGATCCCCCTCCCGCCCCTTCTGACCGACTCCCACTGAATCTACAGTCCGGTCCTTGGACTGGACGGATGCAACGAGGGACAAACTTCACTGAGTACCATAAAATATTGGGTATAATACGCAACTGTGTATCGTACGCAGGTGTATATTATACCCAAAGATTTTAGGGGAAAACAAGAGTGCCTATGTATAATACGCACCCTTGTTATCCCCCTTACTCAAAAAAAATGAGGGCAGTGGTGTAACTATAGGGATCACAGGGGTCGTCACTCCAGGGGCCCAGCCGATCCCTGTGACCCCCTCACCTGACGCCCGCAATTAAGTAATGCAGAGCGCTGCATTACGAGCGTGCTGGTCTGCGCGAGGGGAGATCAGTATTCCCTCTGGCAGACTGGCACTCTCGTAACGCAGAGCGCTGGTGAGATGACATCATGTCCCAGCGCTCTTCATTACTGAAGAGGGATCGTGTGGGAGAAGAGGGCTGTGCAGAAAGAGGCACAGACCTTCCCTCTGCCACTGGACCACCAGGAAGGTAGGAATTTGGGTCATTGTGGCGACTGGGGGCAATGTGCAGATGGGGGGCCATGTGAGATTGAGGGGAAATGTGGAAGGGACAATGTGGAGATTGGGGGGTAATGTGGAGATGGGGGCATTGTGATAAGGGGCAATGTGGAGATTGAGGGGCATTGTTGGAGATGGGGGGGCCATTGTGGAGGTGGCCAATGTGGTTGAGGGTGCCAATGTGGTCAGGGGGCCCATGCAATTCTTGCACCAGGGCCCCTGTGATTTCTAGTTACGCCTCTGAATGAGGGCTTCCAGATTCCTTCCCTCCCCCCAGCGCACTCCGCTGTCAGATTAGCCTTACGTGCACTGAAGTCTGATTCCAAATCTTCCCTGCGGGCAGCACGCTTGCATTTGCCACCAGCTTCCATGAATGGCCTGTCAGGACATTCCGCTGCCAGCCAATGGTAATGTCTTGTGAGGATCTCAAGGTCCTTGCAGGGCAATACCGTAGATCCATTGAGCAGAGGTTAATAGGAAGTGTTACTTCTTCTTTAAAGAACTTTCACCTACAGCTAACACACTTCTATCAGGTGAAGCTGTAATTTAAACATTATCAGCTGTTATCAGTTCCCTGTAAGTCACCATTTTCTGGTGATATCGAGTGACGTGTTGTTGGGATATAAGTGTCCCTACTGACGTGTTATATCAGTAATATTGGCCTGACGATCACATGGGCTGGCTGGAAGACACTACCCCTCTGGGAGTCCGTATTGGCGATGAAACACAGGAGAGAGGTGAATGAACTACTTGGGCAACAGAAGTGTCACAGGGAACTGCCGCAGTTCTGTCTCCCTTCTGAAGATCCATTAGAACTCGGCACCATTGTTAGGAATGGAGCCGCTTCCACCAGTCGATAAAGGGATAGTAATGTTAAATAATAAAAACAGCTCTAATTAATCACCATAGTATTTGGACTTTGGGAGAGTGTTATTTCAGTTCTGTCAGAGTTGTAGTACAAGAGTAATTCAATGACAAAATGTCCTCCTCCGCCCCTTTTACTGATGTAACACTGCTCAGCCAGATCAGAAGGGAGGTGCCCAGGTAGATTGCAGAGAGGGACAAATCTTCAATTAAGATAAGGTAAAAAGCTGAAAACTTGTCAAGGGGGGCAGGGCTTTCATTGTTCTCCTATGGGAAGAAGATTGTACCCTGCTGTTATCTGTCTGGTCTATGGACTGCATTCCACATCTGAGAAGAGATGGCTTACACTAGGTAAAAGGGGCGGGAGGGGAAACTTTGCTTGTGAATATCTCTTAAACCATAAAGGTTTGAGAGATAAGACATAAATCATTCTTCATGTTTTTTTAATGCCTACAAAATAAAATAAAGTTAAAACGAAGTATTACTACCCTTTAAAGGGACATATTCCGAAAAAAAAGTGCAAATGAATAAGCCAAAAGTCGGCCAATTCTGAAAAGACATAAACCAGAAAAAGACATAAACAGAATGGTGCTGTTCTCTCTAAGTGTAGTATGATTTTAAAATGTCGTTTAACCCTTTGAGCAGCAGAGAGGTATCCAATGCATTGCCTCTCTGACACTCAAAGGGTTAACCCAATCCCCTTCAAATGGGAACTCATGTTTCCAAGAGGCTTTTTCCTTCCTCTTGGATACTGTACTTTGACTGGGTCAGACCCCCAGTCCAGGTCTCCCTTGTTGGGTCCATTGCATTTTATATGTATCGAACGTTGTCCTTTTAATGTTAGTTATTTATATGATACCGCATAGGTTATCTTTCCTTAACCCATTAACCCTTTGAGCACCAGAGGGGTATACAATGCATATTTATGTATTGTACCCTTCATTATGCCCTCGATAAAGTACATTATAGATGTTAGGGGTGCCCCGAATGTTCTAGATTACGTGTTAGGGGTGCCCCGAGCAAAAAAATGATTGAGAACCACTGCCCCATGGAGACTAGACTCCCAACACCAACCCCAACCTAGCGGTCAGGTAGAGGGTAATCTCAAGATGGTACGCTAGCCGTGTCTGGGCCCCCCCTCTCCATCCACAGTGTTTAGAGATGGAAATGAGGGTACATCCACCCTCCCCCTCAACCTCCAAAATCGTCTCCAATGTGGCATCAGCCAGCAATCTCTCCCCTAACCACGTGGTGTATCTTTTGTTCTGGGTTTGGGTGGGGTAGCTATCCATCATCGGATCATGGAGGATAGGGTGCAGGTTTTCTTCCGGAAGGATGGGGTTCATTTGAGTGAATTGGGTTTGGATTTCTTTAATTTGGAAATTAAGGGAGACATTGAGCAGACCACTCCTGTGGTTCGGGGGCGGGGGCCTGCTTCATAAGGTATTAGTCAGTAGGCCCTATGGTGGGGTAATTGCCTTCATGGTGGGTTAGATTCCAAGTGGTGACAATAGAATTGATGTTGGTTCCCTAGGGAGAAGAACCCTAGGGAAGGATTCCCCCGGACTTATGTCGCGGGTTGGTTACGTTACCCTTTGGGCTGGCTCGGGCTGGCCCAATTGGGGTAGTTTGGTTATCCGTTATAGAATTGGAAGGAATTGTACCAGTTGGAAGCATGAGCCTGGGTGTTAGTTGGCCATGCTAGCGATATCCATAATATGGAGATGTTTTACTAGTCAACAATGTTTGTCGATGTGTTTGTGTATGTTTATAATACAAATAAAGTATGGCCTGTTCTTTGCCCAACATTTGTGTGTTGTCTGTTTTTCCCTTATACCCTGTGCCTTTTACATGAGACATATCACTTATTGTACAGTCACAAAACCAGCAGGACTCCTGCCTCTGCCTTTCTGGTAGAAATGTCACTAATCTGGACATTAAATAAGCAGTAAATTGGATTCTCTCACCCTGAGAATTTGGCCTCTTCACTCTGAGATTTGGTTCAAACCCCCTGAGTCTGACAGTCAAACCCTGAGAATTATCAGGTACTGGTGTATATATCTGTGTGTGTGAGTGTATGTACTGCCTGCACTGTACCTGTGCTGTGTATACATGTCATGGTGTAGTAGTGTGTGTGTGTGAGGATGAGACTGGCACTGCCTGCACTGTACCTGTGCTGTGTATACATGTCATGGTGTAGTAGTGTGTGTGAGGAGGAGACTGGCACTGCCACTGCCTGCATTGTACCTGTGCTGTGTATACATGTCATGGTGTAGTAGTGTGTGTGAGGAGGAGACTGGCACTGCCACTGCCTGCACTGTACCTGTGCTGTGTATACATGTCATGGTGTAGTAGTGTGTGTGTGAGGAGGAGACTGGCACTGCCACTGCCTGCACTGTACCTGTGTGTGTATACATGTCATGGTGTAGTAGTGTGTGTGTGAGGAGGAGACTGGCACTGCCACTGCCTGCACTGTACCTGTGCTGTGTATACATGTCATGGTGTAGTAGTGTGTGTGTGTGAGGAGGAGACTGGCACTACCACTGCCTGCACTGTACCTGTGCTGTGTATACATGTCATGGTGTAGTAGTGTGTGTGTGAGGAGACTGGCACTGCCACTGCCTGCACTGTACCTGTGCTGTGTATACATGTCATGGTGTAGTAGTGTGTGTGTGTGAGGAGGAGACTGGCACTGTCACTACCTGCACTGTACCTGTGCTGTGTATACATGTCATGGTGTAGTAGTGTGTGTGAGGAGACTGGCACTGCCACTGCCTGCACTGTACCTGTGCTGTGTATACATGTCATGGTGTAGTAGTGTGTGTGTGTGAGGAGGAGACTGGCACTGCCACTGCCTGTACTGTGCCTGTGCTGTGTATACATGTCATGGTGTAGTAGTGTGTGTGAGGAGGAGACTGCCACTGCCTGCACTGTACCTGTGCTGTGTATACATGTCATGGTGTAGTAGTGTGTGTGCGTGAGGAGACTGGCACTGGCACTTCCTGCACTGTACCTGTGCTGTGTATACATGTCATGGTGTAGTAGTGTGTGTCTGAGGAGACTGGCACTGCCACTGCCTGCACTGTACCTGTGCTGTGTATACATGTCATGGTGTAGTAGTGTGTGTGAGGAGACTGGCACTGCCACTGCCTGCACTGTACCTGTGCTGTGTATACATGTCATGGTGTAGTAGTGTGTGTGTGTGAGGAGACTGGCACTGCCACTGCCTGCACTGTACCTGTGCTGTGTATACATGTCATGGTGTAGTAGTGTGTGTGAGGAGACTGGCACTGCCACTGCCTGCATTGTACCTGTGCTGTGTATACATGTCATGGTGTAGTAGTGTGTGAGGAGGAGACTGGCACTGTCACTGCCTGCACTGTACCTGTGCTTTGTATACATGTCATGGTGTAGTAGTGTGTGTGAGGAGACTGGCACTGCCACTGCCTGCAGTGTACCTGTGCTGTGTATACATGTCATGGTGTAGTAGTGTGTGTGAGGAGGAGACTGGCACTGCCACTGCCTGCACTGTACCTGTGCTGTGTATCATGGTGTAGTAGTGCGTGTGTGTGAGGAGACTGGCACTGCCACTGCCTGCACTGTACCTGTGCTGTGTATACATGTCATGGTTTAGTAGTGTGTGTGTGAGGAGGAGACTGGCACTGCCACTGCCTGCACTGTACCTGTGCTGTGTATACATGTCATGGTGTAGTAGTGTGTGTGAGGAGGAGACTGGCACTGCCACTGCCTGCACTGTACCTGTGCTGTGTATACATGTCATGGTGTAGTAGTGTGTGTGAGGAGGAGACTGGCACTGCCACTGCCTGCACTGTACCTGTGCTGTGTATACATGTCATGGTGTAGTAGTGCGTGTGTGTGAGGAGACTGGCACTGCCACTGCCTGCACTGTACCTGTGCTGTGTATACATGTCATGGTTTAGTAGTGTGTGTGTGAGGAGGAGACTGGCACTGCCACTGCCTGCACTGTACCTGTGCTGTGTATACATGTCATGGTGTAGTAGTGTGTGTGAGGAGACTGGCACTGCCACTGCCTGCACTGTACCTGTACTGTCTATAGATGTCATGGTGTAGTAGTGTGTGTGTGTGAGGAGGAGACTGCCACTGCGTGCACTGTACCTATTCTGTGTATACATGTCATGGTGTAGTAGTGTGTGTAAGTGTGTATATATATGTATGTGTATATAAGTAGGGAGCAGTCACCAGCCCTCACACAGACCCGTAGGAAGTCATTACCCGCTCTGTTATTACAGGGATAGGGGCTGTTTGTCTAGTGATGAGAGGCTGCGTTATTAAGGTTTATTCTTTCTCTGAAGCCTTCGGAAGGATGTGATCCAGACAGCCAGGAACACCTGGAATTCACCTGGAAGAACCCTTCCCCCCCTCCCGTGTTGTCTAGCTGAGCCTTCCACTTCAAAGCCCAGCAACAGATTATACAGAACAGACCAGGGTCGGGCAACCTGAGGCCTTCCAGCTGTTGAGAACTACATCTCCCATCATTACCTGCCATCTGTTGGGGGATGTTGGTCTATATATTGTCCTGAGATATCTCTCTCTTGTGCTCTCTCTCTGTGTGTGTGTGTATATATCTATATATATGAGAAAACCTGCATCTTCACACACACAGGGGTGGCAGTAAGGAGGAGATATTAAAATCTTCTGTATACTGCCTGTCCACGACATACAGGAGGAGTGATTTATATCTGCAAGGACATGTCCCTCCCCCACTATCTCCTCTTCCAAAAAACATACATGGCCTTTCCACCCCCTGCCACTTCTGTGACAATCTCTACACGGAATTGCAGGGGCCTTCAACACACACACACACACATACACACCACAATACATACACACACACACATGCAGTATATATGCACAATACAAACAGACAATACACACACGGACAACACACACAATACATACATGCAATACACATGCACAACACTGACAATACACAAACGCAGGCAATGTACAACACACACACAATACACACACACAACACACCTCAACACACACATGCAATACATGCACAAAAACACATACACTACACACACAATTCCCACACGTATAACACAAGTAATACACATGCACAATACATATATACAAGCTGGTGGCTTGGTTTATTTGTTTTGGTCCATACTCTGATGCAGCGGCGGCCCTTCTTTTAATATTAACACTTTATTGTTTTAAATAAATACAGATATTTTTATAATAATAGCAAGTTGATCAGGATTGTTTTATTTATTCTGAAATTTTGTGGCGAATAGTAATAAGCCAGATGAATACAGACTAGACTTCCCTTTTGATACAACACTGTATCCAAGTGGAGACGGATGGGATTCCTCTGTTGAAGAGTTCACCTTATCAAAGTGGAGACGAATTGATTCTCTCCGAATGCCATGTTGTCAGCTTACAGAAAACACTGACATCGTCGCTTGTGAGTATATATGCTATATCCATACATACATATATATGTGACAATTGTAAGGCTGTATTACATGATTGGGTGCCCTCTGTTTTGCTTATTTTGCATACAATACACACCCACAGCACACATGCAATACACACACACTTGTGTGTATTGTGTGTGTGTTTTGTGGGCATGTGTTGTGCATGTGTGTTGTCTGTGTGTGTGCATTGTGTGTGTGTTGTGTGCATGTGTGTTGTCTGTTTCTGTTGTGCATGTATATTGCATGTATCTACTGTGTGTACTGCACGTGTGTAGGTGTTGTGCATGTGTATATTTTTTGTGTGCATTGTCTGTTTGTGTTTTGCATATGTACAACACACAAACATGTACAACATGCACACGCACAATACACCACAAGGCACACTTAACACACACACGTACAGCACACATGCACAAAACACACACAACACACATGCAATAAACATGCGTAACACACCCACACGCACAACGCACACACAACACAAGCAAAACACACACGCAGAAAACACAATACACACACAATACACACGCATGCACAACAAGCACACACATACAGTACACACACACACAACAAATACACACACAAAACTCATACGCCCACAATACACCCGCACAAAAAAACACACACACAATACAGAAACAACCCACTCACACCATACAATACACACATGCACAAGACACACTCATGCACAACACACACAGTACACACGCAAACCAACTGTCACGGTAATTCAGGCAAATAAACACACGGCACAGTACAAGTGAATTTAACCAGTTTATTGAAGCAAATAATAATAGTAATAATAATAATAATAACAATAATAGGAGTGAACACTTCCTCAGCCTTGGGGAGACAGGTGCAAGGACAGTGTATAGTCCACTACCCAAGAGCTGACACTGAACAGCAATTGGTACATTAGGTATAAAGGGTACAGAACCAGACTTGAACCGACAGACAGGAACCTGAAACGCCAGGGATCAGTACCGGAGCGTATCCGGACAACCTCCAGAGAGGGATGTCAGACAACAGCTTGGGCAGTTAGAGTACCTGAGTGGTACAGACTGAAGGCCACAAAGCGGAGGCACACTAGTAGGCTACCAGAGATGTGGCTGCAGTAGCACAGTGCGGCAGAGACAGCAAGGAATAATATATGGTAGTGTACCAAGAGGCAACGGAATGAGAGATAACAGGCAACACTACCAGCCCGGAGGCACTGGGGTCGTACAGTGGGGAGGCAACTTGCAACACTACCAGTGAGGTAGTAGTTGTACCAGATAGAGCGTGCGTACAGCTATACTTGGAGACAAGCGGTAGTCAGACAGGAGCAGGAGTAGCAAGAAGGAACCAGATCGGGTAGTCAGCCACAGCCTAGGTCAGCACAGAATGGGTAGTCGGACAAACCAGAGTCATACACGCATCAGATAGTCAGACAGAGCCAATGGTCAAAACCGGATCAGATAGTCAGACAAGCCAAGGATCGAGCACCAGGAGATATCGGAAGCCATGCAAGGGTCAATCAAGCAACACTGGAATACACACAGAGAAACACCGTGAAAGGGCGATTAAGCCCAGTCTGTGGACAGATTATAACGCCGCAGCTGGAAGGCGGAGCACAATCGGCCACGCAGACAGGAAGCTACAAAATAGTGAGAGCGACGTCAGAGATGTGCGCCCGCAGATAGCGGCAGACCAGAGGATGCAGTTCACACAAATGAACACAATATACAAATACATTCACAACACACACAAATACACACGCACTACACACATAATATACACACACAAACACAATATACCCACACTCAATACACATACACACACAAACACAGCACACACACATTCAAAAACAATGCATACAAAACACACAACACATGCACAATAAACATAGACACAACACACATAAATACATGCATAATGTACACAAAACACACCCGCCCACAATATGCATAACACACACACACGCACAAAGAATACACAAAAAGCAATGCATACTGCGTTTTGTGTATTTGCATTGACATGAGATGGATCAGCAAACCCAAGCCACTCCCACTTTATCATAAACAAGCATCATCATCATATTCATCATTACCTTGTCATTATAGCCCAGTAGTGGCCAATATGTGGCTCTCCAGCTATTGTGGATTACAATTCCATGCCTAAACCAATCCTACTTCATTATGACATCATAGTGATCAGAGGATCTTGTAACCTGGCGCTGCTTCTAGATCCTCTAGTCATTATGATGTCATAGTGACCAGAGGATTTTGTAGCCTGGGCTGATTGTAGAACCTCTAGTCATTATGATGTCATAGTGCCCAGAGGGTATATAAACTGATGCTGATCACCCTGAGGTCAGAAAACTTAGAAGAGAGTCGAGTGAATCACAAATTTCTAAAGCGCAAACACAGACAAGATAAAATGGAACGTGTTAGGAAGATCAGATACAGCAAGAAAAATGTGCAGAAAAATATGACCAGCTGCACTCCATATGAAGCAATGCTGTATTTCAGAGATAAACTAACGGCCTTTGAGCACCGGGAAATCTTCAGCTACCCTGTCATTTATTTTTTTGGCCATCATGCAAAGAAATATCAGAGTGGCAGGACTGGAGACCCACACAACTGTGGCTTTGACGATCGTAATGGCTTCTACAAGGTAGTGCCAAATGATCACATTGCCTACAGATACGAGGTGCTAACGACACTTGGCAAAGGGGCCTTTGGACAAGTGGTAAAGGCCTATGACCATAAGCTACATGAATATGTAGCAATAAAGATGGTCAGAAATGATAGAGATTATAGCAGACACGCAGAACAAGAAATCAAGATTCTGCAAAAGATCAAGGAACTAGATCCTGATAACAAAATGAATGTTGTACACCTGCTGGAAGGTTTTACCTTTCGGAACCATGTGTGTATGATATTCGAATTGCTGGGCCCAAACCTGTACAATCAACTTGTGGAAAACCGTTTCCAGGGCTTCAGCTTATCTGTAGTCGCTAAACTGGCTGTTGACATCTTACAGTGCTTGGAAGGGCTACAGAAGAACAGGATCACTCACTGTGACCTCAAACTGGATAACATCGTTTCAAAGCGAGAAGGAAGTCATGGTGTTAAAGTCATAGATTTTGGAATAAGCATGGACGATGTTCATGGCTTTCACCCAATCATAGGGACCCGGTACTACAGAGCCCCTGAGGTCATGCTCGGCCATAAATATGGCATGCCAATCGATATGTGGAGCTTTGGCTGCATTCTGGCGGAACTGCTGACAGGATGCGCTCTGTTCCCTGGCGAAGATCAGGAGGATCAGATGGCATGCATAATTGAAGTTTTAGGGATGCCTCCAGAAAAGCTCCTAAAATCTTCAACGAGAGGGGCAGATTTTTTTACCTCCTCAGGCTACCCGCTGTATTGTACTGAGAAACGGCAGAAAGGTAGGTCTTGGGTCCCGTGTGGTGGTTTCTCCCCCAGTGGAAAGTTTCGAGGTCCCCCAGGCAGTAGGAAACTAATGTCTACATTGAAGGGGCGCAGTGATCTGCTATTCCTCAACTTTCTGAAAAAGTGTCTTCAGTGGGATCCTGCTTTACGAATGACACCTAGTGAGGCTTTGTGCCATCCATGGCTAAGGCATTATTTGCCAAAGCCTGCAAGTGGGGAGAATGTACCAACCACACATATAGTAGAGAACAGGCTTCCTATCATGTCTGATAGGTTATTGCCTAACTACTTCATGCCTAATGGCCAGAGGAGGAGGAATGCAGAGAAGAAAACTACATACAAAGTTCCTTTCCGTTAAGACAGGAGGTTGTTGATCCAGGGATACAAATCCGATTGCCTTTTGGAGTCAGGAAGGAATTTTTTTTACCCTTATGAGGCATAATTGGCACTGGCTTCAGTAGGGTTGTTTTTCGCCTTCCTTTGGATCAACAAAGGTGACATGGCAAAGGTTGAACTTCATGGATGCAAGTCTATGTCTCAAACTGTGTCATGGCACTGTATTAAATTTTTAAAAAATAAAAATACAATTGACGGAAAACTAATGTCTGTGTGTGTGTGGTCTGTTTGGGTTACAAATTACAGAGTGACATTAAAAAAGCCCAGTACGGTAACTTCATTAAAATGACAATGAGTGCCAGAGTGGTACACAATACATTGCAAAGCAATGCATTGCTCACCCCTCTGGCACTCAGATGGTTAATGAGCATGACAGCTCCTGTATAGATAGCAGGAAGTAGGGACCAGCTCTGCCTCTAGTGTATAGTAATATGTGTGAATAGAAATGTGCGATTCAAAATGAGGTCATAGTGATGTCATAATGTTGACTGCAATTATCATGTCCCTAGACTCCTCCCTCCTCAACACACACACAGGGTCCGCCCTCTGCACAGTGGACTACAGAATCATCTGGCACTGGGAAGTATCAGACCCAGGTACAGAGATCATCAGATCCCTCAGAGACAGAAGCACTTACCTAGGCAGGAGTCCATCACACAGCAGTCAGGTGTATCTATGTAATTACTGTGTGTAACAGAAGCACTTACCTAGGTAGGAGTCCATCATACAGCAGTCAGGTGTATCAGTATAATTACTGTGTGTAACAGAAGCACTTACCTAGGTAGGAGTCCATCGTACAGCAAGTCAGGTGTATCTATATAATTACTGTGTGTAACAGAAGCACTTACCTAGGTAGGAGTACATCATACAGCAGTCAGGTGTATCTATATAATTACTGTGTGTAACAGAAGCACTTACCTAGGTAGGAGTCCATCACACAGCCGTCAGGTGTATCTATATAATTACTGTGTGTAACAGAAGTACTTACCTAGGTAGGAGTCCATCATACAGCAGTCAGGTGTATCTATATAATTACTGTGTGTAACAGAAGCACTTACCTAGGTAGGAGTCCATCATACAGCAGTCAGGTGTATCTATATAATTACTGTGTGTAACAGAAGCACTTACCTAGGTAGGAGTCCATCACACAGCAGTCAGGTATATCTATATAATTACTGTGTGTAACAGAAGCACTTACCTAGGTAGGAGTCCATCATACAGCAGTCAGGTATATCTATATAATTACTGTGTGTAACAGAAGCACTTACCTAGGTAGGAGTCCATCACACAGCAGTCAGGTGTATCTGTATAATTACTGTGTGTAACAGAAGCACTTACCTAGGTAGGAGTCCATCATACAGCAGTCAGGTGTATCTATATAATCACTGTGTGTATAACAGAAGCACTTACCTAGGTAGTAGTCCATCATACAGCAGTCATGTGTATCTATATAATTACCGTGTGTAACAGAAGCACTTACCTAGGTAGGAGTCCATCATACAGCAGTCAGGTGTATCTATATAATTACTGTGTGTAACAGAAGCACTTACCTAGGTAGGAGTCCATCATACACCAGTCAGGTGTATCTATATAATTACTGTGTGTAACAGAAGCACTTACCTAGGTAGGAGTCCATCATACAGCAGTCAGGTGTATCTATATAATTACTGCGTGTAACAGAAGCACTTACCTAGGTAGGAGTCCATCACACAGCAGTCAGGTTTATCTATATAATTACTGTGTGTAACAGAAGCACTTACCTAGGTAGGAGTCCATCACACAGCAGTCAGGTTTATCTATATAATTACTATGTGTAACAGAAGCACTTACCTACGTAGGAGTCCATCACACAGCAGTCAGGTTTATCTATATAATTACTATGTGTAACAGAAGCACTTACCTAGGTAGGAGTCCATCACACAGCAGTCAGGTGTATCTATATAATTACTGCGTGTAACAGAAGGACTCACCTAGGTAGGAGTCCATCATACAGCAGTCAGGTGTATCTATATAATTACTGTGTGTAACAGAAGCACTTACCTAGGTAGGAGTCCATCACACAGCAGTCAGGTGTATCTGTATAATTACTGTGTGTAACAGAAGCACTTACCTAGGTAGGAGTCCATCACACAGCAGTCAGGTGTATCTGTATAATTACTGTGTGTAACAGAAGCACTTACCTAGGTAGGAGTCCATCATACAGCAGTCAGGTGTATCTATATAATTACTGTGTGTAACAGAAGGACTCACCTAGGTAGGAGTCCATCACACAGCAGTCAGGTGTATCTGTATAATTACTGTGTGTAACAGAAGCACTTACCTAGGTAGGAGTCCATCATAGGGCACTCAGGTGTATCTATATAATTACTATGTGTAACAGAAGCAATTACCTAGGTAGGAATCCATCATACAGCAGTCAGGTGTATCTATATAATTACTATGTGTAACAGAAGCACTTACCTAGGTAGGAGTCCATCATACAGCAGATGGTTATATCTATATAATTACTGTGTGTAACAGAAGCACTTACCTAGGTAGGAGTCCAACATACAGCAGTCAGGTGTATCTATATAATTACTGTGTGTAACAGAAGCACTTACCTAGGTAGGAGTCCATCACACAGCAGTCAGGTGTATCTATATAATTACTATGTGTAACAGAAGCACTTACCTAGGTAGGAGTCCATCATACAGCAGTCAGGTGTATCTATATAATTACTATGTGTAACAGAAGCACTTACCTAGGTAGGAGTACATCATACAGCAGTCAGGTGTATCTATGTAATTACTGTGTGTAACAGAACACTTACCTAGGTAGGAGTCTATCACACAGCAGTCAGGACTATCTATATAATTACTGTGTGTAACAGAAGTACTTACCTAGGTAGGAGTCTATCATACAGCAGTCAGGTATATCTATATAATTACTGCGTGTAACAAAAGCACTTACCTAGGTAGGAGTCCATCACACAGCAGTCAGGTATATCTATATAATTACTGTGTGTAACAGAAGCACTTACCTAGGTAAGAGTCCTTCATACAGCAGTCAGGTATATCTATATAATTACTGTGTGTAACAGAAGCACTTACCTAGGTAGGAGTCCATCACACAGCAGTCAGGGGTATCTATATAATTACTGTGTGTAACAGAAGGACTTACCTAGGTAGGAGTCCATCACACAGCAGTCAGGTGTATCTATATAATTACTATGTGTAACAGAAGGACTTACCTAGGTAGGAATCCATCATACAGCAGTCAGGTGTATCTATATAATTACTGTGTGTAACAGAAGCACTTACCTAGGTAGGAGTCCATCACACAGCAGTCAGGGGTATCTATATAATTACTGTGTGTAACAGAAGGACTTACCTAGGTAGGAGTCCATCACACAGCAGTCAGGTGTATCTATATAATTACTATGTGTAACAGAAGGACTTACCTAGGTAGGAATCCATCATACAGCAGTCAGGTGTATCTATATAATTACTGTGTGTAACAGAAGCACTTACCTAGGTAGGAGTCCAACATACAGCAGTCAGGTGTATCTATATAATTACTGTGTGTAACAGAAGCACTTACCTAGGTAGGAGTCCATCACACAGCAGTCAGGTGTATCTATATAATTACTATGTGTAACAGAAGCAATTACCTAGGTAGGAATCCATCATACAGCAGTCAGGTGTATCTATATAATTACTATGTGTAACAGAAGCACTTACCTAGGTAGGAGTACATCATACAGCAGTCAGGTGTATCTATGTAATTACTGTGTGTAACAGAACACTTACCTAGGTAGGAGTCTATCACACAGCAGTCAGGACTATCTATATAATTACTGTGTGTAACAGAAGTACTTACCTAGGTAGGAGTCTATCATACAGCAGTCAGGTATATCTATATAATTACTGCGTGTAACAAAAGCACTTACCTAGGTAGGAGTCCATCACACAGCAGTCAGGTATATCTATATAATTACTGTGTGTAACAGAAGCACTTACCTAGGTAAGAGTCCATCATACAGCAGTCAGGTGTATCTATATAATTACTGTGTGTAACAGAAGCACTTACCTAGGTAAGAGTCCATCACACAGCAGTCAGGTGTATCTATATAATTACTGTGTGTAACAGAAGCACTTACCTAGGTAAGAGTCCATCACACAGCAGTCAGGTGTATCTATATAATTACTGTGTGTAACAGAAGCACTTACCTAGTTAGGAGTCCATCACACAGCAGTCAGGTGTATCTATATTTTTACTGTGTTTAACAGAAGCACTTCCCTAGGTAGGAGTCCATCACACAGCAGTCAGGTGTATCTATATAATTGCTATGTGTAACAGAAGCAATTACCTAGGTAGGAATCCAACATACAGCAGTCAGGTGTATCTATATAATTACTGCGTGTAACAGAACACTTACCCAGCTAGGTGTCCATCATACAGCAGTCAGGTGTATCTATATAATTACTGTGTGTAACAGAAGCACTTATCTAGGTAGGAGTCTATCATACAGCAGTCAGGTGTATCTATATAATTACTGTGTGTAACAGAAGTACTTACCTAGGTAGGAGTCCATCACACAGCAGTCAGGCGTATCTATATAATTACTGTGTGTAACAGAAGCACTTACCTAGGTAGGAGTCTATCATACAGCAGTCAGGTGTATCTATATAATTACTGTGTGTAACAGAAGCACTTACCTAGTTAGGAGTCCATCATACAGCAGTCAGATGTATCTATCTTATCACTGTGTGTAACAGAAGCACTTACCTAGATAGGAGTCCATCATACAGCAGTCAGGTGTATCTATATAATTCATGGATTTTCCTAACAATTGTGACAGAAAGTCAGAATTTTATTAAAGACACAGAGGCGAATATTATGCTATAATTCTTCTCCACTGCTCCACTCAGCAGCAGAAACTTTATTGTTACAAACAGACAAAAAAGAACTGAAAACCATCACACTCCTCCCCCAGTTAATCACTCCTCCAATCCCATAAAACTGTGATGCAGCCTTAATCACTTCCTCTTTCGTATGGAAGCGACCGAAGAACATGATCCATTGGAAACGTCATTCAGAAACAGCATCCTGGAACCGACATCGGCACCTCGCACCAAGCCCAACAAAAGTGCAAATATCCTCCTGGAAGGAGAGGAGAAACAGTGAAAGGGGGGGGGGACACTGGGAGAGATAATATTCACCTCCGTGTCTTTAATAAAATTCCAACTTTCCATCATAATTGCTAGGAAAATCCACAAATTTTATGGCAAGCACGGAGGAAGCTAGTTTGAAGCAATACAAAGAAGTTGACTAGAAACAAGAAAAACAGGTTAAAAGAAAGACCCTAAATGTAGACACACTAGACCAATCAGCAACACAGAGCACATCTATAGAACAACCACGAGGCGGTAAAGCAATGGATGCAAACTCACTCCGAAAGGAAGAAACCCAAAAGTCATATCCATGCCAGTCAAACATATCTGACGATAATCACAGCAAGGAACCCAACAACCGCTGACAAGCTGACCGTCACTGACCTGAAGGACCAGACGTCAAAATATCCCAGAAGAAGGTGACCCATCTAGGCACCATGAGACCTGCCATCCGCCAAACTAGAAATCCCAACATTGTGGAAGACACGGGTAGACCAGGGCAGAAAAGAAAAACCCCAATAGAATCCACACTGATCACCACAAAGGCAACAGGAACGCAAGTTCAAAACCTAATGACCAAGACCCATAGAAAGGACAACAGGCTGACCAGCACAGGAAAAATAGGTCAAAAAAGAGTTTACAAGAGGAAAATCATAGCACAAATCACAAAACAGCAAGAAAAATCAAGCGTAGAGCAGACAAGCTCAACGGGAGAATAGACACCAGAAAACAAAACACAGCGGATAGCCGACAGAGGTAAGCACTCCGACCCACAAGATGGCCATTCTCTGAACGCGACTCGACACAAAGTCTGAGAAATGACTATCAGAAACAAGATGGGAAACAAAAATCCTGAGGCGGGAAAAGTGGGAGAGTCTGCCCCCCACGTTCCCAAGGGAAGAAAAGAAAAGAAACCCTGCAAAAAACAGTACCCTTAGAGAAAAGGATGTAGAGAGGAACTAAGCCGCCCCAGCCAAAACCATTCAGAGGTGGTGGCGTCAAGACATGGACACAACGTTTGAGATCACATGCATCAACAAGCAACCCAGGGGAAGCGGGGAACAAATGTAAGCACAGCCAGAGATTGGGTTCAACTCGCATGATCAGTTCCACCAAAATATCTTCCTCTTAAGGAGAGGGTCACATGTGGGAACTACATTGCCCAAAGTAACGTAAAGCTGACCATACCTGGCATAGGCCAGAGATCGGGCTCAACACGTTAGATCTCATTTCATCAGTATATAACTTCCTCTTGAGGAAAGGGTCTCATGTGTGGGATCTAAACCACACAAATTAAAGTAAAGCAGTCCATACCTGGCACAAATTGTCAGTTCCTAAAAGACTATATTAGTGTCGTTATTAGATATAGGATATCAGAAGTTCATAACAAGTTACTAAGAAATATTCACTCGTAATGATGGACCCTCTGGTGCGTGTTATCAACACAGACATCATATAGATTGAATTGAAGGAGTTGAGTCTGTTAAAGGGATAGAAATACTTCGTTTTATCTTTATTTTATTTTGTAGGCATTAAAAAAACATGAAGAATGATATGTCTTATCTCTCAAACCTTTATGGTTTGAGAGATATACACAAGCAAAGTTTCCCCTCCCGCCCCTTTTACCTAGTGTAAGCCATCTCTTCTCAGATGTGGAATCCAGTCCATAGACCAGACAGATAACAGAAGGGGATAATCTTCTTCCTATGAGAACAATGAAAGCCCTGCCCCCTTGACAAGTTTTTCAGGTTTTTCCTTATCTTAACTGAAGATTGTCCCTCTCTGCAATCTACCTGGGAACCTCCCTTCTGATCTGGTTGAACAGTGTTACATCAGTAAAAGGGGTGGGAGGGGGATACTTTATCATTGAATTACTCTTGTACTATAACTCTGACAGTATTGAAATAACACTCTCCAAAGTCCAAATACTATGATGATTAATTAGAGCTGCTTTTATTATTCAACATTACTATCCCTTTAAACTACCTTTAACTATTTAGACACTGTCTCTGAGAGGTGTTATTGAGTGATTAGTTACAAGCGTTTAACTAATGATAAACTTATTGTTATCTGATTGGACTAAGAGAGATACAATTGTGTTATTAGACTTTTGGTGATTTCAGCGAAAGCTCTAAGATTAGTTAGGTATATACTAATTTGCAGCAAGCAATGACTTTGTTTTAAACAAGAATTAAGCTCGTTAGATTAACATATGAACCTGTATATTATAGCAAAATACTATTAAAAGATTAATTTAAACAATTTTTGAGGATAATTTTATTTTGAATATACTAGAAGTTAATAGATGAAGTTACATGTAATTTAATTGAAAAATGGATGGACGTTTTACTTTATACAGTATAAATTTAACTTTATTGATTTATGGCATTGAACTGGTCCAGCGGAGCTCAAGTAATATTAACCCATGAACTCACAAAAACAGGGAATCACACTTGAATTCATGCTTTTTTCTTCTTTTTTGTTCAATATATTTATTATGAGGACCTGCGATGTCAAAGTAAACTAGTTCTGTGTGTATCAAAATTTTGACTCTTTGATTAATAAACCAATTACATTTCTACATACCTGGCACAGGCAAGAGATAGGGCTCAACATGTTAGATCACATTTCATCAGTATATAACTTGCTGTTAAGGAGAGGATCTCGTGTGTGGGGACTAAGCCGCACAACATCAAATCGGCCATGAGTCATTGGGGTATGTGCTAAAGGCAGGCATTCCCAGACTAAACCAGAATTGAGAGGGGATGACAGGACCCAATCCCTATCAGAGAAATAACTGGATGCATAGTAGGAGTGAGGTTAAACACCTGGAAGCTTCATTTACCTCAGATTTACTTCCTCCTGAGGTGAGGGTCATTTTCCTCAGATGTACTCCCTCCTGAGGTGAGGGTAATTTTCCTCAGATGTACTCCCTCCTGGGATGAAGGTAATTTCCTCAGATGTACTCCCTCCTGAGGTGAGGGTCATTTCCTCAGATGTACTCCCTCCTGAGGTGAGGGTCATTTCCTCAGATGTACTCCCTCCTGAGATAAGGATAATTTCCTCAGATGTACTCCCTCCTGAGGTGAGGGTCATTTTCCTCAGATGTACTCCCTTCTGAGGTGAGGGTAATTTCCTCAGCTGTACTTCTTCCTGTGGTGAGGGTCATTTCCTCAGATGTGCTCCCTCCTGAGGTGAGGGTAATTTTCCTCAGATGTACTCCCTCCTGGGATGAAGGTAATTTCCTCATATGTACTCCCTCCTGAGGTGAGGGTCATTTCCTCAGATGTACTCCCTCCTGAGGTGAGGGTCATTTCCTCAGATGTACTCCCTCCTGAGATAAGGATCATTTCCTCAGATGTACTCCCTCCTGAGGTGAGGGTCATTTTCCTCAGATGTACTCCCTTCTGAGGTGAGGGTAATTTCCTTAGCTGTACTTCTTCCTGAGGTGAGGGTCATTTCCTCAGATATACTTTCACCTGAGGTGAGGGTCATTTCCTCAGATGTACTCCCTCCTGAGGTGAGGGTCATTTCCTCAGATGTACTTTCACCTGAGGTGAGGGTCATTTCCTCAGATGTACTCCCTCCTGAGGTGAGGGTCATTTCCTCAGATGTCCTTCCTCCTGAGGTGAGGGTAATTTCCTCAGATGTACTTCCTCCTGAGGTGAGGGTCATTTTCCTCAGATGTACTTCCTCCTGAGGTGAGGGTAATTTTCCTCAGATGCACTCCCTCCTGGGATGAAGGTAATTTCCTTATATGTACTCCCTCCTGAGGTGAGGGTCATTTCCTCATATGTACTCCCTCCTGAGGTGAGGGTCATTTCCTCAGATGTACTCCCTCCTGAGGTGAGGGTCATTTCCTCAGATGTACTGCCTCCTGAGATAAGGATCATTTCCTCAGATGTACTCCCTCCTGAGGTGAGGGTCATTTCCTCATATGTACTCCCTCCTGAGGTGAGGGTCATTTCCTCAGATGTACTCCCTCCTGAGGTGAGGGTCATTTCCTCAGATGTACTGCCTCCTGAGATAAGGATCATTTCCTCAGATGTACTTCCTCCTGAGGTGAGGGTCATTTTCCTCAGATGTACTTCCTCCTGAGGTGAGGGTAATTTTCCTCAGATGTACTCCCTCCTGGGATGAAGGTAATTTCCTCATATGTACTCCCTCCTGAGGTGAGGGTCATTTCCTCATATGTACTCCCTCCTGAGGTGAGGGTCATTTCCTCAGATGTACTCCCTCCTGAGGTGAGGGTCATTTCCTCAGATGTACTGCCTCCTGAGATAAGGATCATTTCCTCAGATGTACTCCCTCCTGAGGTGAGGGTCGTTTTCCTCAGATGTACTCCCTCCTGAGGTGAGGGTAATTTCCTCAGCTGTACTTCTTCCTGTGGTGAGGGTCATTTTCCTCAGATGTACTCCCTCCTGAGGTGAGGGTCATTTCCTCAGATGTACTCCCTCCTGAGATGAGGGTCATTTCCTCAGATGTACTTCCTCCTGAGGTGATGATCATTTCCTCAGATATACTTTCACCTGAGGTGAGGGTTATTTCCTCAGATGTACTTCCTCCTGAGATGAGGGTTATTTCCTCAGATGTACTTTCACCTGAGGTGAGGGTCATTTCCTCAGGTGTACTTCCTCCTGAGGTGAGGGTCATTTTCCTCAGATGTACTCCCTCCTGAGATGAGGGTCATTTTCTCACATGTACTTCCTCCTGAGGTGAGGATCATTTCCTCAGATATACTTTCACCTGAGGTGAGGGTTATTTCCTCAGATGTACTCCCTCCTGAGGTGAGGGTTATTTCCTCAGATGTACTTCCTCCTGAGGTGAGGGTCATTTCCTCAGATGTACTTCCTCCTGAGATGAGGGTCATTTCCTCAGATGTACTCCCTCCTGAGGTGAGGGTCGTTTTCCTCAGATGTACTCCCTCCTGAGGTGAGGGTCATTTTCCTCAGATGTACTCCCTCCTGAGGTGAGGGTCGTTTTCCTCAGATGTACTTTCACCTGAGGTGAGGGTCATTTCCTCAGATGTACTCCCTCCTGAGATGAGGATCATTTCCTCAGATGTACTTCCTCCTGAGGTGAGGGTAATTTCCTCAGATGTATTTCCTCCTGAGGTGAGGGTCATTTCCTCAGATGTACTTCCTCCTGAGGTGAAGGTCAGGGAGGGACAGAGCCGCACCATTCATAACCGCCTGTATTTGCGGTGTCAAAGCAGGGTACAACCTGAGCCAACAGAATTAGCCGTATGTCAAAGTAAAATAATTTGAGCCATGGACATTATGTCTGCGCTGAATAGAAAGTTCTCCTGCAGGATGAACATAAGTAGTCATCCCAGGGATGCCAATCCAGACATGATGGGGGCATCATGTGCAGTACTTCCCACTGCTGGGGTCATGTGAGTCATAGCCACAGACATGGATTCCAAAGGGAAAGGGACGGTAAACATGCAGAGCCTGGAATGCACCATGATGCTGTGGAGCAGTCTGTGCGCCGAAAGCAAAGGGGAGTCCCAGTCCAGGTCAGCAGCTTGCTCCATCAGACTGGAAACCCCCTCAGCCCACCAGACAGCCATCCAGAGTCAAATAGGTGGATGATAGTCAAAATAGGGGGAAAAAACCCTACAACATTGAAGGAAGGGATAGAAGATCTCTGTATATACACCTAAGTGGAACAGGTACCCCAGATATGTATACATACATATAGAAAGATATACACACATAGAGACACAAACATATGGCCAAGACATGGAAGTACTAGGGGAAAGCAGACATGTAAATAGAGATACGCCAGATAGGAATGGTAGGGTGAACAATATAGCCAATAGCGCTAAACCCAGATAGGAATTACTAGGGGTAACATATACCAATAGAACCACACTCAGATAGGAATTACCAGGGGTAACATATACCAACAGAACCATGCCCAGATATGAATTACTAGGGGTAACATATACCAACAGAACCATGCCCAGATAGGAATTACTAGGGGTAATATATACCAATAGAACCGTGCCCAGATAGGAATTACTAGGTAACATATACCAATAGAACCGTGCCCAGATAGGAATTACTAGGGGTAACATATACCAATAGAACCATGCCCAGATAGGAATTACTAGGGGTAACATATACCAATAGAACCGTACCCAGATATGAATTACTAGGGGTAACATATACCAACAGAACCATGCCCAGATAGGAATTACTAGGGGTAACATTTACCAATAGAACAGTGCCCAGATAGGAATTACTAGGGGTAACATATACCAACAGAAATGTGCCCAGATAGGAATTACTAGGGGTAACATATACCAATAGAACTGTGCCCAGATAGGACATTACTAGGGGTAACATATACCAATAGAACCGTGCCCAGATAGGAATTACTAGGGGTAACATATACCAATAGAACCATGCCCAGATATGAATTACTAGGGGTAACATTTACCAATAGAACAGTGCCCAGATAGAAAATACTAGGGGAAACATATATCAATAGAACTGTGCCCAGATAGGAATTACTAGGGGTAACATATACCAATAGAACCGTGCCCAGATATGAATTACTAGGGTAACATATACCAATAGAACTGTGCCAGATAGGAATTACTAGGGTAACATATACCAATAGAACCGTGCCCAGATAGGAATTACTAGGGGTAACATATACCAACAGAACCGTGCCCAGATAGGAATTACTAGGGGTAATATTATACCAATAGAACAGTGCCCAGATAGGAATTACTAGAGGTAACATATACCAATAGAACCGTGCCCAGATAGGAATTACTAGGGGTAACATATACCAATAGAACCGTGCCCAGATAGGAATTACTAGGGGTAACATATACCAATAGAACCGTGCCAGATAGGAATTACTAGGGGTAAATATACCAATAGAACCGTGCCCAGATAGGAATTACTAGGGTAACATATACCAATAGAACCGTGCCCAGATAGGAATTACTAGGGGTAATATATACCAATAGAAACTGTGCCCAGATAGGAATTACTAGGGGTAACATATACCAATAGAACTGTGCCCAGATAGGAATTACTAGAGGTAACATATACCAATAGAACCGTGCCCAGATAGAATTACTAGGGGTAACATATACCAATAGAACCGTGCCCAGATAGGAATTAGTAGGGGTAATACATACCAATAGAACTGTGCCCATATAGGAATTACTAGGGGTAACATATACCAATAGAACCGTGCCCAGATAGGAATTACTAGGGGTAATATATACCAATAGAACTGTGCCCAGATAGGAATTACTAGGGGTAACATATACCAATAGAACTGTGCCAGATAGGAATTACTAGGGGTAATATATACCAATAGAACTGTGCCCAGATAGGAATTACTAGGGGTAACATATACCAATAGAACTGTGCCCAGATAGGAATTACTAGGGGTAACATATACCATAGAACGGTGCCCATATAGGAATTACTAGGGGGTAAGGGTAACATATACCAATAGAACAGTGCCCAGATAGGAATTACTAGGGTTAACATATACCAATAGAACCGTGACCAGATAGGAATTACTAGGGGTAACATATACCAATAGAACTGTGCCCAGATAGGAATTACTAGGGGTAACATATACCAATAGAACTGTGCCAGATAGGAATTACTAGGGGTAATATATACCAATAGAACTGTGCCCAGATAGGAATTACTAGGGGTAACATATACCAATAGAACTGTGCCCAGATAGGAATTACTAGGGGTAACATATACCAATAAGATAACGGTGCCATATAGGAATTACTAGGGGTAACATATACCAATAGAACTGTGCCCAGATAGGAATTACTAGGGGTAACATATACCAATAGAACCGTGACCAGATAGGAATTACTAGGGGTAACATATACCAATAGAACCGTGCCCAGATAGGAATTACTAGGGGTAACATATACCAATAGAACGGTGCCCATATAGGAATTACTAGGGGTAACAATATACCAATAGAACTGTGCCCAGATAGGAATTACCTAGGGGTAACATATACCAATAGAACTGTGCCCAGATAGGAATTACTAGGAACTACCTATGTGCTTAGCAGTAAGGAGGAGTTATCCAATCTTTATACTGCATGTCCTATGATCCAACCATGGGGGCGTGATTTGCTGGAAGGAGATGTAGGGGCTACAATGATCACACGCAACACACGCAGCACACACCTACACACAATACTGTATATATACACACAAAATATATATATATATATATATATATATATATATACAAACAATATAAACACACAACACACAAGCAATATATACACATACAATACATGCAAAATGCTATATGCACAATACAATCCTCACATTTGACACACAAAGCTATTAGCAAAAAGCTATGCGCAAAATGCTAAACGCAATGCTCACAATGCTATAAGCAAAAATGCTGCACGCAGTATGCACAACGCTATATTATACTCCAAACGCTATACATACAGTGTATAACTATATACACAATTTACCCACATGGGCAACGCTGTGCCAAGATTGCTAATCCTATATTATAATTCGCTAACTAAGTTTGTCAGAAGCCGTCGTGCGCAGTAGAGACAGTTCTCCTGCGGGAGGTGCGGAGAGAGGACTACGATCTGAATTCGGAGCGATACGCTCCGTATCAGCCGCGGCGCGGGCAGTCCGTACTGCGCATGACTGCACCGTGTCGTTGCTGGTGGCACTGTGGCCCGTATACATAATTTTAAGTGGTTTCTGTTTCGCTGACCTCTCCGCCACCCCGGGGGTGGCATGGGGGAAATTTTCACTCTGTGGAAATTTGCTGTAGCGAGAGTCACTGTTGCAGCCATACACCTGATTCCTGAAGTGCACCTTGTACCCAATCACACGGGCAACACAGTGCACCGTTCTCTACTATATAAAATTACCTCTCATGTAATTCCTTAGGTGTTGAGTTCACGTTCCCATAACTTTAACCTGTCATTGACAAGAGAGCGCGCCAGGTCACATGCTAGATTCCTCCATCAGAGGAGGAGGTGGTAACAGGGAACAACTGGGGTGGAGAACAGCCGAAGATTGACAGGTTGAGGTATGGAGCTGTACAGCGGCCTGTCCTGAAGTGACATCATACGGTTACATTTCCAAGCCTTTTTCTCAGTGAAAAGAGCAATTGAAAAAAGAAAAAAAATATGGATTTATCATTTACTTGGAAGCAAGAATCCAATAAGAAGGACTTTAAAGGAGGTGAGAGATCCCCTATAACTTTAAAGTGGACTTGTCACTCTAAAAGAAGTTTAGTTTGACCCTTTGTGTGCAAGAGGGGTATCCAACGCATTGTAATGGCACTCATAGGGTAAAAGAGAATTAAAAATTGAGTATAGGTTGTAATAGCCATTTGTTTGTAATATTCAGCAGTTTGTGATAAAGTAACATGTGTTTGCTGGTCACACAGTCTGCATGTTATGCTAATTAGTCTCAGTGTTGGGCCAGTATTCCCAACCCCAGTGCTATGAATGACCTTAGCAGAGCTCATACATTGGGGAAGTGTCTGATAACAAGAGAGACACGATTGACCTGGAAGGGAACTAATTATCATACTGTCCAGGGAATTAGAAAAATGATCAGACTGCACCACCATAATGTAAAGGAAAATGTCTCAAAAATGATTCATTTTACAAAAAATGGTTAGTGCGGCATATAGGTAAATGTTAATTCTGTGTAAAACAAACTAAACTTGGCTCTGGGTAGCAAGTCCACTTTAATTAGGGTTGTGCTACTGCTCTTGCCATAATAAATCTTCATTACAAAGAACCCTTTCCTTGCCAGAGGGTCAGCCGTAAATTGTGATCAATGCATTGTGTACCACTCTGACATTCAAAGGACCCGATGCACTGAACAAACATCTAAATTCTGGGTGAAAGCTTTATGTTTAAAGGGATAGTAATACTTAAAAATTATTATCCTGCATCTTGTAGTCAGTAAAAAACTGAATTAAATGAGCCCAGTGGCATCTCTCAAACCTTTATGGTATGAGAGATATCCGCTTTTAAAGTTCCCTCTCCCCTGACTCAGCGTTCTAGATGACAGCAGAGGAATCCGGCCCTGGGACTGGCGGAGGCTCTTCAGCAGAGCCAAGATCACGTTATGGAAGAAGAAATCATTCACCGAAACGGTCTTCTACGTGTGCTTGGTTTGCAAGCCGTGAACTCCATGGCGTGCCAGAACTGTCACTGGTCCTTAAGTGCCGGACCGCCGTGACGGTCCTGGCACGGCAATGGTCCTTAAGGTGTTAGAGTAAAAGTAATAGCTCCAATAATTAACCCTTTGAGTGCCAGAGGGGTAATCAATGCATGGCTTTGCAATGCATTGCGTACTCCTCCTGCACTCAAATGGTTAAAGGTGATAGTAACGCTTAATATTTAAAAATACATATTTATTGTAGGATTTATCCTCTTGTGTAAAACGAGGGAACTACCACAGCTGAAGAGGTGTTTTCAAAAGTTATTGCAGCCAAAAGCTGTATTTCTTTTGGTGCAATATCTCAATGACCTGAAATGTTGCAGTGGCGCTGTTGCTACACCATTCTATGGACAGCTCTGGTCAGTTGACCATAAAGCTCCAAAGGATGGTGTAGCAACAGCGCCACCATAACATTTCAGGCCATTGAGATATTACACCTAAAAAAAACGCAAGTTTCAGAAGCAATAACTTTTGAATAAACTACCTCTCAGCAGTGGTTTTACTCAGGAGGATAAACCCTACAATATATATGTTTTACATATTAAATGTTACTATCCCTTTGACTCTCACTAACCGTACTATGGGCAGAAAATTCCTATGGATCTCATATCTATGGAGGAGGACATGACAGTTGCTAGGTATATCAAAGGATGGATACTCCTCCTTCAGTGCCAGGCGGGTGTCCTACACATTGCACTGGTTTTAAACGGTTAAGCGGGACGATGATCTCCGACTGCTTCACTTTGAAAACACTGCATACAACTGTCATTTCCGCCTCAGTGAATGTAACATAGTAACACAGAAACATGGTTAAGGAGACTGAAATAAGACATATATTCATCAAGTCCAACCCATGCCAAATCACCCCTGTTGATCCCGAGGAAGTTGAATAAAACTCCATTGAAGCCATTTCCAATTTAGCCCCAAGTGGGTAAAAAAATTCCTTCCTGACTCCAAAAGGCAGTTGAATATTTCCCTGGAACAGCAACCTATCTGCATTGAAGCCAACTGTCATCATCTCAGTATTGTCCTGTGCTAGATAGGTATCCATTGCTATTCTGAAAGCAGTTACAGTATCTGAAAGCACAGCATGCAAAGAAAAATAATTCCATAGCTTTACCACCCTTACTATAAAAAAAGCCCTGCCTTTTTTTTAGTCGAAAGCGCCTTTCCTTTATTCTTAATGGATGATCTCTCGTTCTTAGCTCAGCTCTTTGAGTAAATAATTAATTGGAGAGTTCTTTGTATTGACCTTGAATATAAGTGTAAATGGTAATCATATCACCCCTTAGATGTCTCTTCTCTAATATAAATAAACCCAGTTTGGCTAGACTCTCTTTGTAACTCAGATACTCCAATCCCTTCATCAGTTTGGTCTCACGTCTCTGCACTTCTCCAGTTCAATAATGTCTTTTTTGAGAACAGACGCCCAAAACTTTACCCTGTATTCTAGATGAGGCTTAACCAAGGATTTATATAGAGGTAGAATTATATTACCATCTCATGCATCTATACTTTGTTTTATGCAGGATAGGACCATATTAACACCTAGAACATATCAAATATGTCATCCTTGAGTAAAGGCACAAGGACAAAATTCATGAGGGCCGTCAGGATTTGTTTTTAAAGGGGATCTATGACCCCTACACAAGTTGGGCTCAATAGCTCGTTTATGTAGCGACTAGTTGGGGTAAGGATTTAATTTTTTAAAAAAACATCGCTATTTAGCTGAATTTAATCCAGTAAATATTGCTCTGGTCCTATTTCCGGACAGACTGCGGTTACCAGCTTTGTACCACAGTCTGTCATTCTTCCTCTGATTCCCCTCCCTCTACCCAGCCGATGACGGAGGCTTTCTGCCTGTAAGCTGGAGGGGTCTCATTGGCCAGAAATCGCTACAGCTTACAGACAGAAATCTTCTGTCATCAGAGGAGTCTGGATAGAGGGAGGGGCAGTGGCGTAACAATAGGGGTCGCACCTGCGACCGGGCCTGTCACTCTCAGGGGCCCGGCCGCCCCCTGCGACCCCCTCGCCACCTGCCCGCAGCACAGCTGATGTCCCGGCGGCCAGCGCTCGAGTAATGCAGAGCGCTGGGAGATGACATCATCTCCCAGCGCTCTGCATTACTAAGGACCGCGCGGGAGCATGTCACACACACCGCTAGACCACCAGGAGGTAGGAGGACGGGGGTCAGTAGGGGCAATGTGGCGATGGGGGCATTGTGGAGATTGGGGGGAAATGTGGAGAATGAGGGGCATTGTGATGGGGGCATTGTGGAGATTGGGAGGAAATGTGGAGCATGAGGGGCATTGTGGAGATTGGGGGGAAATGTGGAGAATGAGGGGCATTGTGATGGGGCATTGTGGAGATTGGGGGGAAATGCGGAGAATGAAGGTCATTGTGGAGATTGGGGGGAAATGTGGAGAATGAAGGTCATTGTGGAGATTGGGGGGAAATGTGGAGAATGAAGGTCATTGTGGAGATTGGGGGAAATGTGGAGAATGAGGGGCATTGTGGAGATTGGGGGGAAATGCGGAGAATGAAGGTCATTGTGGAGATTGGGGAGAAATGCGGAGAATGAGGGACATTGTGGAGATTGGGGGGAAATGTGGAGCATGAGGGGCATTGTGGAGATTGGGGGGAAATGTGGAGCATGAGGGGCATTGTGGAGATTGGGGAGAAATGCGGAGAATGAAGGTCATTGTGGAGATTGGGGAGAAATGCGGAGAATGAGGGGCATTGTGGAGATTGGGGGGAAATGTGGAGCATGAGGGGCATTGTGATGGGGGCATTGTGGAGATTGGGGGAAATGTGGAGGTGGCCAATGTGGTTGAGGGGGGCCAATGTGGTCGGAGGGGTGGCCTGTGGCAATTCTTGCACCAGGGCCCCATGGCTTCTAGTTACGCCTCTGGGGAGGGGAGAGTGACAGACTGTGGGTACTGAGCTGTACCCACAGTCCGTCCGGAAGAAGGGCCAAAGCAATATTTGCTGGATTAAATTTGGCTAAATAGCGATGTTTTTTAAAAAACGAAAACCTTACCCCAGCTAGTCGCTACATAAACGAGCTATTGAGCCCAACTGGTGATAGATATGATAGATCCCCTTTAAACCAAAGCAGAAAAAATTCATGATCCTGCATTGAACACACTGCGGTCCTTAAAGGGTTAAGATTGCCATATGTATTGAGCGGAGTGTGAGGTTCTGTGGTCCCGCGGATATGACATCCAGGACACACCAGCAGCATCATAGAGGAAAAATGTACATTCACAAAATTCCCCATTGATTTAAATGGTGATTTTTTTTTTAACCCTTTGAATGCTAGAGAGCTCTACAACAAACTGGAAAGCAATGAATTTGACCTCTGAGTCACTAGCATTCAAGGAAATTAAAGGCCCCACTTCAAAAGAATGATAATTTGGGGGTATTTGTTTTTGCCCCCTGGGGTGCAGTTGTCTAGTTCCCGGGTTCTTCAGGGTTTAAGATGTGCAGGATGATAGAGAATTGCCAGCAGTTGTTCACCCAATGTTTACTGGTCCTACGGTGACATCATACGATGTGTAAGATCGCCCCGAGGCGTGCAGATGAGCTCATTCTCCTGGAGCTGAGTGAATGCACATCAAAGCTTCATCTGGCTGCACAGTTCACCTGCCACGTGACTTGTGGCCTCAGACAGTTTACTATGGGTGTTAGTCACATGCCCCGCAAGGCAGGAGAGTTAGGAGTCTGCACTATTGGAAGCAGATGGTAACCCTAACTGAGGCAATGTTTGGGTCTGTGCTGTTATTCTGCAGGGTTGGCAACTGGTCTACCTCAGTCATGGGGGATTTCTTTCCCTGTTTAAAGGAATAGTAACACTTTATTTTGACTCTTCACGTTCTGCAAGTACATAATGTGTCTAGTCAAACTGCCTCTATATTTTTTTTCTCATCACCTATTTATTTTATTATAGTATAACCAGCTGAACAGCCTGTTACATGGGCCACAGTGCCACTGCCACCCGGTCGCGGGGCAGTCATCAGGGCTGGATTTACATCTCAGGAGCCTGTAGGCACAGCTACCTGAAGCGCCCCCCCCCCCCCGGCCATCTCCACAATGCTCCAATCTCCATATTGCCCTCACATTGCTCCCCATCACACTCACATTGCCCCCATCATCTTAACATTGCCCTCACACTGACCCCTATCACCATCAGCTCCACATTGACCCCCATCAGCTTCAGCTCCACATTGACCCCATCAGCTCCACATTGACCCCCATCACCATCAGCTCCATATTGACCCCATCACCATCAGTCCACATTGACCCCCATCAGCTCCATATTGACCCCATCACCATTAGCTCCACATTGACCCCATCAGCTCCACATTGCTTGCCCCCCATCATCCCCATATTGACCTCACATTGCTCCCATTATCTCCAGATTAACCCTTTGAGTGTCAGAGTGGTACGCAACGCATTGCTTTGCAATGCGTTGCGTACCACTCTGGCACTCAAAGGGTTAAGCCTCATTCATCCGTTTCCTACCTCCCTGGTGGTCCAGCGGCTGGAGAGATCTGTGCTTGTGCACAGACATGGAGCTGCTGGAGCTCCCACGCGGCCTTCCCTTTAGTAATGCAGAGCGCTGGGAGATAAAATCTCCCAGCGCTCTGCATTGCTAAAGAGCCGGGAGAGCTCACAGCCTACAAGGCAGCGGCTGGCGGCTCGGCGCGGCATGGCAAGCCGCGCCAAGTGTAAAAAAAAAAAAAAAAAAAAAAAAAATAGAATTGTAGTGGCAGGCGCCCCTCTGTAGGGTACGCCTGTAGGCAGATGCCTACTCTGCCATACGGGAAATCCGGCCCTGGCAGTCATGCTCAGTAGAGACTGCCCGCACCACGGCTGATACAGAGCTGGACCTGCATCAGCCGCGGCGCAGGCAGTCTCTACTGCGCATGACTGCATCACTCGCAGCAGTGTCTACTTCGCATGTCTAGGTGTTACACACATTTTACCAAATTATTATATAGGATTTTCCTGATAATTGCCTAGATCTCAGTTTCCAGAGAGCTTTCTGGTACATAGACAACCAAACAACGTATAGTCTCCCTGCAGTACTGAATGCTCTGTGTGATGTAATACAATGTTACACTCTCCCTGCAGCACTGAATGTTCTGTGTGATGTAATACAATGTTACACTATCCCTGCAGTACTGAATGCTCTGTGTGATGTAATACAATGTTACACTCTTCCTGCAGCACTGAATGTTCTGTGTGATGTAATACAATGTTACACTCTCCCTGCAGCACTGAATGCTCTGTGTGATGTAATACAATGTTACACTCTCCCTGCAGCACTGAATGTTCTGTGTGATGTAATACAATGTTACACTCTCCCTGCAGCACTGAATGCTCTGTGTGATGTAATACAATGTTACACTCTCCCTGCAGCACTGAATGTTCTGTGTGATGTAATACAATGTTATACTCTTCCTGCAGCACTGAATGTTCTGTGTGATGTAATACAGTGTTACATTATCCCTGCAGCACTGGATGCTCTGTGTGATGTAATACAATGTTACACTCTCCCTGCAGTACTGAATGCTCTGTGTGATGTAATACAGTGTTACATTATCCCTGCAGCACTGGATGCTCTGTGTGATGTAATACAATGTTACACTCTCCCTGCAGCACTGAATGCTCTGTGTGATGTAATACAATGTTACACTCTTCCTGCAGCACTGAATGTTCTGTGTGATGTAATACAATGTTACACTCTCCCTGCAGCACTGAATGTTCTGTGTGATGTAATACAATGTTACACTCTCCCTGCAGCACTGAATGCTCTGTGTGATGTAATACAATGTTACACTCTCCCTGCAGCACTGAATGTTCTGTGTGATGTAATACAATGTTATACTCTTCCTGCAGCACTGAATGCTCTGTGTGATGTAATATAATGTTACACTATCCCTGCAGCACTGAATGCTCTGTGTGATGTAATACAATGTTACACTCTCCCTGCAGTACTGAATGCTCTGTGTGATGTAATACAATGTTACACTCTCCCTGCAGCACTGAATGCTCTGTGTGATGTAATACAATGTTACACTCTTCCTGCAGCACTGATTGATCTGTGTGATGTAATACAATGTTACACTCTCCGTGCAGCACTGAATGATCTGTGTGATGTGATACAATGTTACACTCTTCCTGCAGCACTGATTGATCTGTGTGATGTAATACAATGTTACACTATCCCTGCAGTACTGAATGATCTGTGTGGTGTAATACAATGTTACACTCTTCCTGCAGCACTGAATGCTCTGTGAGATGTGATACAATGTTACACTATCCCTGCAGCACTTAATGCTCTGTGTGATGTAATACAATGTTACACTCTCCCTGCAGCAGTGAATGTTCTGTGTGATGTAATACAATGTTACACTCTTCCTGCAGCACTGAATGCTCTGTGTGATGTGATACAATGTTACACTCTCCCTGCAGCACTGATTGATCTGTGTGATGTAATACAATGTTACACTATCCCTGCAGCACTGAATGATCTGTGTGATGTAATACAATGTAACACTCTTCCTGCATCACTGAATGCTCTGTGTGATGTAATACAATGTTACACTCTCCCTGCAGTACTGAATGCTCTGTGTGATGTAATACAGTGTTACAGTCTCCCTGCAGCACTGAATTTTCTGTGTGATGTAATACAATGTTACACTATCCCTGCAGCACTGAATGTTCTGTGTGATGTAATACAATGTTACACTATCCCTGCAGCACTGAATATTCTGTGTGATGTAATACAATGTTACACTATCCCTGTAGCATTTAAATTCTCTGTGTGATGTAATACAATGTTACACTATCCCTGCAGCACTGAATGATCTGTGTGATGTAATACAATGTTACACTCTCCCTGCAGCACTGAATACTCTGTGTGATGTAATACAATGTTACACTCTCCCTGCAGCACTGAATGCTCTGTGTGATGTAATACAATGTTACACTCTCCCTGCAGCACTGAATGCTCTGTGTGATGTAATACAATGTTACAACTAACATATTGTGCTATATTTAATCACTTACTTGATGTGGTTACAAAGATATTACATATAAAAAGATCCCCCTCCTGCTATGCAGTCATGTACCGCCTCATGCAATGCAATCATTCTCCAAACGCGGGCAGTCTCTAGTGTGCATGACAGCCTCTGACAAACATCGGTAGTGTTTTATTATATAGGATATGGATTTCTTCTGCTAAAAATGATATGTCTTGTAATAGAGTTTTATCACATTGAGCTGTTAAGAGGGTCACTTGTTTTCTGTGCAGCACTTTATTATTGGAGGGTGTGGGAAGGTACAAAGAGGGGTATGCACTAAGGTGTGATAAATATGTGATAAAGTGGTGATAAAGAAGAGATAAATTCTCCAGTGGTATCACTTCTCCAAGTCCCATGTTATTCTATGAGGCCTATGCACTGACATCTCTAAAGGTGGACAGATCTTAGTGCATTGGCTCTATAGCAGTGTTTCTCAACAGCGCCACTGTACATTTTCAGGCCACTGTGATATTGCACCTAAAAAAATTCAAGTTTGAGCTATTATAATTTATTAATAAAATATCTCTCAGCAGTTGGAGTACCCTTGTTTTACTCAGGGGGATAAACCCTACAACATATATTTTGTTACATTTTAAGTATTACTACTCCTTTAGGGTTTAGTTTTATTTTTTATTTTTTTGTCCGTTTACGTTTATTGAGGAGAAAATTGACAACAATCAGTGGCGTAAGTATAGGGGTCGCATCTGTGACCCCTCCACCTGGCGCCCGCAATCTCCCTCTGGCGCTCTAGTAATGCAGAGCGCTGGGAGATGATGTCATCTCCCAGCGCTCTGCATTACTAAAAGGACCACGTGGGAGCTCCAAGGAGGTAAGAGATAGGGGCATTGTGGAGGGGGTCAATGTGGTCGAGGGGGGCCAGTGTGGTGGGTGCCCATGGCACTTATTGAACCAGGGACTGGAGGCTTATAGTTACGCCTCTGACAACGATGGGGGCTCTCAGCGGGACTTTCTGCATTATGTGCGTTTAAGATGTCACGCTTTGATTTTATGCGGAGTGTTCTGCTTCTTGATAGCCCTGTCTTCTTTCTGTAATGCATTTCTTGCTGATCCCGCAATAAAAACTCTTTTAAAATTAATTACATTGGTAAAGTACTAAGGCAATTTCTTGTAACCCTTTGAGTTCCAGAGGGGTATTGAAAGCATTGCTTTGCAATGCATTCCGTACCCCTCTGGCGCTCAAAGTGTTAAACTGCAGATTGGGAGAGAGCGGCGCTCCAGCCACGGGCATGCCAGGTAACTGTTACCTTTGTATGGGCAAACGCTGTCTGTTACTGGCCTACTATTTAATGGTAAAAAAACAACAACAAGAAAAAACATTTGTGAAGAATATATTCCATGTTATTTACTTTATACTTAAAAAGAAACTAATGATAAAACACACATGGTGGTCAGTGGTGGGGGGGGTGGAGCACAGATCTTGCGTCTATTGAGCTCTGAAGAGGTAAATAAAGATGTTCCTGAACTTTATTGTTTGTTTAATGTGTCTCTGGGTTTGTTATCATATAAATATTTGTGTGTTTGTCATTACATAAATCTCAGTGAAAAGAAAGCAGAAGACAGTGTTTGTGCAGCATTGTGTGTGAGAGAAGATCCAGAAAGGTCATTGGGTGCAGCCAGGGGCGTGGGGGGTCCTGTAGACTGAGGGCACAGTATGACATCAGCCGGGCATTGTGTTTGAAGGCACGGCACCTAACTGAGGTAGAAACAACATAGACATTTACTGGGGAGACAACTTAGAACACGTTGTTTTACATGAAAGTGCATGTTGTAATCATCTATCTATCTAGCTATCTATCTATCTATCTATCTATCTATTTATCTATCATCTATTATCTATCTATCTATCTATCTATCTATCTATCTATCTATCTATCTATCTATCTCATATCTATCTCTCATATCTATCTATCTATCTATCTATCTATCTATCTATCTATCTATCTATCTATCTATCTATCTATCATCTATTATCTATCTATCTATCTATCTATCATCTATCTATCTATCTATCTATCTATCTATCTCATATCTATCTATCTATCTATCTATCTCATATCTATCTATCTATCTATCTATCTATCTATTTATCTATCTATCGATCTATCTATCTATCTCATATCTATCTCTCTCTCTCTCTATCTATCTAATATCTATCTATCTATCTATCTATCTCATATGTATCTCATATCTATCTATCTATCTATCTATCTATCTATCTAATATCTATCTATCTATCTATCCATCTATCCCATATCTATCTATCTATCTATCTATCTATCTATCTATCTATCTCATATAAGTCTATCTCTCATATCTATCTATCTTTTCTCTATCTGTCTGTCTGTCTACATGTTGCACACCCCTCTCACTCACTGTTTGTTGTGTGTGTAGATACAGAGCAGTCTTGTGTTATGTAGTGCTAATGGGATCTATGTATAATGCCAGTGTTTGATGGAGTCATGCTAATGATGTTCCTAGGAGTGTGCTGGGCTATTGATAACTCTCGCTTTGAGTCATGCTAATCACAGAGATTGTTTTATGTCCTGCTGTTGACTACCATCATTGTGTGTGATGCTAATGAGGCCTTGTTTATGTGATGTAGTCAGGGACGAGACGAGCTGCCAGACAGGAACACAGTGTCACTGACACACAAACACTATTAACCCCCTGACTGCTATGGAGGACTGGTGACATACTGGAGTATATGCTTTAGGGGAAAAAGATTGCCACCTAGCCAATAAAATACTGGCATTTTCCCCTGCAGTCCATAACTAAATCTCTCCCATATCATAACATAGGATTTGGAGAGTTTATCTCACTGGAGAAGTTATCTCCTCTTTATCACACTTTAGTACATCTCCCCTGTAGTCTATAACTAAATATCTCCCATAGAATAACATAGGAACTGGAGAGTTTATCTCACTGGAGAAGTTATCTCCTCTTTATCACACCTTAGTACATCTCCCCTGTAGTCTTTAACTAAATATCTCCCATAGAATAACATAAGAACTGGAGAGTTTATCTCACTGGAGAAGTAATCTCCTCTTTATCACACCTTAGTACATCTCTCCTGTAGTCTATAACTAAATCTCTCCCATAGAATAACATAGGAACTGGAGAGTTTATCTCACTGGAGAAGTTATCTCCTCTTTATCACACCTTAGTACGTCTCCCCTGTAGTCTATAACTAACTCTCTCCCATAGAATAACATAGGAACTGGAGAGTTTATTTCTTTGAAAAAAGTTATCTCCTCTTTATCACACTTTAGTACATCTCCTCTGTAGTCTATAACTAAATATCTCCCATAGAATAGCATAGCAGCTGGAGAGTTTATCTCACTGGAGAAGTTATCTCCTCTTTATCACACCTTAGTACATCTCCCCCTGTAGTCTATAACTAAAGCTCTCCCATAGAATAACATAGGAACTGGAGAGTTTATCACACTGGAGAAGTTATCTCCTCTTTATCACTCCTTAGTACATCTCCCCTGTAGTCTATATCTAAATATCTCCCATAGAATAACATAGGAACTGGAGAGTTTATCTCACTGGAGAAGTTATCTCCTCTTTATCACATCTTAGTACATCTCCCCTGTAGTCTATAACTAAATCTCTCCCATAGAATAACATAGGAACTGGAGAGTTTATCTCACTGGAGAAGTTATCTCCTCTTTATCACACCTTAGTACATCTCCCCTGTAGTCTATAACTAAATCTCTCCCATAGAATAACATAGGAACTGGAGAGTTTATCTCACTGGAGAAGTTATCTCCTCTTTATCACACCTTAGTACATCTCCCTGTAGTCTATGACTGAAGTGCTTGTAAGCACATCAAAGTTACATGTAACCCTGGTTGAGAACCAGTATGATGTTTCTGTAAAGTTCACAGATGAGTTCTAATGGTATAAGTCTACTGTCAGGTTAATATCCAGGATAATGTCACATTTCTTAATATAGTATCTTATTTTAGTATCATTGTTCAATACACTCAGATTAGCTTTTATGTGCTGTTTTTTCAGTTACTACAGACTATATGGAGAAGTTTGAAATATGCCTCTGTGGAGAACTGTGAAATATGGTGAATGTATAAAAATGGCGATTTTTACTCTGATATGAGAAAGGTACATGTGAGTGGTGCATTTGAATAAGAGTAATCTGAGGGCTGCACAGAAATTTTAGCTTGTCTTGGGCATGCGGTAATGATCCAAGTAAGACACACAGACCATTATATGGATGTACAACAGGCCACAGCTTTATTGAGTTAACAACTTCCATACAACAACCAGCTTATGAACCCTTGCCAAGAATCTGGGACATAATCCTATGTCCCCACCTCTACTGAGCGTAAAACTCAGCCCCTTTTAAACTCCACCCCACCACACCCCATTAGCTGATCTGGGCAGCTCAATGGAGGGCAATGACCAGAACCCGCAACCGTGGTCCAGGTGTTCACCTAGGCCGCTGGCCTAACATCTACCTGTAACCATATATATACCACACAATTGTTTACCATTGTACCCCTTGGCAAGGGTCCAAAGCACCAACAGCTGTGACAAGAACCAAACCCCCACAGGTGCTTTTACGACCTGAACAGTGAGTAACCCCCACCCAAAAGCCCCTAGACAAATAGGGAGGGAGGGCGGGCAGATTTCCACTGGATACAGAAGAGGAAGCGACTGTCGTCGTCGTCTTCTGGCTGATAGATTTTATCCATCAGCTGTGATTTTTGGATACCAAGGCTTGAGCCTCACTACTCCATCTTCTCGGGTTGGGTTTGAAGTCGCAGGTTTGGATTCTTCTTGGTAGGAAGTGACTGGTAAGACAAGCATATTTATAGCTGTCCCTCCCATTCCCTCCCCTCAACTTCCTTTCCCCAACCAATAACAAGGGGCCTTACTTAGACCCCTCAGACCAGACATGATTCCCCTTCTTTGTTTCTTGTGGGGAATTCTAAACCTCAGTTTTGCCAGCCACAGTCCTGCTCATTTGTTTCGGTGAGAGCGAACAGCAAATAAGACATCTATCAACCCTTAGTGCATACAGTAAATAGTCATATTAACATTAAACACACCCCGAAGAATACGAAAATGTCTAATTAATTCCAAGTTCAATATGAAATGAGCCACTGGAGAAGGAGACACTGAAACATTGTATATATGAAGAACGCATATTTGAGGAGTAATCACAGGGATAAGATAGTGAAGACAGCTTAAAAGAACATTAAACTTTTTCATGAAAACGTATTTCCTATAGGACTTTACCGGCTAACTAAAACAAGGTCTCTCTCTCACTGCTGTTACTTGTTTCTTTCAAAAGATTCAAACTGTACGGAAGAGAGTGACAGCGTCAGTACTTCCTGGAACGTGCATAGCGGCAGGAAGTGACTCAGCAGTGTCAATCACATTCTGTAAAGAACAGTTTGTCAGCGACTCAGTTCTCCCATGGAATACAACAAAATCACTCATTGAAATCTGGCCACTAGAGGGCATTGTTAATGTAAAAAAAAATGGTAACAATAGTTTAAACTGTAATAACTGGAAAGACACATCTCTTGGCAGTGGGATAACCTACAATATGTGTTTTTGTCATAACATTTTTTTTACAGCTCCTTAACCCTTTGAGTGCCAGAAAGCTATCCAATGCATTGTGTTGCAATGCGTTGACTACGCATGACTACGCAATGCGTTGACTCTGCCACTTAAAGGGTTAAATGGACATGGATTTAGATCAAGTTTACAATGATATTGCCAAAACAGGACCCTTACTGTTCTATAGTGCACCAATTCACTGGAGAACTCTCTAGCCTTCAAGGGGTTAATTGGCCCATTTAAATCAAGGGGAATTTTTGCGATTTTTGAAATTAATTTTCTTTGGTGTACTTGGTTTGCTTTAGAAATACAACTCTTTCTTTAGCAGTCCAATATTCAGTAACAAAGATAGTCACAGACTACATGTATTAAAGAAAAAAATCTTGCAAAATATATTTGCCAGAATGTTGGATTTGTCTCCATAACATCCAAGGGGCTGAGAAGCAATAAACACTTTAATGCAAAATATATGTTTTGGAGCTTTTCTTTTTGAGTAAAATAAGAGCACTCCCATACCTCCCAAGTGTCCCTTTTTAAGAGATATTAGGGATTCATACCTTCCAAGTCTCCCTCTTTCGGAGATATTAGGGCTCCATATGTCCCAAGTGTCCCTCTTTAGGTGATACCAGGGGTACATACCTACCAAATGTACTTCTTTAGATGATATTAATGTCCATACCACCCAAGCATCCCTCTTTAGGAGATATTAAGGGTCCATACATCCCATGTGTCCCTCTTTAGGAGATATTAAGGGTCCATACATCCCAGATGTCCCTCTTTAGGGGATATTTGGGGTCCATACCTCCAAAGTGTTCATTTTTAGGAGATATTAGGGGTCCGTACATCCCAAGTGTCCCTCTTTAGGAGATATTAGGGGTCCGTACATCCCAAGTGTCTCTCTTTAGGAGATATTAAGGTCCATACCACCCAAGCATCCCTCTTTAGGAGATATTAAGGGTCCATACATCCCAGATGTCCCTCTTTAGGAGATAATAAGATCCATACCTCCCAAGTGTCCCTCTTTAGGAGATATTAGGGGTCCATACCTCCCAAGTGTCCCTCTTTAGGAGATATTAGGGGGCCATACCTCCCAAATGTCCCTCTTTAGGAGATATTATGGATCCATACCTCCCAAGTGTCTCTCTTTAGGAGATATTAAGGATCCATACCCCCCAAGTGTCCTTCTTTCGGGAATATTAGTGGTGCATACCTCCCAAGTATCCCTCTTTAGCAGATATTCGAGGTCCATACCTCCCAAGTATCCCTCTTTAGGAGATATTAGGGGTCCATACCTCCCAAGTGTCCCTCTTTAGGAGATATTAGGGGTCCAAACCTCCCAAGTATCCCTCTTTAGGAGATATTAGGGGTCCATACCTCCCAAGTATCCCTCTTTAGGAGATATTAGGGGTCCATACCTCCCAAGTATCCTTCTTTAGGAGATATTAGGGCTCCATACCTCCCAAGTGTCCCTTTTTTAGGAGATATTTAGGGTCCATACCTCCCAAGTGTTCCTCTTTAGGAGATGTTAGGTGTCCATACCTCCCAAGTGTCCCTTTTTAGGAGATATTAGGGGTTCATACCTCCCAAGTGTTCCTCTTTTGGAGAAATTAGGGATCCGTATCTCCCAAGTGTCTCTCTTTAGGAGATACAGTCCGTCTTTAAGACTCAAATCCCTCTGACCCTCTTTCCCACCCTGGTGTCCCTGTGTCTAGAGGATCAGGCTGAGTGGTGTGTATATAAGTGTATCACCCTGGTGTCCCTGTGTTTAGGAGATCAGACTGTGTGGTGTGTATATAAGTGTATCATCCTGGTGTCCCTGTGTTTAGGAGATCAGACTGTGTGGTATGTATATAAGTGTATCACCCTGGTGTCCCTGTGTTTAGGAGATCAGACTGTGTGGTGTGTATAGAAGTGTATCACCCTGGTGTCCCTGTGTCTAGGGGATCAGGCTGTGTGGTATGTGTATACGTGTATCACCCTGGTGTCCCTGTGTTTAGGACATCAGATTGTGTGGTGTGTATAGAAGTGTATCACCCTGGTGTCCCTGTGTTTAGGAGATCAGACTGTGTGGTGTGTATATAAATGTATCACCCTGGTGTCCCTGTGTTTAGGAGATCAGACTGTGTGGTGTGTATATAAGTGTATCACCCTGGTGTCCCTGTGTTTAGGAGATCAGACTGTGTGGTGTGTATATAAGTGTATCACCCTGGTGTCCCTGTGTTTAGGAGATCAGACTGTGTGGTGTGTATATAATAGGGTTGCCACCCAGCCGGTATTTTACCGGCAGGCCGGTAAAAAATTGGCTTCAGTCCAATGTTAAGTCTATGGAGGGAATGCCATGGCCGGTATTTTTTTGTAGAAAAGGTGGCAACCCTAGTATATAAGTGTATCACCCTGGTGTCCCTGTGTTTAGGAGATCAGACTGTGTGGTGTGTATATAAGTGTATCACCCTGGTGTCCCTGTGTTTAGGAGATCAGACTGAGTGATGTGTATATAAGTGTATCACCCTGGTGTCCCTGTGTTTAGGAGATCAGACTGTGTGGTGTGTATAGAAGTGTATCACCCTGGTGTCCCTGTGTTTAGGAGATCAGACTGTGTGGTGTGTGTATATAAGTGTATCACTCTGGTGTCCCTGTGTTTAGGACATCAGACTGTGTGGTGTGTATATAAGTGTATCACCCTGGTGTCCCTGTGTTTAGGAGATCAGACTGTGTGGTGTGTATAGAAGTGTATCTCCCTGGTGTCCCTGTGTTTAGGAGATCAGACTGTGTGGTGTGTATATAAGTGTATCACCCTGATGTCCCTGTATTTAGGAGATCAGACTGTGTGGTGTGTATACAAGTGTATCACCCTGGTGTCCCTGTGTTTAGGAGATCAGACTGTGTGGTATGTATATGTGTATCACTTTGCTCTATAGTAATAAAAGTCACATTGTTTGTGTAAACATGAGTATATGTGTTTATATAAATTAATCTGTGTAAATATTTATTGTCTTACACAAAGAGGTGCCAATAGGTCATTAAATAACCTACAAATTATCAGTAATACCTCAACAGCCACTCCTCTTAGTAACACCACCAAAAATAAAAATGTCCCTCTTTGGCCATTTGAAATGTTGGAATGTATGCAGTCCCACTCTGGGAGAGTTTTTATTCATAAAAGGATTGCTGCTCAAATGTATTATTTTTACGCAAACTATAAACTGTAGCCACAACTCATGTTTAGTTTTTGTGTAATGCACTCTGTGGCAGAGTATGCGTCATAGAGTAAGTTCCCCTCTAGTAAGTTCTAGGAATAGTGCCACCTAGAGACCAGTGTAGAACATGCTATTAGTAAAAAATAAATACAAAAATAACTGGAATATGTTTAAAAAAAATCTACCCTCGGTGCGAGGTCCCTTGATTTATCAGTATGATTATTCCTATAATTCTTTAAGTGTCGGACTGGCGTGCAAAGCATTGCAGAGCAATATATTAGGCCCTTGTTGTTTATGGCCTATATCCTGAAACGCAGGGGTGGGAAAGGTTAGAGGTGACTTCCATGTTGACATATCGCCATGGTGACTTAGTCAGGCCTGCGAAACTTCATGAAGCCTGAGGGTAGAATTAGAGGTGATTATCTCTTTTGCAGAGAGGATACTCTTATTTTAGAAACAAAACCCATGTCTCATTAGTACACAGAGGCCCATTCATGTAACCAAGCTACATAAACAAATAGTAATAAGAACAGTGTTATTTTCTTAATTCAGAAATTGATTGAAAGCAGAAAATTTAGGGCATGGGTGGCCAACCTGTAGGTCTTCTGATGTTCTTGGATTACAACTGACATTAGGCCGGCAGAGGATCAAAGTAATTGTAGGCCACCGACAGCTAGAAGAAAACTTTGTGATTTTGAGAGGGGACATGGGGAATTAAAATGTAAACAAAATAGATTGTATGCATATTTCGGAAATATTTCTAATGGAAGGGAGCTGATTCACTAAGAAAATTAGAGAAGGTCTGTAGCAAACAATCTACATCCTAGGGGAAAGGAACAAATTAAACTGATCAAAGTTCCCACCAGTTCTCATAGGATACACGTATGTCCATGGGGTAGACCAAGAAGGTATCCTCTTGTATAACAGAATCTCTTTGGCATTCACTGGATTAGAGATGCATTTGTATCGATGACGTTTAATATGTGTTCCAGAGGGTTATGTAACGCATTGCAATTGCACTGTCCTGGTCAAAACAGGACAGGGGAGCCCAAAACTTGGGTTGTCCTGGTCAAAACCGGACAGGTGGCAACCCTACGCCCACTTCTACTCCATCTAGGGTTACCACCCAGCTGGTATTTTACGGGCAGGCCGGTAAATAATTGGCTTCTGTCCAATGTTAAGTCTATGGAGGGAATGCCATGGCCGGTATTTTTTTGGAAGAAAAGGTGTGAACCCTAACTCCACCATTTAAAAACGTAAACTGACTGGCATCAGTGCTTAGCAAAATATTGCTTTACAACAAATATTACAGATGCCTCCGTTAACCCCTTAACGACCAGTGATGTGTCAGGACCGTCCCCTGTCCTTTAGGCAAGTGTACCGGTGATGGTCCTGGTAAGTCACGTATTCTGTGCTTACAGAGGTCCTGTGGGAGCGCAGTAAGCAGTAGTGGGCTCTGAAATTGACCACTCTAAGACCAAAGCGCTCTCTCTCTCTCAGACCTCCGTTTGGGCACGCTGGTACATGTCATCGGTCACGTGTGCCAGCATGCTGACCAAGATCAAAGCTGTCTTTAAGGGAGAATCACTTTGCGGACCGCTCGTCTCTAAGGGGTTAATATGCTGGCTTTATACTCACCCATGCAAACTGGCAAAAGCAAAGTCCCTGACTATGGAGCCTATTCCAACCGCAAGGTTGCAGGTTTGAATCCCAGCAGGGTCAACTCAACCTTTCATCCTTCCGAGGTCGATAAATGAGTACCATTAATTGGGTAATAATAACATCTATTATTTTCAGCTGCCGATTTGGTTAATTCCGAGAGCGTGCGCTGAAAGCGCTTTGAGTCCCACTGGGAGAAAGGCGCTATATAAATACTAGTTATTATTATTATTATTATATGTCATCATATTGGACATTGCAATTTAATTAAATGGGGTTTTTAATCTCTATTACAGTCAAGGGGTTACAAGCCCCATTTAAAGCAATGGTAAGTTTGGAAAATTTTATTTGAACCTCTGTGATACAATTGGTTTACCCCAGAATTCTGCAGTTGGCTATTATACCTGACGTCCTATGTGTGTGTATGGGGTATGTTTGTGTGAAAGGCTACTCATGTGTACGTGATATGATATAAAAATGCATGTCTGCGACTTACGTTATAATGGGTATGCTTTTGAAACATCATCCACTATTGGCCGACAAACAAAACGGTGCATTAAACATGCCGCCAGTATGAAAAGGGCAATATCACAATCTAGCTTACATGAAAAGGGCGAGATTCTGATATTGCGGGCTTAAGAGACGCACATTTTAATAGTAAACTTGAAAATGATTGGCAGCGAGTAGGAGATCATTTTCAAGGTCATCTATTAACATGTGCGACGCTTAAGCCCGCAAGATCAGAATCTTGCGCTTTTGATGCGGGCGAGATTCTGATATTGCCCTTTTCATGCCGGCGACATGTTTAATGCGTCGTTTTGTTTGTCGGCCAATAGTGGGCGGCATTTTGATAGTGAACCCTTAGAATGTAAACTCCTATTTACTTGTGAAGCACTAAAATACTATAGAGAGGTCTGTTCAATATTTTGCCTTGCAATCGTCCGATACCCATCTGGCACTCAAAAGTTTGAAGCCCACCTGAAAAAATGAGTGTGCATGCCTATAGCTAAAGCCCCCAATTAAAGGGATAGTAATGTTTCATAATAAAAGCCGCTCTAATTAATCATCATAGTATTTGGACTTTGGAGAGTGTTATATCAGTAATGTCAGAGTTGTAGTTCAAGAGTAATTCAATGACAAGTGTCCCCCTCCTGCCCCTTTTACTGCTCAGCCAGAGCAGAAGGGAGGTGCCCAGGTAGATTGCAGAGAGGGACAATCTTCAGTTAAGATAAGGGAAAAACCTGAAAAGCCTGTCAAGCGGGGCAGGGCTTTCATTGTTCTCATAGGAAGAAGATTGTCCCCTGCTGTTATCTGTCTGGTCTATGGACTGCATTCCACATCTGAGAAGAGATGGCTTACACTAGGTAAAAGGGGCGGGAGGGGAAACTGCTTGTGAATATCTCTCAAACCATAAAGGTCTGAGAGATAAGACTTATATAGTTCTTCATGTTTTTCTAATGCCTACAAAATAAAATAAAGTTAAAACGAAGTATTACTATCCCTTTAAATCTATGGGGATTTTCGTTTGTCTATGGTACCACTGATTAGCTCACATAAAAGGTTTTCTGGGGCAAACCATTCGCATCATAGGGGATAAATAAAATGACCTCATTATTTAAAGAGGGATTTTAACCCCTTGAATGCTAAAGTCTCCACCCATTGCGAAGCAATGCGGTTGAGACCGCTGTAGCATTGAAGGGGTTAAAACATTCCATTTACATCAAGGTGAACTTTGGGACTTTTTAATTGTCCCCTATGGTGCTGTTTGTTTACTCCACAATTACGTAAAATCTCAGGTATAATACGCAGGTGTACATTATACCCAATATTTTAGGGGAAAACAAGAGTGCCTATGTATAATACACACCCTTGTTTTCCCCTGTCACACACAAAAACATCTCCATTGCCGCCCTCCTTCCCTCCCTCCCCCTTACCCATAGCCTCCTCCTCTGCCCCTCTGTAGTGCAATTTCAGCAGCCTGACAGGGTCCAAACGGGCATCTGCCACCCACTTCTAGCATTGCCCTGCCAGGACCTCTTCTGCCTAGCCAATGGTAATGTCTAGCTATGCGCATTGGATCTATGGTATTGCCCTGCACACACCTCGGCAGGCAGAAGAGGTCCTGACAGAGCAATACTGGAAGCATGCAGCCTGCTGGGACACTGTCAGGCCCCCGAAATTGCAGTACAGAGGGGGAAGAGGAGGATATGGGTAAGCGGGTAAGGAGGGAAGCAGTGCGGCAATGGAGATTTTTTTTTCACTACTATTTACACTTGTGCATAATATGCACCCCCCCACTTCACATAAGGTGAAGAGGGGCAACATTTTGCCTATTATACTCAAGATTTTACGGTATTCCATTCTAATTTAAAGTTGGACTTTAATTCAAGTTAAAGTGCTCCCCAAATCATTATGCATATAGAGATATGCATATCCATACTAGTATTATCCTGAATAAGTCCGGTGTTATTGTTCCAAGGCTCACAGGCAGGGATCAGCGCAGACATCTTGCTGAAGAGACATCTGAGCGTTTGCGCTGTCCGCCCCAGTCTCCTCTAGGACTGGTGACAGTGAGTTGAATTGTACCTTAAGGTACAGGAAGTACGCGCAGATGTCTCTACAGCAAGATGCCTGCCTGTCAGTCTCGGAACAAGTTGGATTTCTCAGTAACGCCGGAATTATTCAGGATAATGCTAATATTGATATGCGTATCGCTATGTACATAATGATTTGGGGGGGAACTTTCATTTGAATGAAAGTTCCATTTTAAGACCCTATGTCTCATATTTAAATCCCTTGTTACAAGTCTGAGACGTGTAATGCTCTGCTGATTACCCTAATAGTAATGGGGCCGTTACGCTGCACTGATCACTAATAATGCATTAGGTGAGTCCATTCCCCCCCAGGTCGTTTAGGAACTGAGCGACTCCCCTGGTGTCCACACAAAATTACAGAGGGATCAAGGTTCCAAACCAATCATCAGAGGAACTGAAAGGAGCGGATTGAGGGCACGTGCATGTGTGTAGGGGGGGTAATGAGAAACTGGGTGGGACTATGATTAAAATGGGTGAAGTTTTCCTGAAACTGAGGGATGTTTTCACACAAATGAGGCAATGGTCTGCTTAAAGCAACACTAACACTTCCTTATATTAACCCTCCACTTATATTAATAACATACCTCCCAACATTTCAAACGGCCAAAGAGGAACACTGGTGTTTTAGGGGGTGTGGCTGGTAGGCGGAGCATTGCCAAGAATTTTCAGGTTATTTCATCATCTACTGACACCTCTTTGTGCAAATGAATAAATTATGTAGAACAAGACCAAAGTATTTTTAGGCTGATCATATTTACTTAAGACAAAAACGGGACGGGGTGTGGGACAGACGGACAGTGGGACTCAGTCACTCCGAGTCTGATCGTAGTGAGCTGCAAGCAGCGAGAACACGTTTGCTCCATCTCGGGACGGGACAGTCTGGAAATATGAAAAAAACGGTACTGTCCCGTTTAAAACTGTACATATGGTTAGCCTAAGTATTTTATATACACAGAGTAATTTATAAACAAATATACTGAAGTTTATACACACATTAATGTGATACAGTTATACAAACACCACACAGTTTGATCTCCTAAACACAGGGACACCAGGGTGATACACTTCTATACACACCACACAGTCTGATCTCCTAAACACAGGGACACCAGGGTGATACACTTCTATACACACCACACAGTCTGATCTCCTAAACACAGGGACACCAGGGTGATACACTTATATACACACCACACAGTCTGATCTCCTAAACACAGGGACACCAGGGTGATACACTTCTATACACACCACACAGTCTGATCTCCTACACACAGGGACACCAGGGTGATACACTTATATACACACCACACAGACTGATCTCCTAAACACAGGGACACCAGGGTGATACACTTCTATACACACCACACAGTCTGATCTCCTAAACACAGGGACACCAAGGTGATACACTTATATACACACTACACAGTCTGATCTCCTAAACACAGGGACACCAGGGTGATACACTTATATACACACCACACAGTCTGATCTCCTACACACAGGGACACCAGGGTGATACACTTCTATACACACCACACAGTCTGATCTCCTAAACACAGGGACACCAGGGTTATACACTTATATACACCACACAGTCTGATCTCCTAAACACAGGGACACCAGGGTGATACAGTTATATACACACCACACAGTCTGATCTCCTAAACACAGGGACACCAGGGTGATACACTTCTATACACACCACACAGTCTGATCTCCTAAACACAGGGACACCAGGGTGATACACTTATATACACACACCACACAGTCTGATCTCCTAAACACAGGGACACCAGGGTGATACACTTATATACACACCACACAGTCTGATCTCCTAAACACAGTGACACCAGGGTGTTACACTTATATATACACCACACAGTCTGATCTCCTAAACACAGGGACACCAGGGTGATACACTTATATACACACCACACAGTCTGATCTCCTAAACACAGGGACACCAGGGTGATACACTTATATACACACCACACAGTCTGATGTCCTAAACACAGGGACACCAGGGTGATACACTTATATACACACCACACACTCTGATCTCCTAAACACAGGGACACCAGGGTGATACACTTATATACACACACCACACAGTCTGATCTCCTAAACACAGGGACACCAGGGTGATACACTTATATACACACCACACAGTCTGATGTCCTAAACACAGGGACACCAGGGTGATACACTTATATACACACTACATAGTCTGATCTCCAAAACACAGGGACACCAGGGTGATACACTTCTATACACACCACACAGTCTGATCTCCTAAACACAGGGACACCAGAGTGATACACTTATAAACACACCACACAGTCTGATCTCCTAAACACAGGGACACCAGGGTGATACACTTCTATACACACCACACAGTCTGATCTCCTAAACACAGGGACACCAGGGTGATCCACTTCTATACACACCGCACAGTCTGATCTCCTAAACACAGGGACACCAGGGTGATCCACTTCTATACACACCGCACAGTCTGATCTCCTAAACACAGGGACACCAGGGTGATCCACTTCTATACACACCACACAGTCTGATCTCCTAAACACAGGGACACCAGGGTGATACACTTCTATACACACCCCACACAGTCTGATCTCCTAAACACAGGGACACCAGGGTGATACATTTATATACACACCACACAGTGTAATCTCCTAAACACAGGGACACCAGGGTGATACACTTATATACACACCACACAGTCTGATCTCCTAAACACAGGGACACCAGGGTGATACACTTCTATACACACCACACAGTCTGATCTCCTAAACACAGGGACACCAGGGTGATACACTTATACACACACCACACAGTCTGATGTCCTAAACACAGGGACACCAGGGTGATACACTTCTATACACACCACACAGTCTGATCTCCTAAACACAGGGACACCAGAGTGATACACTTATATACACACCACACAGTCTGATCTCCTAAACACAGGGACACCAGGGTGATACATTTATATACACACCACACAGTCTGATCTCCTAAACACAGGGACACCAGGGTGATACACTTATACACACACCACACAGTCTGATGTCCTAAACACAGGGACACCAGGGTGATACACTTCTATACACACCACACAGTCTGATCTCCTAAACACAGGGACACCAGAGTGATACACTTATATACACACCACACAGTCTGATCTCCTAAACACAGGGACACCAGGGTGATACATTTATATACACACCACACAGTCTGATCTCCTAAACACAGGGACACCAGGGTGATACACTTATACACACACCACACAGTCTGATGTCCTAAACACAGGGACACCAGGGTGATACACTTCTATACACACCACACAGTCTGATCTCCTAAACACAGGGACACCAGGGTGATACACTTATATACACACCACACAGTCTGATCTCCTAAACACAGGGACACCAGGGTGATACACTTCTATACACACCACACAGTCTGATCTCCTAAACACAGGGACACCAGGGTGATACACTTCTATACACACCACACAGTCTGATCTCCTAAACACAGGGACACCAGGGTGATACACTTATATACACATCACACAGTCTGATCTCCTAAACACAGGGACACCAGGGTGATACACTTCTATACACACCACACAGTCTGATCTCCTAAACACAAGGACACCAGGGTGATACACTTCTATACACACCACACAGTCTGATCTCCTAAACACAGGGACACCAGGGTGATACACTTATATACACACACCACACAGTCTGATCTCCTAAACACAGGGACACCAGGGTGATACACTTCTATACACACCACACAGTCTGATCTCCTAAACACAGGGACACCAGGGTGATACACTTCTATACACACCACACAGTCTGATGTCCTAAACACAGGGACACCAGGGTGATACACTTCTATACACACCACACAGTCTGATCTCCTAAACACAGGGACACCAGGGTGATACACTTCTATACACACCACACAGTCTGATCTCCTAAAACACAGGGACATCAGGGTGATACACTTATATATACACGACACAGTCAGATCTCCTAAACACAGGGACACCAGGGTGATACACGTATATACACACCACACAGCCTGATCTCCTAAACACAGGGACACCAGGGTGATACACTTATATATACACCACACAGTCTGATCTCCTAAACACAGGGACACCAGGGTGATACACTTATATACACACCCACACAGTCTGATCTCCTAAACACAGGGACACCAGGGTGATACACTTCTATACACACCACACAGTCTGATCTCCTAAACACAGGGACACCAGGGTGATACATTTATATATACACCACACAGTCTGATCTCCTAAACACAGGGACACCAGGGTAATACACTTATATACACACCACACAGTCTGATCTCCTAAACACAGGGACACCAGGGTGATACACTTATATACACACAGTCTGATCTCCTAAACACAGGGACACCAGGGTGATACACTTATATACACACCAAACAGTCTGATCTCCAAAACACAGGGACACCAGGGTGATACACTTCTATACACACCACACAGTCTGATCTCCTAAATACAGGGACACCAGGGTGATACACTTATATATACACACCACACAGTCTGATCTCCGAAACACAGGGACACGGGGTGATAAACACAGGGACACCAGGGTGATACACTTATATACACACCACACAGTCTGATCTCCTAAACACAGGGACTCCAGGGTGATACACTTATATACACACCACACAGTCTGATCTCCTAAACACAGGGACACCAGGGTGATACACTTATATACACACCACACAGTCTGATCTCCTAAACACAGGGACACCAGGGTGATACACTTATATACACACCACACGGTCTGATCTCCTAAACACAGGGACACCAGGGTGATACACTTCTATACACACCACACAGTCTGATCTCCTAAACACAGGGACACCAGGGTGATACACTTCTATACACACCACACAGTCTGATCTCCTAAACAGAGGGACACCAGGGCGATACACTTCTATACACACCACACAGTCTGATCTCCTAAACACAGGGACACCAGGGTGATACACTTCTATACACACCACACAGTCTGATCTCCTAAACACAGGGACACCAGGGTGATACACTTATATACACACCACACCGTCTGATCTCCTAAACACAGGGACACCAGGGTGATACACTTATATACACACCACACAGTCTGATCTCCTAAACACAGGGACACCAGGGTGATACACTTATATACACACCACACAGTCTGATCTCCTAAACACAGGGACACCAGGGTGATACACTTCTATACACACCACACAGTCTGATCTCCTAAACACAGGGACACCAGGGTGATACACTTCTATACACACCACACAGTCTGATCTTCTAAACACAGGGACACCAGGGTGATACACTTCAATACACACCACACAGTCTGATCTCCTAAACACAGGGACACCAGGATGATATACTTCTATACACACCACACAGTCTGATCTCCTAAACACAGGGGCACCAGGGTGATACACTTATATACACACCACACAGTCTGATCTCCTAAACACAGGGACACCAGGGTGATACACTTATATACACACACCACACAGTCTGATCTCCTAAACACAGGGACACCAGGGTGGGAAAGAGGAATTTGCGTCTCGAAGAGAGACTGTCCTGAGTAAAGAGGGACACTTGAGAGGTATGGACCCCTAATATCTCCTAAAGAGGGACACTTGAGAGGTGTGGCCCCCTAATATCTCCTAAAGAGGGACACTTGGGAGGTATGGCCCCCTAATATCTCCTAAAGAGGGACACTTGGGAGGTACGGACCCCTAATATCTCCTAAAGAGGGACACTTGGGAGGTACGGATCCCTAATATCTCCTAAAGAGGGACACTTGGGAGGTACAGACCCCTAATATCTCCTAAAGAGGGATACTTGGGAGGTATGGACCCCTAATATCTCCTAAAGAAGGACATTTGGGAGGTACAGACCCCTAATATCTCCTAAAGAGGGACACTCGGGAGGTATGGACCCCTAATATCTCCTAAAGAGGGACACTTGGGAGGTACGGATCCCCAATATCTCCTAAAGAGGGACACTTGGGAGGTATGGACCCCTAATATCTCCTAAAGAAGGACACTTGGGAGGTACAGACCCCTAATATATCCTAAAGAGGGACACTTGGGAGGTACAGACCCCTAATATATCCTAAAGAGGGATACTTGGGAGGTACAGACCCCTAATATCTCCTAAAGAGGAACACTTGGGAGGTATGTATCCCTACTATCTACTAAAGAGGGACACTTGGGAGGTATGGAGTCCTGATATCTCCTAAAAAGGGACACTTTGGAGGGATGTATTACTGTAGGCTGAATATTGTAATGGCCACACGGAATAAATTGTTTCCCCCAAAATAATGTTTAATTAGTGTTATATATCAGCTCAATGAAGGCAGACATTATTATTTCCTGAGACCCCAAACGCCTCCTATTTCTTCCTTCCTAAAACTACTTCAGTCAAAAGTGGAGATAATTTCTCCAGGGATATCACTTCTCCAGTTCCTATGTTATTCTATGAAGAATATACACTAAGATCTCTCCCACTTGTGAAATCTTGGGGCACGGGCTCCATAGAATAACACAGGAACTGGAGAAGTGATATTTGTGAAGATGTTGGGCTGGATTCTATTACAGGTGGTAATTTTATCTCCATTTGTCCCCATAGACTTCAATAGGAAAATGTTTGATAAAACAGGTGTTAACACTTAGCACCTGCAATAGAATCTAGCCACTTATCTCCAGTGTATCACCTCTTTATCACACCTTACTGCATCCCCCCCCCCCCTGCAGGAGTCATGGAACATAGAATCGCGTCTGCCTTCATGAGTGTGATATCTACTACTAATTCAAGGGAAAGTAATACTTAAGTATTACTAATCCCTATATTAAAGTCACATTAAAAATAAATGTATTGTCCCCAGTGTCATCTCTCAAACCTTCCTTCCCCGAAGTCAGCATGGTAGCTGACTGAAGGGAATGGTCTTACGATCATCAGGCGGCTCTGCAGCAGAGCCAAGATTGCGTTAATAAAAAATAAATATTTCCCTGAAATTGTCTTCTACATGTGCTGGGTTTGTGATTGGTTTGCAAGCACACGTAGAAGACCGTTTCAGTGAAAGATTTTTTTTTTATTAACGCGATTGTGGCTCTGCTGCAGAGTTGCCTGGATCTATCACCCCTTTAAAAGTAATGCTCATTAGTTAGAGCATTTAGCGAATAAGATTAAAACGATATTATTTTTTTTAAAAAAAAGTTACTTGCGTGAAAATGAAGGTTTAAAGAGTGTCCTGTACCCTACTTCCGGGCAGACTGATCTTGCCACAGTTTGCCGCACTGCCTCTGCTCCCGCCCCTCTACCCAGCATCCTCTGATGACGGAGACTTTCTCTCTCTAAGCTGGAGCGATCTCATTGGCAGAGATTGATATCTAGCCAATGAGATTGCTCCAGTTCCGGAAGTAGGGTACAGGACACACTTTAATCCTTAAAGGGATAGTAATGTTTCATAATAAAAGCAGCTCTAATTAATCATCATAGTATTTGGACTTTGGAGAGTGTTATTTCAATTCTGTCAGAGTTGTAGTTCCAGAGTAATTCAATGACAAAGTATCCCCCTCCCGCCCCTTTTACTGATGTAACACTGCTCAGCCAGATCAGAAGGGAGGTGCCCAGGTGGACTGCAGAGAGGGACAATCTTCAATTAAGATAAGGGGAAAATCTGAAAAGCTTGTCAAGGGGGGCAGGACTTTCATTGTTCTCATAGGAAGAAGATTGTCCCCTTCTGTTATCTGTCTGGTCTATGGACTGGATTCCACATCTGAGAAGAGATGGCTTACACTAGGTAAAAGGGGCGGGAGGGGAAACTTTGCTTGTGAATATCTCTTAAACCATAAAGGTTTGAGAGATAAGACTTATATCATTCTGCATATTTTTAATGCCTACAAAATAAAATAAAGTTAAAAAAAGTATTACTATCCCTTTAAGTTTTGCGCAAATAACTTAAAAAATAATAATAATATTGTTTTAAGCTTATTCGCTAAATGCTCTAATGAGCATAACTTTTAAAGGGGTGATAGACCCACTTTAAGGATTCATTTTGCTGAACCAGTCGATACAGAGGTGATGCATAGTGGCTGTTGGAATTATCTGTCCAGATTAAGGTAAAATGGGGGGGTTACTGTTAAAAGGTTTTAATTGTCCAGAGCAATGTGTTGTGTACCCCTCTGGCATTCAAAGGGTTAAGGTTTCCTTCCATTTACACCCTTCTGGTTTTTAACCCTGTGATTGCCAGAGAGGTATGCAACGCATTGGCTCGCAAAAGGTTAAAGCATTAAATCAGCCTCAAAGACATTCTGGTGAGGTTGTTGAAATTTCCTTTTAATTTGAGGACTGGCGAAGATGACTGGAAATGCTAATTTTCGTGGAAGAAAAAAAAAAACTTCACAGAGTAAATTTAGACGTGAGAGATAGCTGTGGTTCAGATGAAAGGATTGGCCAACTCCTCTTGTAACCTCTCAAGCAGCTGTTAAATGGGGCAGGGTCTTTAAAGAGGCAGAAACGGCTAATTATAACTGCCTCTTATATGAAAGAGAAGTTCACATATAGATGTAAAAAAGTTACAGAACCTGTCTAGTTCGAGTGGGATGTTCACTCCCCCTGCTGCCAGTGTTAAAGGGACAGTGAAGGTTTATTAAGAAAAATATTTAGATTGTGGCATTTTTCTGCTGAATAGACATACTTTTTAACCCCTTAACGAACCGAACGTTACGTTAACGTTGGTTCTGGCACTTAATGACCAATGATGGAATTACAGGGTTGCCGTGTGTCCGCATGCCACCTCGGGGACCCCGGAATATATTAAAACCAAAACAAAATTAATAGTGGTCCTTAATGGCCGTCCATGATCCCCGTCGTCCGGTCATGAAGGGGTTAAAGGGATATGTGACCACCACACACCCAACATTTCAAATAACCACAGAGAGGGCTCATGGGCTGGGAATAGGCATGTCTAAATGACGTGAATAGCGCCATAATGTGGGTGGGGCTTAACTGGGTGGGCAGGGCTTAATCAGGATTGAGAGGAAGAAAGGTGGGTTTTGAAAGGGATTATAATGGTTGCTCTTAACAAACTTTAATATTGTAGATAATACAATTTTAAATTCAATGATGTACATGTTGTCTCTCAAACATGTATAGTTTGAGAGATATATAAGCCTTTAAAATTCCCCCCTCCCGCCCCTTTCACAGACGTCAGAGCTCTAGCTGACAGCATGACATTCTGGCTCTGCGACTGGCCGAAATAGCTCTATTCAGATAGAAATACTTAATTGGAACAGTCTACAAAGTATGTTTGCAAACCAGGCTCGCTTTGCAGACTGTTCCAATTAAGTATTTCTTTTCATATAGCACAATTTCAGCTCTGGTGAAGAGCCGCCGGCCAATCCCAGGATCTCAGGCTGTCAGCTAGAGCGTGGATGTCTGTGAAAGGGGCGGGAGGGGGGACCTTTAGAAGCGTAAATCTCTCAAACTATATGTGTTTGAGAAACAATACGTACATCATTGAATTTATATTTTTAATATCTACAATATTTAATTTTGTTAAGAGCAAGCACTACTATCCCTTTAACCCTCTGAGTGCCAGAGGGGTACAGAATGCATTGCAAAGCAATGCATTCCGTACCCCTCTGGCACTCAAAGGGTTAATACGAAAAGTGGATGGGAAGTGGGCAGGACAGGGCAGGAAGTAGGCAGAATGTATGAGAAGTGAGTGGATTTGCCCAGGAAACTCACCAAAAAAAAAATAAAATCAGTACCCGGAGCCCTGATAATTAGCTGTGGGGCAGATCTGGGGAGTTAATGTTACAAGAAATATGCATTTTGAAGGATATGAGTGATGTCAGTTTGTGTCTTTTGATTCTGTGAGTTCTCTCTCACTGATGGTACTCACAGCTGTATTCTGATTGGCTTTCAGACTGGTGAACCAATCAGAATGCAGATAGGAATTCCAATCATTGTTAGAGACAGACATAACTCTCCTATAAAATGGCATCCCCCTGCCTGATGGAAAATTCAGATAACTTATAGCGATAAAAGCAAAAGGAGGCTAGTTCAATCTTTCTTAAATATGTACTTGAACTTCTCTAAGTGGGCTCTTTCATATGAGAGCTACTTATATCCCAGAATTAGTGTCCCTTTAACTGTTTTTAGGATCAGAGTGGTGTCCATCACATTATTTCACAATGCAATCCGCATCCATCTGGTCTTGTACTTTGGATGTTGGGAAACCGACAGAAAACAGGCAATTCCTCTGCAGCTATTTCCCACAACCAAGTTCAGAAAACGTCCATTTTCTCCCTCCCCCCAAAACATATTTAGTGATAATTTACCTATTTCCCCACAACTCCAAATAGAATAATATTTAATCCCTCACCTGCTAGATTTATCTCCACTTTGCTTCTCATGGAATTGAATACCTCTTTAGCGTCAAAGATGTTAACCCTCTGAATGACAGCGGGGTAGGCAACACATTGCAAAGCAATGCGTTGCCTACCCCTTTGGCACTCAAAGGGTTATATTTTTTAGGGGTGGTATGTCCAGCACATTGCTAAAAGATAACAAAATATAGATATACTAGTTGAACAGCCCGTTATACGGGCCACAGTACCACTGCCAGCCGGTCGCAGGGCAGTCATGCACAGTAGAGACTGCCCACGACGTGGCTGATACAGTGCCAGCTGGTCACGGTGCAGTCATGCTCAGTAGAGACTGCCCGTTCTGCGGCTGATACAGAGCTGGATGCTCCTTCAGAGCACCCCACTCTGTATCAGCCTCGTCACGGGCACCCTAAGAGGGTTCCTGATTTGCTGCCAGCCAGGCCTTGGGGCATTACAAAGGCGGAGTTATGCAAAACTCTCCTTTGCCAAATGGCTGAGGAGGAGGCAGGAGGAGAAGCCAAACAGACATCCTCATCACCTGCCCTTTATCCACCACAACCTTCACCACGGCAAAGGGGAGGGGCCACCCTGTTTGCCGTGGTGAAGGGGAGGGGCTATCCTCTTTGCCCTGGTGAAGGGGAGGGGCCACCACTATTGATCTCCCAGCTGAATCGGCTGAAATATCAGTAGCTGGGGGGCATAAGAAGGGGTCCTGATGCCCACCACGAGGTCTGATTTAAAAAATAACATAATAATGAAAAAAAAAATAATAAGAAAAACAAACAGGTAAAGTGCTTCAGCAGTAGAAAATTGCAATTTTTTGGTATAAGACCCAGAAAGCTGTGAAGCACCCCCCCTGTTCTTTAAAGGGTTAATGTAGAAAAATCTTCCAGCCGTGTGAGTAGTCCTGTGTTCTCTCAGGAGGAAGAGCCCTGTATCGGGGTAGGGACCCTCTGGCTCTCCAGCTGCCGCCAACTACAACTCCCATCATCCCCAACCAGGGGATGGCTGAAGTTATTCCCAACAACTGGAGAGCCAAAGGTTTCCTACACCTGTGCTATATATAAATACAAATATATATATACTAGTTGAAGATCCCGTTACACGTGCCACAGTGTCATTGCCAGCCGGTTGTGGAGCAGTCATGCGCAGTAGAGACTGCCCGCGCCGCGGCTGATACAGAACTGGACGCTCTGAAGGCGCAGGAAGTCTCTACTGAGCATGACTGCGTCGTTACACACATTTTAGCGAGTTATTATAAAGGATTTTTTTGCCTTAAAGGGATAGTAATACTTCATTTTATCTTTATTTTATTTTGTAGGCATTAAAAAAACATGAAGAACGATATAAGTCTTATCTCTCAAACCTTTATGGTTTAAGAGATATTCACAAGAAAAGTATCCCCCCCCCTGTTCAGCCAGATCAGAAGGGAGGTGCCCAGGTAGACTGCAGAGAGGGACAATCTTCAATTAAGATAAGGGAAAAACCTGAAAAACATGTCAAGGGGGCAGGGCTTTCATTGTTCTCATAGGAAGAAGATTGTCCCCTGCTGTTATCTGTCCGGTCTATGGACTGGATTCCACATCTGAGAAGAGATGGCTTACACTAGGTAAAAGGGGCGGGAGGGGAAACTTTGCTTGTGAATATCTCTCAAACCATAAAGGTTTGAGACATAAGACTTATATCATTCCATTCTTCATGTTTTTTTAATGCCTACAGAATAAAATAAAGTTAAAACGAAGTATTACTATCCCTTTAAGGTTGCTGGCCCTTTAAATGATTATTTGGGTGACTCATATGCGACTCTGGGTTTCTCATTGTGTATTTTTTTTGTCTTAAGCTTCCTGAATCACTAGAGACAAAGGATAGAGTTAATGGGGCCAGCCCTCTCCCCTTTCCTAATCCCATAGATCCTACATAAACCATACAAAGGGCAGTTGAAAGAAGAGATTTATGGGTTTTCCAGAAGATAGTACAGTTGTATCCGGCTTGGGATTTGTCCAAGACCTTGCTGTGCTGTATGTACAGAACGGTGTTTATACACAGGATAATGGAATCCGAGCAGTGCTAGCATCCCCCTACCACTGCTACACCTCCATGCCTCCCAACATTTCAAATGGCCAAAGAGGGACACCGGGGGCGTGGCTGGTGGGCGGGGCATTACCGATATTGTTTTTTAGGTTATTTCACGACCTTTTGGCATCTCTTTCAGTAACTGAAAAAATTATTTAGAGTAGGACCAAACTGTTTCATTTACACGCTCACAGACTCTTTTATAAACACATACAATGAAGTTTACTATGAGTTTTATTGCTGTAGAGCAGTGTCATACACTTATATATGTACCACACAGTCTGATAGGTTGTTATTTGTGTGTTTATATCAGTGAAAATACAGGCGTATCAGTGCACATCCACCATATTCACTCACTATGCCTGCACAGTGAGCTTTTGGTCAGAAATTATATGGTCCTAGTATGCTATGACTGCTACCACTAGGGTGACCACATTTCCATTCTGCCATTCCGGGACATGTGGTCACCCTAGTCCCGCGGCTGAGGCTCACGCCGGTGCTGACCATCTTTCTGAGGATGACATAGTAAGCGTTCGTACTCTGTGTCAGCCTCAGAAAGATGGTCAGAGCCGGCGGGAGCCTCAGCCGCTGGTCTCACTTGCAGCGCCAGCATAACTGCACCACCCCAGCTGTCTCACATGCACAAGTCCAGCCAGCCAATGAGGACCATATAGCAAATACATTTCATTGGCTGGCTGGACTGGTGCATGTTGCTCCATTCCAGGACTCTTTGTTGTCCCGGTGGGGGGTGACCCAGGATGCGGGACACAGACCCCCAATAAGGATCAGTGTGGTCACCCTAGTCCTGCGGCTGAGGCTCACGCCGGTGCTGACCATCTTTCTGAGGCTGACATAGTAAGAGTTCCCAGTGGGAACAGACTCAGAAAGATGGTCAGAGCCGGCGGGAGCCTCAGCCGCGGGTCTCACTTGCCACACCAGCATAACTGCACCATCCCAGCTGTCTCGCATGCACCAGTCCAGCCAACCAATGAAATGTATTTGCTATATGGTCCTCATTGGCTGGCTCAGCCAGCCAATGAGGACCATATAACAAATACATTTCATTGGCTGGCTGGACTGGTGCGTGTTGCTCCATTCCAGGACTCTTTGTTGTCCTGGTGGGGGGTCACCCGGGACGCGGGACACAGACCCCCAATAAGGGACAGTGTGGTCACCCTAGCTACCATATGGAAATACCCCAATAAGCAAGTCCTGACAGCAGTGGTTGGGGGGGGGTTCTAATAGTTTCACAACGGAAGCACTTTGCTTGGAAACAGCCTGGCACAGTATAAGTACTATTTACATCTTCTGGTTTTGTGACTCTGGGTTAGTGGGCTGTGTAAAGTGCTGGCATTGTTTTAGGTCTGACATCTCTCAACTTGATAAACCTGTCTAGAAATGTCCCGAGTCAAAGAAGAGGTGAGGAGGTGATGTCTCAGCCTATTGCAATCCGCTGAGCAATTGAGGAGCATTATATGATGAATTTGTATCTGCGTGCTCGTGTAAAAGCTGTTCCTTAACCCTTTGAGTGTCAGAGGGGTACGCAACGCATTGCAAAGCAATGAGTACCCCTCTGAAACTCAAGTGGTTAAGGTCACGATTGTCCGTGGGGTGAGGAAGGCATAAAATGGCTCCCAGCTGTGCTGGATTTGGGGGGATGGCAAGAGCACATAACATGGAGCAATGTGTATGAGCATTTGGCACTCACCCCCGCTGGCCGCTAATTCAATTCTGAACTGCAAAATGAAGTTGTACCTGGTTAGGGATGACTCCCGATTCTGCCAGTCGCATTCCTCATAGTCATCAAAGTCAGTCACACTTATCTCCGCCATGCGCTGACTCACTCTGCTGCTTCAGAGTACCATTCCACTGTCAGTCACTGATTCATTGTACTGGTCAGAGGAGAATGATGACCAGGACGAGAGACTTGGCCGGGATCACTCAGGTACGTCGTCACGTGCGGCTCAGATGGAGCACTCAGGACTTAATGCTTTGACACGGTAGGAGGGAAAAGGTGGAGTGCTGCCTGAACATCACTGTGTGCGTGTGCAAATATGAAGTGCGACAGCATGCACAGTAGTCTCACTGCTCAGCGCTACGAAGCTAAGGGCTCATATGAGAGCGTGATGTAAGAATAACTGTACAGGCATACTGGGGAAGAGAGGAAGAGGCCAGGAAAGCAGGACGTAAGCTAAATGTGGCGGGTCAGCGGGTTTCAGCCATATAATCGGGACTGTCCCGCGTAAATCGGGACAGTTGGCTGTTATGCACCACAGGTACACACACACACAATACTACACTAGGACATGTATACAACGTACAGGTACACATACACACTACTATACCAGGACATATATACACTGTACAGGTACACACACACGCACACTACTACACCAGGACATATATACAATGCACAGGTACACACACACAGAATACTACACTAGGACATGTATACAACGTACAGGTAATTTGCATAGAAGTAGAAGAAGTCAGAGATGCTCAACTAGACTCATGAGCTTGCAAGAGTATGCAAAAGCTCACTGGGACTGTGTCCTCGCGTCCAGGGTGCAATCTCTTTTAGCTCACAAATGCCATATACAGAGAAGAAATATTCTGAAGCACATCATACTGGTCCTGCCAAAATGACAGTCCAGCCACGAAATTAGGGGGACTAGTCACCCTAAGGGTAACAGGGTAATCCAGACGTGGACCCCTTGCTCACAGTGCCTAGTGAGATCAGCTGCACCTCACTGACGAGGCCCAACAAGGCCGAAACGTACGTCTGGGGTTGGCTGCTTCTCTTGTTCAGAGAGGAATTGCCTGGCATTTCGTGGCTGGACTGCCTTTTGGTAGGATCAGTATGATGTGCATCAGGATATTTCCTCTCTGTGAAAGGCACTAGTGGGCTAAATGAGATTGCACCATGGGTAGGATACTTATCCTATAGAGCCTCATCACTTTGAGGGCAGGCTCGTTCCTAGTTGAGCATCTCTGACTAGCTCTTTTACAACGTACAGGTACACATACACACTACTATACCAGGACATATATACACTGTACAGGTACACACACACTACTACACCAGGACATATATACAATGCACAGGTACACACACACAGAATACTACACTAGGACATGTATACAACGTACAGGTACACATACACACTACTATACCAGGACATATATACACTGTACAGGTACACACACGCACACTACTACACCAGGACATATATACACAGCACAGGAACAGTGCAGGCAGTGGCAGTGCCAGTCTCCTCCTCTCACACACTACTACACCATGACATGTATACACAGCACAGGTACAGTGCAGGTAGCGGCAGTGCCAGTCTCCTCCTCTCACACACTACTACACCATGACATGTATACACAGCACAGGTACAGTGCAGGCAGTGGCAGTGCCAGTCTCCTCCTCTCACACACTACTACACCATGACATGTATACACAGCACAGGTAAAGTGCAGGTAGCGGCAGTGCCAGTCTCCTCACACACACACACTACTACACCATGATATGTATACACAGCACAGGTACAGTGCAGGTAGCGGCACTGCCAGTCTCCTCACACACACTACTACACCATGACATGTATACACAGCACAGGTACAGTGCAGGCAGTGGCAGTGCCAGTCTCCTCACACACACACTACTACACCATGACATGTATACACAGCACAGGTACAGTGCAGGCAGTGGCAGTGCCAGTCTCCTCCTCACACACACACTGCTACACCATGCCATGTATACACAGCACAGGTACAGTGCAGGCAGTGGCAGTGCCAGTCTCCTCCTCACACACACACACTACTACACCATGGCATGTATACACAGCACAGGTACAGTACAGGCAGTGACAGTGCCAGTCTCCTCACACACACAATACTACACCATGACATGTATACACAGCACAGGTACAGTGCAGGCAGTGGCAGTGCCAGTCTCCTCACACACACGCACACTACTACACCATGACATGTATACACAGCACAGGTACAGTGCAGGCAGTGGCAGTGCCAGTCTCCTCACACACACACTACTACACCATGACATGTATACACAGCACAGGTACAGTGCAGGCAGTGGCAGTGCCAGTCTCCTCACACACACGCACACTACTACACCATGACATGTATACACAGCACAGGTACAGTGCAGGCAGTGGCAGTGCCAGTCTCCTCACACACACACTACTACACCATGACATGTATACACAGCACAGGTACAGTGCAGGCAGTGGCAGTGCCAGTCTCCTCCTCACACACACACTACTACACCATGACATGTATACACAGCACAGGTACAGTGCAGGCAGTGGCAGTGCCAGTCTCCTCCTCACACACACACACTACTACACCATGACATGTATACACAGCACAGGTACAGTGCAGGAAGTGGCAGTGCCAGTCTCCTCCTCACACACACACACTACTACACCATGACATGTATACACAGCACAGGTACAGTGCAGGCAGTGCCAGTCTCCTCCTCACACTACTACACCATGACATGTATACACAGCACAGGTACAGTGCAGGCAGTGGCAGTGCCAGTCTCCTCACACACACTCTACTACACCATGACATGTATACACAGCACAGGTACAGTGCAGGCAGTGGCAGTGCCAGTCTCCTCACACACACACTACTACACCATGACATGTATACACAGCACAGGTACAGTGCAGGCAGTGGCAGTGCCAGTCTCCTCCTCACACACACACTACTACACCATGACATGTATACACAGCACAGGTACAGTGCAGGCAGTGGCAGTGCCAGTCTCCTCCTCACACACACACTACTACACCATGACATGTATACACAGAACAGGTACAGTGCAGCAGTGGCAGTGCCAGTCTCCTCACACACACACTAATACACCATGACATGTATACACAGCACAGGAACAGTACAGTGCAGGCAGTGCCAGTCTCCTCCTCACACACACACACTACTACACCATGACATGTATACACAGCACAGGTACAGTGCAGGAAGTGGCAGTGCCAGTCTCCTCCTCACACACACACACTACTACACCATGACATGTATACAGAGCACAGGTACAGTGCAGGCAGTGCCAGTCTCCTCCTCACACTACTACACCATGACATGTATACACAGCACAGGTACAGTGCAGGCAGTGGCAGTGCCAGTCTCCTCACACACACTCTACTACACCGTGACATGTATACACAGCACAGGTACAGTACAGGCAGTGGCAGTGCCAGTCTCCTCATATACACACTACTACACCATGACATGTATACACAGCACAGGTACAGTACAGCTTATACACACACACTACTACACCATGACATGTATACACAGCACAGGTACAGTGCAGGCAGTGCCAGTCTCCTCCTCACACACACACTACTACACCATGACATGTATACACAGCACAGGTACAGTGCAGGCAGTGCCAGTCTCCTCCTCACACACACACTACTACACCATGACATGTATACACAGTACAGGTACAGTGCAGGCAGTGGCAGTGCCAGTCTCCTCACACACACACTACTACACCATGACATGTATACACAGCACAGGTACAGTGCAGGCAGTGGCAGTGCCAGTCTCCTCATATACACACACTTCTACACCATGACATGTATACACAGCACAGGTACAGTACAGCTTATACACACACACTACTACACCATGACATGTATACACAGTACAGGTACAGTGCAGGCAGTGGGAGTACCAGTCTCCTCACACACACATACTACTACACCATGACATGTATACACAGCACAGGTACAGTGCAGGCAGTGACAGTGCCAGTCTCCTCACACACACACACTACTACACCATGACATGTATACACAGCACAGGTACAGTGCAGGCAGTGGCAGTGCCAGTCTCCTCATATACACTCGTACACCATGACATGTATACACAGCACAGGTACAGTGCAGGCAGTGCCAGTCTCCTCACACACACACTACTACACCATGACATGTATACACAGCACAGGTACAGTGCAGACAGTGGCAGTGCCAGTCTCCTCACACACACACTACTACACCATGACATGTATACACAGCACAGGTACAGTGCAGGCAGTGGCAGTGCCAGTCTCCTCCTCACACACACTACTACACCATGACATGTATACACAGTACAGGTACAGTGCAGGCAGTGGCAGTGCCAGTCTCCTCACACACACACTTCTACACCATGACATGTATACACAGCACAGGTACAGTGCAGGCAGTGCCAGTCTCCTCACACACTACTACATCATGATATGTATACACAGCACAGGTACAGTGCAGGAAGTGGCAGTGCCAGTCTCCTCCTCACACACACACACTACTACACCATGACATGTATACACAGCACAGGTACAGTGCAGGCAGTGCCAGTCTCCTCCTCACACACACACTACTACACCATGACATGTATACACAGCACAGGTACAGTGCAGGCAGTGCCAGTCTCCTCCTCACACACACACTACTACACCATGACATGTATACACAGCAGAGGTACAGTGCAGGCAGTGACAGTGCCAGTCTCCTCCTCACATACTCCTACACCATGACATGTATACACAGTACAGGTACAGTGCAGGCAGTGGAAGTGCCAGTCTCCTCACACACACACTACTACACCATGACATGTATACACAGCACAGGTACAGTGCAGGCAGTGGCAGTGCCAGTCTCCTCATATACACACACTTCTACACCATGACATGTATACACAGCACAGGTACAGTACAGCTTATACACACACACTACTACACCATGACATGTATACACAGTACAGGTACAGTGCAGGCAGTGGGAGTACCAGTCTCCTCACACACACATACTACTACACCATGACATGTATACACAGCACAGGTACAGTGCAGGCAGTGACAGTGCCAGTCTCCTCACACACACACACTACTACACCATGACATGTATACACAGCACAGGTACAGTGCAGGCAGTGGCAGTGCCAGTCTCCTCATATATACACTACTACACCATGACATGTATACACAGCACAGGTACAGTGCAGGCAGTGCCAGTCTCCTCACACACACACTACTACACCATGACATGTATACACAGCACAGGTACAGTGCAGGCAGTGGCAGTGCCAGTCTCCTCATATACACACACTTCTACACCATGACATGTATGCACAGCACAGGTACAGTACAGCAGTGGGAGTACCAGTCTCCTCACACACACACACTACTACACCATGACATGTATACACAGCACAGGTACAGTGCAGGCAGTGGGAGTACCAGTCTCCTCACACACACACACTACTACACCATGACATGTATACACAGCACAGGTACAGTGCAGGCAGTGACAGTGCCAGTCTCCTCACACACACACACACACTACTACACCATGACATGTATACACAGCACAGGTACAGTGCAGGCAGTGGCAGTGCCAGTCTCCTCATATACACTCGTACACCATGACATGTATACACAGCACAGGTACAGTGCAGGCAGTGCCAGTCTCCTCACACACACACTACTACACCATGACATGTATACACAGCACAGGTACAGTGCAGACAGTGGCAGTGCCAGTCTCCTCACACACACACTACTACACCATGACATGTATACACAGCACAGGTACAGTGCAGGCAGTGGCAGTGCCAGTCTCCTCCTCACACACACTACTACACCATGACATGTATACACAGCACAGGTACAGTGCAGACAGTGACAATGCCAGTCTCCTCACACACACACTTCTACACCATGACATGTATACACAGCACAGGTACAGTACAGTGTAGGCAGTACCAGTCTCCTCCTCACACACACACTACTACACCATGACATGTATACACAGCACAGGTACAGTGCAGGCAGTGGCAGTGCCAGTCTCCTCCTCACACACACACACTACTACACCATGACATGTATACACAGCACAGGTACAGTGCAGGCAGTGGCAGTGCCAGTCTCCTCACACACACTACTAAACCATGACATGTATACACAGCACAGGTACAGTGCAGGCAGTGGCAGTGCCAGTCTCCTCCTCACACACACACACTACTAAACCATGACATGTATACACAGCACAGGTACAGTGCAGGCAGTGGCAGTGCCAGTCTCCTCACACACACTACTAAACCATGACATGTATACACAGCACAGGTACAGTGTAGGCAGTGACAGTGCCAGTCTCCTCACACACACACTACTACACCATGACATGTATACACAGCACAGGTACAGTGCAGGCAGTGGCAGTGCCAGTCTCCTCACACACACTACTAAACCATGACATGTATACACAGCACAGGTACAGTGCAGGCAGTGGCAGTGCCAGTCTCCTCCTCACACACACACACTACTAAACCATGACATGTATACACAGCACAGGTACAGTGCAGGCAGTGGCAGTGCCAGTCTCCTCACACACACTACTACACCATGACATGTATACACAGCACAGGTACAGTGCAGGCAGTGGCAGTGCCAGTCTCCTCACACACACACACTCCTACACCATGACATGTATACACAGCACAGGTACAGTGCAGGCAGTGGCAGTGCCAGTCTCCTCCTCACACACACTACTACACCATGACATGTATACACAGCACAGGTACAGTGCAGGCAGTGGCAGTGCCAGTCTCCTCCTCACACACACTACTACACCATGACATGTATACACAGCACAGGTACAGTGCAGACAGTGGCAGTGCCAGTCTCCTCACACACACACTACTACACCATGACATGTATACACAGCGCAGGTACAGTACAGGCAGTGGCAGTGCCAGTCTCCTCATATACACACACTACTACACCATGACGTACACACAGCACAGGTACAGTGCAGGCAGTGGCAGTGCCAGTCTCCTCACACACACACACACTCCTACATCATGACATGTATACATAGTACAGGTACAGTGCAGGCAGTGGCAGTGCCAGTCTCCTCCTCACACACACACACTACTACACCATGACATGTATACACAGCACAGGTACAGTGCAGGCAGTGGCAGTGCCAGTCTCCTCCTCACACACACTACTACACCATGACATGTATACACAGCACAGGTACAGTGCAGGCAGTGGCAGTGCCAGTCTCCTCACACACACACACTTCTACACCATGACATGTATACACAGCACAGGTACAGTGCAGGCAGTGGCAGTGCCAGTCTCCTCCTCACACACACTACTACACCATGACATGTATACACAGCACAGGTACAGTGCAGGCAGTGGCAGTGCCAGTCTCCTCCTCACACACACTACTACACCATGACATGTATACACAGCGCAGGTACAGTACAGGCAGTGGCAGTGCCAGTCTCCTCATATACACACACTACTACACCATGACGTACACACAGCACAGGTACAGTGCAGGCAGTGGCAGTGCCAGTCTCCTCACACACACACTCCTACACCATGACATGTATACATAGTACAGGTACAGTGCAGGCAGTGGCAGTGCCAGTCTCCACACATACACATACACACACAACTACACCATGACATGACTACCCTGTACAGGGAGAGTTCAGGCCTCAGTTGACTTCTGCTGGCTGCTTGTTGATGTTTTGCTACCCAAGCATGCCCTCTAGTGGTAGGCAAGGGTGAAGCAATGAGTATGGAATACTGATTACATTTTAACTAAATGTACTTTTATGTTCATGTTCTTATCAGACCTGGGTTGTGTTTATTTGCACAGTTATGAAATCAGCCAGTGACAGGTAGGGGAGTGACATGTAGGGATGGGTTGTTATGTAATGGAGTTTGTGTATCTGACCCAGAGGATGCAAGACGTACACACTGAGGCTGATGTAGAAAGCAAAGTGGTACAATTCTAGAGTGTTAAAAGTAAACAAAACGGAAAACAGAAGAGGGCGTCTGATAGTGCCTATTATCCTTTTGAAACAACGTATAGAGTTGATTTCCAATCATTTTATATGGATCTAATTTTATTAAAAAATCTTTTGGAGACAAATTAGCAGCAAAGTGGTGAATTTAATCGACCCTTAATACAGCTACCTGAGCAGAGACAGGGAAATTTCTCTGCATGCCTAACTAGCTGTGGTATGATATAAGTCTTTCCACAGCCATTACCATTGTGAACATAACATCATTATATACTCTGTAAATTGTTTCAAAAGGATAATAGGCACTATCAGGCGCCCTCTTCTGGTTTTCCATTTTGTTTACATGTATCGCTCTTCCTTTGAGTTGTTTTGAGGAGCGGCCTTGTGAAGAAAACATTCTTGCTGTGCAGGGGACGGCGTATGAAAATATCCCCCAAGTGTGTATGTCAACTAACATTTAATTGTTGAGTTGACCTCGCAAAATTGTGAGTATGGTTTCAAAGGGGAAATTGTTGGTTGATCACCAAAAGTTATTGCACTAGGAGCGCCGTCTTTTCTTGTTTTTGCTGTGCCCATTTAAAGCAAATGTCATTTTTAGTTGATGTCTGTCATGCCGATGGCTTACCCTGAATGGCAACAACTTTTATTTGTATATAAACCTCACTTTCTCTCATAAACCAATCTTTCAAAGCATATTGGGGGAAATAAAATTGGTGTAAAACAGTATTTGAAGCACATGAAGACCAGTGTATGATATAATACTCATCTGTATTATATAGTTACTGGGGTAAAAATGACACAGGTCCATAAAACTGAGCCATATACATTATATAACTGTATATCATGACTTACTGAACAGCAGTCCAACCCTTCATTGAATACATTCGCTGCATCTTCCAGCACCATCTCACTCTGATGTAAATTCCATCTTTTACTGTCCTTACAGTAAAGAAACCATTCCTTTGCAGCAGGTGACATCTTCATTTCTCTAATCTCAGAGGAGGATCTCTTGTAATCTGTATAGCCCTGCTGATGAAAAACTCCCCAGAAATGTCTTTGTATTATCCCTGGATAAATATTAATATATATATATATATATATATATATATATATATATATATATATATATATATATATATTGTAAATAGCATCTGGAAGTTCCCCTTTTTCCAGGGTAAACAATCCCAATTTGTAAAGCCTGTCCTTATAACTAAGGTGGGCCATTCCCTTTATTAACCCTTTGAGTGCCAGAGGGGGTACGCAACGCACTGCTGTGCCATATGTTGCGTACCCCTCTGGCACTCAAAGGGTTAAAGGTATAGTAATACTACATTTTTACTATCCCCATGTTGTAGCCCTTAAAAATCGGAATTAAATGAGAACAGCGGAATCTCTCAAACCTGTATGGTTTGAGAGATATCCACATTCAAAGTTCCCTCTCCTCTGTCCCCCGATTTCAGCGTTCTAGCTGACAGCAGGAGAATACGGTCAGTGAGCAAGTGGCGGCTCTGCTTGCTCACTGACCGGATTCTCCTGCTGTCAGCTAGAACGCTGAATTCAGGGGAGCGGGAACTTTGAATGCGGATATCTCTCAAACCATAAAGGCTTGAGAGATGTCGCTGGTCTCGTTTAATTCTGATTTTTAAGGGCTACAAGAGGGAGGATAGTAAAAATGAAGTATTACTATCCTTTTAATACTTTGAGTGCCAGTTGCACTGTGTTATATACCTCTCTGTCGCTCAAAGGGTTAATGTTGCTACCTGCATTTGGGCTGTAGAAACAAACTTGCTACATATACTCTAAATGGGAAACAACTTGGGGACTCCTCATTAGAGAAAGATTTAGGAGTACTGATAGACAATAGACTTCACAGCAGTGTGCAGAGTCACTCAGCTGCTGCAACAGCAAATAGGGCACTAGCCTGCATAAAAAGAGGTGTAGAAGCAAGGGATGCTAATATTATCCTACCTCTGTATAAATCCTTGGTTAGGCCTCATCTAGAGTATGGAGTACAATTTTGGACATCAGTTCTTAAATATGACCTTATTGAACTGGAAAAAAGTGCAGAGACGTGCAACAAAACTGATAAAGGGATTGGAGGATCTGAGTTATAAAGAGAGACTAGCCAAACTGGGTTTGTTTACATTAGAGAAGAGACATCAAAGGGGCTATATGATTACCATTTACACTTATATTTGAGGTCAATGCAAAGAACTGTCCAATGAACTGTTCACTCAAAGAGCTGAGCTAAGAACAAGAGGTCATCCAAGACTAGAGGAAAGGCACTTTTGACTAAAACAAAAGCAGGGATTTTTTTTACAGTAAGGGCAGTAAAGTTATAGAATTCTTTGCTTTGGGAAGCTGTGCTTGCACATACTGTATATGCTTTCAAAAAAAGTAATGGATACCTATCTAGCACAGAACAATATTGAGAATTATGACAGTTGGCTTCAAATCAGATAGAATGTTGATCCAGGGAAATATCTGACTGCCATTTGTAGTCAGGAAGTAATTTTTTACCCACTGAAGCTAAATTAGAAATGGCTTCAATTTTTTTTTTTGCCTTACTCTGCATCAACAGGGGTGATTTGGCATGGGCTGGACTTCATGGACACATGTCTTTTTTCAGCCTCATCAACTATGTTACTAGGTTACAGACTATTTACAGTTATAACTCAATTGTGAGGTCAGGAAAATGAAATCTGTGATAGAATACACTGGTACTGCAAGTCTGTGTGTCAGAGTGTGACACATAGATGTTGTGGAAACAAAAACTACCATAATTCCAGAGCAAAATACTGAACCATAGAGAAATAAAAATTCCATTTTCTAATATTCCCATTGATTTCAGTTGAGCTTTTTAATCACTTGAATGCTACAGGGTTCTCCAAAGCTTTCCGAAGCAATTAATTGTGGCCGTCTCTGCCATTCAAAAGGTTAAATGCCTCATTTAAATCAATGGGTGTAAATTCTGGGACAAACCAATGGCACAGTTGGTTTGGCCCACAATTACTCCAGTCCTTAGTAAATTGGACTCATGCAGTTTCCTAAAGAGAGGGAGGTATGTGCTAGGGCAGTGGTTCTCAACTCCTGTCCTCAGGACCCACTAACAGGCCAGGACTTGGGGATTTCTCTGCTAGAGCACAGGTGTGGTGATCAGAGGCTCATTCACATTGATTAACTCACCTGTGTTCTAACAAGGAAATCATGTGATCAGAGGCTCATTCACATTGATTAACTCACCTGTGCTCTAACAAGGAAATCATGTGACCAGAGGCTCATTCACATTGATTAACTCCTCTGTGCTCTAACAAGGAAATCATGTGATCAGAGGCTCATTCACATTGATTAACTCACCTGTGCTCTAACAAGGAAATCATGTGACCAGAGGCTCATTCACATTGATTAACTCACCTGTGCTCTAACAAGGAAATCATGTGATCAGAGGCTCATTCACATTGATTAACTCACCTGTGCTCTAACAAGGAAATCATGTGATCAGAGGCTCTTTCACATTGATTAACTCACCTGTGCGGTAACAAGGAAATCATGTGATCAGAGGCTCATTCACATTGATTAACTCACCTGTACTCTAACAAGGAAATCATCACATCCTGGCCTGTTAGTGGGTCCTGAGGACAGGAGTTGAGAAACTCTATGCTAGGGGATGTTTCTCCTTCCATATGAACGCAAGATAGTGTTTCCATGGTAACCCCAGATCCATCTATCAGTCGACTGACAACAGGAACAGGGGAAGGTAATGGGTAAGAGTGTGGGATCTAAATTTTAAACCACACAGACCCCTAATATCTCCTAAAGAGGGACATTTAGGAGGTATGGACCCTAATATCTCATAAAAAGGGATACTCAGAAGGTATGGACCCCTAATGTCTCCTAAAGAGGGACACTTGGGAGGTATGGATGCCTAATATCTCCTAAAGAGGGACACTTGGGAGGTATGGACCCCTATATCTCCTAAAGAGGGACACTTGGAAGGTATGGACCCCTAATGTCTCCTAAAGAGGGACACGGGAGGTACAGATCTCTAATATCTCCTAAAGAAGGACACTTGGGAGGTATGGACCCCTATATCTCCTAAAGAGGGACACTTGGGAGGTATGGACCCCTAATATCTCCTAAAGAGGGACACTTGGGAGGTATGGACCCCTAATATCTCCTAAAGAGGGACACTTGGGAGATATGGACCCCTAATATCTCCTAAAAAGGGACTCTTGGGAGGTACGGACCCCTAATATCTCCTAAAGAGGGACACGGGAGGTATGGATCCCTAATATCTCCTAAAGAGGGACACGGGAGCTATGGACCCCTAATATCTCCTAAAGAGGGACACTTGGGAGGTACAGATCTCTAATATCTCCTAAAGAAGGACACTTGGGAGGTATGGACCCCTATATCTCCTAAAGAGGGACACTTGGGAGGTATGAAGCCATAATATCACCTAAAGAAGACACTTGGGAGGTACAGATCCCTAATATCTCATAAAAAGGGACACTTGGGAGGTATGGACCCCTAATGTATCCTAAAGAGGGACACCTTGGAGGTATGGATGCCTAATGTCTCCTAAAGAGGGACACTTTGGATGTATGGATCTCTAATATCTCCTTAAGAGGGACACTTGGGAGGTATGGACCCCTAATATCTCCTAAAGAGGGACACTTGGGAAGTATGGATCTCTAAAATCTCCTAAAGAGGGACACTTGGGAGGTATGGACCCCTATTATCTCCTAAAGAGGGACACGGGAGGTACGGACCCCTAATATCTCCTAAAGATGAACACTTTGGAGGTAAACCCAAATGGCTGGTATGAGAAGTTTTGGGGGGGGTCCCCCACGGAGCAGGCTTGGACTTTTATAGTAAGTCTGCTTACCTTGGATCAGACTTAGTAAAATGTGATAATTGCCCTTTAAGAACAAAATCATGGAGATATGGAATTACCTTTGGAGCTTTCAGCCCACTTTGTTGGCACAGGGAACTCATCTAACCCATTGTTTATACAATCCAAAAGACTCCGATAATTGTATATTAGCAACCACTAACGTAAACTATGAATTCAATGCTATAACAATCTCTAGAACATTGTCTTCAGGCATTAATGTAACCTTTGTCACATACTGTACAGATAAAGGTGCACTGATATGTCTTTCTAAGAATTCCCTCTGTTCCCAAGAACTCTATGTCGGCATCTTTTGTTACAAATGTTTTTTTTTGCCATTTTTTCTCACAAAGGGCCGTAAAGGTGCAGTAAAGTTTTTTTTATATGTAAACCTATATGTTATAGGGCTTTTTCTGATGTTATTTGTATTATTCAAAATGGATAACGGTTCACAATCCAGGGAGCTTGCTGTCTAGAACTTCAGTGACAGGAAGAGACACTGTAGTTACTGTAACATTCTAAAGAGAAGGGGGAGATTCACTAAGAGGTGATAAAGCGGAAATGAGTTCTCCAGTGATATCACATCTCCAGTTCCTATGTTATTCTATAGACCCTATTCACTAAGATCTCTCAAGTTAGAGATATCTTAATGCATCGGATCTACAGAATAACATAGGACTTAGAGATGTTATCACATTTAAGAAGTCATCTCCACTTTATCGCCTCTTTTTCACATCTCAGTGTATCTTCACCCTGTTGTCAGGGACTCACCTCTCCCATAGAATCCAATGGAAGAGCTGTCTGAAATCTGGCCACTAGAGGGCACTGAACGATACACCATTACTGTTGATTTGCACAGAAATTGCTACACTGTTTTTTTATATATACTGCTGATTTTCAGACAGGTCATGCCAAGATGGTGATCTGGCACCTTTTTTATTTGGTAATACATAAGGCCAGCAAAGCAATATACGGATTACATGACACTGTCAGAGCAAAACGCCATCGCACTCCTCCAGCAGGGCAATACATCATTACATGCCACCAGCAGGGTATTACACCATTACATGCCTACAGTAGATCAATACACCATTACATACCACCAGCAGGGTATTACACCATTACATGCCTACAGTAGATCAATACACCAGTACATACCACCAGCAGGGTATTAGACCATCATAACTACAGCAGATCAATACACCAGTACATACCACCAGCAGGGTATTAGACCATTACATACCTACAGCAGATCAATACACCAGTACATACCACCAGCAGGGTATTACACCATTACATGCCTACAGTAGATCAATA